>JAVJIF010033061.1:0-169876 GCA_038442645.1 Agave tequilana | reverse complement strand
TTTCTCAACAAGTTTTTAGAGCTTTATTACCATATCAAAAGAGCGTTTATCAAGAGTGTATCTCTTGTCTTTTTAAAAAGAATTTCTTTTGTTTTTCACTTTCAATCTATCTTGTTTTTTTCAAACAAGTTTGAGCTTTTCATTGTCATATCTATCCTATAGGATCCTTGTTTGTGAGAGTATTTGTTGGTAATCGAGAAAAGGTGATCGCCAAGTGTTCTAACCTTGTTATTTGGAGGAGTTTATAGATATGCGCCTCGGTGAGCTTGCGGGTTTCACGTTGTGTGTTATTTTTGTAGGAACAACTGAGAGACTTGCGGGTCCAAAAATTCTTGAGGGAGCTCATTGTAGGTGTTGCGACACCAGGTGATCTTGCGGGATCATTTATAGTGAAAATTTTTCATAGTGGTGAAGGCGGGGACGTAGAGCAATTGGCTCGACCTCGAAATAATTTCTCTCATGTTTGCGATTGCTTGTCTCGCTCTCAACTCACTTGTGTTTATATCTTGCAAGCTCATATTATTCACATCATTATATGCATGATATTTACTTGTGCTTAATTGATATATATGCTTAGAATTGTTTGATATCTTGCATGCTCTTATTCCTTACCTATTCATCACATGCTTGATATTGTTTGTGCTCTCACAATTGTATTGAACCAAAAGAGCTATAGTAGCACCTCAACTCTTAATTTAGAGGAATCCTGAGGAGAATTCAGAGCCCTTCATTGGAATTCGGTTTCACTCTTTGGTTACACATTGTGATAGTTTTAGTTTGCATAATAGTTTTTAATTTCGCATTGTTTGGCATTAGATTAGCATATCACTTATTCACGCCTCTAGTGTATTTCAATTGGTATCAGAACTTGGTGCTCTTGATTTGGGTCTAACAACCTAGAGTTAAAGATCCTTATATTTGCTAATCACATTATTTATTTTTACACAAATATGGATTTTCTTGCACCTCCTATGTTTGATATTCTTAACTTTCAATGTTAGAAAGTTAAGATGTCTATGTACCTCAAAGCCCTGGTATTCATCTATATCTTGCCACAATCAAAGAATCATATATTGTAAATGGAAAATATCATGAAGCTAATGCAAAAACCCTTTATACTTTAAAGTTAACCCTAAATGATGAGTATTTATCTAGAGTTTCTAACATTGAGTCGGCTTTTGTAGTTTGAAACACTCTTATTAGTCTTGGTGAACAAACGCCACATGACAAGGAGTGGACTTAGATCAAGAAAGTGACACTTCCGACATGGTCCAGGGACCCCCCTTGAGATAAGTTTCAATTTTGAGCTTGATGAAGATATGTCATATGATGAGCTTGCTTTGCTTTGTAAAATGCTTCTAAAAAATATGATTTATTGAATGTTGATAAAATAGTATGAAGAAGAAAATGCTTCTTTGTTGAATGAAAATGATTTTTTGAAAAAGGAAAATTTTCCTTGTCTTCAAACTTGGATGTTATTTTTGAAGGAAACGGTTCATTGAAAAATAAATTGATTCTATTTCAAAAGAAAAAGGATTTTGTTTTAAAAGAAAAGGAGGATTTGTCTATTTCTTTTAATAGTCTTAAAAATGATTCTCATTTTTGTCATATTTTTCATGTTACTATTCCATCATCTTCTATTGTCAAAAATAAGTTTCATATTTTGAAAAATAGGATTGATTATTTGAGCTCAAATTTGAGCAATTATGTCTTGAATTATAGTAGATTGGAATCTATATTTCACAAGAAATATATTCCATATGTTCATGCACATACCCCACGGTATACATCTCATGCACACCATGATCACACTTATTCTTCATGTATGCTAGAGTGTACACATGTACATATTGCGGCCGCAAAAGCCATCTTGTAAAATTTTACTTTGATAGATTAATTCTTCCAATTTTGTAAATAAAAATGTTTGAGTTCTAAATGTTACAACCCCCGTGGACCCAAAAAGATATGAGTGCCAAAATCTCCACCACTTATTTTTTATGTAGGTGTGGGCTCTTACAAACATGAGAGAATTAATGCCTTAGTTGTAGATGCAATCAGAACTTGACGGACAAATTATGCATGCATTACTATCAAAAAGTTTGGATGGGAGGACCACCTCATTTTGCAGAAATGGAGAATAGTTCTATCGGTTTGGTAACTAACTTTATCCCCCGTATTATGTTTATATATGCTTTTAATTGATGACTTTTAGCCTATCATATTTTGCATATTTTGATCATATATTCATATGCAAATTTTGTTAAAACTTGTGTTATACATGTACAATTCTTAAGATACACTAGATTTTCATGCTATACACGCTCTATTTCATTTATGTACTCAATTTATGATTGATTGTATATTGTATGTTCTAATTTGATAATTGTTGCATGTTATATATATATATATATATATATATATATATATATATATATATATATATATATCATGTTTTGGGAAAAAGAATCTCATGAATTTCATTTGAGTTTTAATTTGAGATTTATTATTTTATCTTCATGAATGTGTTATTCACATGACTATTGCATACTCACCTTATGTTTACTCATCATTTTACATTCATGGGCACATATTTATGCTTTATAGATTTTGAATAACAACTCTTGTATAATATACATGTTTCATGAAATATATGATTTGGTTTCATATTTGAAAGATCTTTAACTAGTTTCAAAACTACTTTAAACTAGTTCTTTATTCTTTATTTGATAGTGTTTTCAACCTATGCTAAAATTATCTTCAAAAATTATTTTTAAAAACTTCTACTCTTATAGGGCGGTTGGTTGAGCGCCATAACTTATGTGCCTTAATGACTATTTTTTTACTTGAACATGCTAGGGTGGATGATATGAGTTATACACATGATTCCCATGTTATTTCATTTTTGTATACTCATTCAAGTTTTTTTATATATGTATGCTTTAAATTTCAAGTGGTATTTTATTGACATACATACATATATATGATTGATTGTGCTTATTTTACATTAACCATACATGTTTTATAGCACAAATTGATTTCATGCTAAACTTGATTGTACCTCAAAATATTTGCTTTTGTTTCAAATAAGCTTATATATTAGTTTTGAATTATTTCAAGAAAAAAGAAGAAAAGTTATTTAACTTAAAATGATTTCATGTTTATATTTATCTATTAAATAATATTTGTGTTTATCTATAATTTTGTGACTAACTTGAAAGCAAACAAGATAGTATCAAAATTTGTTAATTGATTTCAAATAATGTCAAAATTTGTTTAATTGATTTCATGTAGTATCAAAAATTTGTTTTGTTGATTAAATGAGGTATCAAAATTTGTTTTAATTGATTTTCAAAATTTATTTTAACATGTATTGCTTATATGGAAGGAGCTTAACATCTTCTCTATATATAGATTCATGATGAATGTAGTATATAAAGAAGAGCTTGACCTCTTTTCTTTATGTTGTGCACGTGTGTAAGGGGAGCTTACCATCTCCGTCTATATATTGTATACTATGCTTATATGGGTTAGGGTTTAGTTATCTCTTTCTTCATGTAATACATGTATGCAGGGGGAGTTAACTTGACGTCTCTCCTCTTCATGGATTTATATTGCATATACATTTATCTTTTTTTTTTTTTACACTTTTGTTGATGAATTGATAAAAGAGGGAGAGAAATTTAGAGTTTATAAAGTTTATATATGCATGCTATATTTTTGTTTATGCATACATGTGTGTGTATGTTTAGTTTATGGATTCTTTGAATATCTACTTGTTTTATGCTATGCATGAGTTAAGGGGGAGTTTCTATGAAGCTTATCTTTAATCCATGCATATATAACCCCATGAGTTTTGTCATAATCAAAAGGGGGAGATTGTTGGCCCAAAGGCCCATCACTCTAGTTTTGATGATGATTCACTCTTGTAGTTATAGTGCTAATGATTTTGTGTTTATTAACTTTTAGATATTCAATGAAGATTTTAGTCGGTGTTTAACTTCAACAAAAATATTCGAAGTCAAATTTTGAATCTATCACTTGTTGATTCAACAGCTCGCACTTCACGATCGCATCAAGTACTAAAAGAGGAGTCTAGCTCATGGATCAAGTTTAGATCAAGTCGATATGGAGAGAAGATTTTCAAGAGAAGATTTTCAAGAAGACTTGAGTCTAAGTTTGTAAGTTTAACATTTTTTTAGGATAAAATATAAATGATAGATTAGCTATGATTTGCTCAAGCTTATATATACACACACACACAAAAGTTTGGTTTTAGGAAAATACGATTTTGATTTCATGATTAAATTTCAATATCTCAAAAACTAGTTCACATGTTTGTAATATGTATTGATTTTTCATCACACATACTTGTGCTATACTGTATTTGTATGGACTTAATTTTGTAGAATTTATAGAGATTTATTAGGTTTAAAAATGGATTTAAAAAGGTGTTTAAATATTTCAAATAGAGTTTTTTGGGTATTGTCGGTCGACCCGCACGGTCGACCGATAGCAATGCCGGTCGACCGTAACGACGTGCACAAGACGTACACAAGCCCCATGTGACTTGAGCTCGATCGACCGACCAGTGGACCGCAGTAGAGATCGGTCGACTGACTGAGTCTGCAGAACTCTCGGGTTTTCTCGGTCGACTGGGCGGCTGACCGTTCTGCTGATCTGCTCAACACCTTTATAGTTTTTTAGCCATAACATTTTATTCTCATATTCAATCAATATGATTTAAATTGAATATCAAAGATAACGTTCAGGGCTACTTTCTTATTCAATGGTCATTTTCTAATACTAATGTTAAAGGTATCAAATATTGGTTGAAGTCTATTCATGTTCTAAAATAGTTTACAGTTTCTGGTTTAACACCTTTCAATATTTTGTTGATAACTTTCTACTCTGTAGATGATATTGATTTGATTTAAGTTGCAATAATAATAACACATTATAATCTACAATTCATCCTATATACATATTTCCAAATTCCAATATTTTAGGCCTCAAAATTGTGTTCAAAGTTGACCTATTGCGCAGACTGGGTTTCTGGTTGGTCGACTGCCCGGTTGACCGTGTGGGTTTCCAAAAAGGATACCAAATGTAGGATCTATGCACTGCAACTAGGCAACAAAAACACTAATGTAAAAATGAGTAGTGTTAATAAATATCAATCACAAATAACTTGTAGGAAAGGAAATGAACAGAATAAAAATTCAGAAATAATGCAAACACAAATACAAGAGATTTTATCCTGCTCCGGTCCTCTTGACCTACATCCAGTTTCTAAGCAACCTGCTTGAGATTTTCTATTATCCTTGATTTTGTACACTAAAAACTAATACCTGTACACCACTTGACAAATCCACTTTACCAAATGTGTACAACTCTTCTTAACACCAAGAAGACAACAACACCTTATACAACTTCTCTTCAACCCGAAGACTCTCTTGTACAATCTTTCTCTTCAAGTAATTACAATGAATCCTATAAGCCTTTGAACTGTATGTGATCGTGAATAAGGACTCTTATAGGTGGACTCTAAGAATTCTTCACTAGAGGATTGGAATTTGTGTGAAGAATTGAAAGTGAACTAGTTTTCTGGAAAACAGAATTTTTCAACAGAGTTTGGACAAAAAACTAATGAAATGAATTAGGGTTTTTAGTCTAGGATAATATCCCTATTTATAACTGAAATCTATGGTCAGTTAGGATGTTATTAACTTGAATTTGAATATTAAAATGTTAGATAAATACTAGAAAACAAATAACTATTTAACAGTCAGAAACTGTTATAAGTCGACTAGGATAGGAAGTAAGTCGACTAGTATAGGAAATTTGAACTGGGTTAGTCGACTAGATAAAGAGGCAAGTCATTACATCAAGACTGATACAAATGATAAGTTTCTGGAAACTACAATTAGTTGACCAGTAGGAAGTATAAGTCGACTATAACTTGTATTAGTCGATTAGCAATGTTGATAAGTTGACTAATGCTGCTAAACAGAAAGTTGATATCTTTTCAGGACAAAACTTAGTCAACTATAGGACTTTGATAAGTCGACTAAATAATATATTAGTTGACTACAAGAAGGGTCAAGTCGACTAATAGAACTATATTGTGTGTGTGAATCAAGGTTTTTAACATTTTATAAAAAATACACAAAAATAACTAAATTACATTTATTATTATCAAAATAAGTTCCAACATTCTTTCCCTTTTTGATGATGACAATGTGTGTATGCACAAGCTCCCCCTATAGAGAAACTCCTCTGCAGAAAAGAGGTTATCACAAATATGTGTTCTCCCCTGCATAAAATGGTTATAACAGATATAGATAACAAGTGTTCTCCCCCTGCATCATAGCATACATATGATGTATTTTTTTCAAGTGTTAGAAAATAACTTGTATCATCAAGTATTCTCTTCTTTATATGGTACCTATAAGATTAAATATTGTTAATGGTACCAATCATAACATGATCAAAACATTAACCTTTAGGAATCTAAACCCAATTTGAATTTGGTTTCCATCTGTTAGTATAAACATAATTGCATGAATTGCATATATGATGTATATAAGATGCAATATAAGTATTTTTATCCATATCATGTAGATTTTTAGGAATCCAAATATATTTTTCTTCATTCTTTTTGAAATAATATCAGCACTTCTTTTCACAAAAGAATTATATGGATTATGATTTTTTTCATAAACATGTATAGATTTTAAAAATCCAAGACCAGCATGTATAGATTTTTCAAACTTATCTTTTAAAAATTCAATACCAAAATGATTATTTGAAAGATTTTCATAAGATAATAAATCATTTAGATTTTCTTTTCCTTTATTAAACTTTGTCACTCTATTTAAAAGTTTTTCATATTTATGTTTGAAACTAGTCATGTCTTTATCTAAAATAGAAATTCTTTCATTTAAACACATAATTTCTTTTTCAGAAAAATATTTTCTTTAAAAAATTCTCATTACCTCTTTTTAAAGATAATATAATTTTCAAAATCATCTTTTTGAGAATTTAAGAAAGACAACTTAGAAACATGAAGTTTATTTTCTTTGTGAATTCTTTCATTTCCTTTGATAAAACTTTATTTTTCATCTTTTCATTCTTAAGATCATTATATAACTCATGGAATGCATCTAAGAGTTCAGCATATTGTACCGCATTTTCTTGTTGAGGCATAAAATAAATGTTAGCATGTTCAGTGGTTTATTTTTCGTCAAAGGAAGAGGATTTACTATTCTCCCAATGATGCTTGATAATCTTTCTTCTTTTTGAACTTTTTGCTCTTGAATTTTCCTTTGTTTTTTAGCATGGGCAATCTTTCTTCATATGACCTGTTTTATTACAATTAAAACATATAAGATTAAACTTACCTTACTTCAAGAACTTTTTGAAATTTCTTGAGAGCATTGCCATCTCCTCTTCATTATCATCTGAATTGTCCATGTCTGAGGATGTATGGAAGGCAAGTACTTTCTTCTTGGATAGAGGTTGTTGTTCATTCTTTTTTCGCTCTTCAAGTTGTACTTCATATGCCATTAAATTACCAATAGATTTTCTAATAACATTGTTGAGAGATCATTTGCTTCTTCTATTGTAGTGATTTTCTTCTCCCAATCTGATGTGAGTTCATGAAGAACCTTTCTAACTTTTTTGACTTGAGTGTACTCCTTTCCGAGAAATACTAAGGAATTCGTAATGTCGGTGAACCTTGTAATCATTTCTAAAATTGTTTCATTCTCCTTCATTTTGAAGTGTTCGAACCTATGAACAAGAACATAAATTTTAGATTCTTTAACCTTATTTGTACCTTCATGGGTTACCTGTAGAATCTGTCATATTTGATTTGCAGATCTGACTGTTGACATGTGATTGAATTCTTCTTTATTCAAGGCACAGAAAAACGCGTTCATTGCTTTGGCATCAAGGTTTGCTGATTTCTTTTGTTCTTCACTCCATGCACTGTAATTGGTGGTTGGCTTGGTGCATTGGGCTTCTACGATGTTTCATAGTTCGTGGTTGAGTGATTGCAAATAAATTTTCATTCTACACTTCCAGTAGTTATAATTTGATCCATTAAATAATGGTGGACATTGTGTAGAATGTCCTTTTCTGAATTATGATGAAGGAAACTCTGTTGCCATCCTTGAAAGTTGTATACCTGCAGGCCTTGCTCTGATACCAAATGTAGATTCCAAAAAGGATACCAAATGTTGGATCTATGCACTGCAACTAGGCAACAAAAACACTAATGTAGAAATGAGTAGTGTTAATAAATATTAATCACAAATAACTTGTAGGAAAGAAAATGGGCAGAATAAAAACTCAAAATAATGCAAAGACAAACACAAGAGATTTTATCCTGATTCGGTCCTCTTGATCTACATCCAGTCCCCAAGAAACCCGCTTGAGATTTTTCTTTATCCTTGATTTTGTACAACCAAAACAAACAATTGTACACCACTTGACAAATCCCCTTTGCCAATGTGTACAACTCTTCTTAACACCAAGAAGACAACAATACCTTGTACTACTTCTCTTCCACCCGAAGACTCTCTTGTACAATCTTTCTCTTTGAGTAATTACAATCAATCCTATAAGCCTTTGAACTGTATGTGATTGTGAACAAGGACTCTTATGGGTGGACTCTTAGTATTCTTCACTAGAGATTGGAATTTGTGTGAAGAATTGAAAGTGGAACTAGTTTTCTGGAAAACAGAATTTTTCAACAGAGTTTGGACAGAAAACTAATGATATGAATTGGTGTTTTTCGTCTAGGACAACATCCCTATTTATAACTAAAATCTATGGTCAGTTAGGGTAGTTATCAACTTGAATTTGAATATTAAAATATTGTATAAACACTAGAAAATAAATAACTGTTTAGCAGTCAGAAACTGTTATACGTCGACTAGGATAAGAATTAAGTCGACTAGTATAGGCAATTTGAACTGGGTTAGTCGACTAGATAAAGAGGCAAGTCGACTACATCAAGACTGATACAAATGATAAGTTTCTAAAAACTACAATTAGTCGACCATGAGGAAGTATAAGTCGACTATAACTTGTATTAGTCGATTAGCAATGTTGATAAGTCGACTAATGCTGCTAAACAAAAAGTTAATATCTTTTCAGGACAAAACTTAGTCAACTATAGGACTTTGATAAGTCGACTAGACTATGTATTAGTCGACTACAAGAAGGTCATCAACTTATAAAAGTCTGATCGTCTGGCTGAAGAGAAGGCATCACTTCTCTTTGGATTTTCAGAGCAAATCAAGCCCTTTCTTCTTCTTTCTTCTGCGTTTGAGAATCCAAGAACTTCTTCAGTTCTTCAATGGCTCCCAAGAGACGAGCAGGAAAAGAGGTTGCAGCCTCTACGACGGAGGGTCTTTCTCCTCCTCCGGTCATCGAACGACCGATCGCCGGTAGGAATTTTTCCCTTTTGATCAGAGATTTTCATCTCTCTATTAAAGCCCATTTCAGGCTATCTTTCGATGAACCCAGAACGATCAATTATGATTTGGTGATCTTAGGAAGTTCAATTCCCTAAATTTCCCTTGATTGTATCTTCCCTTTTGAATCAATAAAAGTTTATTTTCTGCTTATCTGCTTTGTTTCTCCTCCTTTTTGATTCGAGGACACCTGAAGTGGACTGGCTTTAGTAAGTCCTTTCCTTAGGAGGAATTTAGAAGCTCTCAGCGGAGCTAAACTTTTGGCGAAGTTGGAGACCGATTCTCAAATAAGTCAAGAGCTTGTCTAGCGAAGCTAGCACGGAATTTCCACGAAGCTAGAGGTGTGCTTTTAGCGAAGCTAAAGCACGTTTCTCAGCGAAGTTATGCAATCGCTGTGCTAAGTCAGCACTGGACTCACGGCGGAGTTAGCCCTTAGTGGGGCTGAAGCAGGGCTTCTTGGGAAGGCGCTTTAGGCGCCGTTTCAAATTAATTTGAAACGACTGCCTGCGCTCCTTTCGAGGAGGCGTCATTTAGGCAATCATCAACCTATAAAAGCCTGATCGGGCTGAAAGAGAAGGCATCACTTCTCTTTGGATTTTCAAAGCACTGCAAGCCCTTTCTTCTTCTTTCTTCTGCGTTTGAGAATCCAAGAACTTCTTCAGTTCTTCAATGGCTCCCAAGAGACGAGCAGGAAAAGAGGTCGCAGCCTCTACGACGGAGGGTCTTTCTCCTCCTCCGGTCATCAAACGACCGATCGCCGGTAGGAATTTTTCCCCTTTGATCAGAGATTTTCATCTCTCTATTAAAGCCCATTTCAGGCTATCTTTTGATGAACCCAGAACGATCAATTATGATTTGGTGATCTTAGGAGTTCAATTCCCTAAATTTCCCTTGATTTCTTCATTGGGATAAGTCGACTAATGCTGCTAAACAAAAAGTTGATATCTTTTTAGGACAAAACTTAGTCAACTATAGGACTTTGATAAGTCGACTAGACTATGTATTAGTCGACTACAAGAAGGGTCAAGTCGACTAATAGGACTATATTGTGTGTGTGATTCAAGGATTTTAATATTCTATAAAAAATACAGAAAAATAGCTGATTGAGTTTTTACCTGCACACAAAATACAGAATATTAGATTTAGAAATAGAGATGTGCAAGGTGCTCAATTCTATCCGCTGTAGCAATGGCTATGCGGGTCGTGATCCTCAGAGAGGGACTAGCGATGGAAGCTTGTTTAGCAAGTTCTCTAAAAAATTATTCTTTTAGTTATTAAAAGGAAAATAAGAAAATAATAGTTAAAGTCTGGTTAGGAATAGGAGCGATATTTACAATGAGTTGGGAAAAAAAAAAGAGTTGGAAGATGAAGTGTTGGTGATTTAATCTACAAAAATAAAAGAAAAGAAGAAAAATAAATACTTACCTTAGTTTGGTTGATGAGTTACCTGAAAACCTTGCATGTTCTACCTTACTTTGGAGGCGTTCAACACATAAATCATAGGATTGAGCTCAGTCCCCTATTCGCATTATATCATCAAGCTGGGTAAGAATGAAGTGATACGGACCTTGAGGAGGAGAACATCTCCATGAAGTATCGTTGGCACTCACAAAGACTTGTTATACTTGTGCTTCGGAAATCACTTGCATGCTCATCAAAAACCAACAGAGATAAAATAGAAAAGGAAAGAAAACGGAAAGGAAAGTAAAACAATGAACATAAGAAAAATATTACCTTTATTGCTTGAAATAATGGAAGAAAGGAAGATGGTACATCGGTGTCACTCTCAACATAGGCCTCTCCCTCTTAAAAGAAAATAAAGATTACAAAAGAAAAATAAAAACTAAGTTACAACCTAGCCTAAAAACCCTAGTTTGGCCCTGTACTTCGCTGGACACCCCTCTCTGTTGCTCTGCAGGGGTATTTATAGGTGCAGAAGGAGGTAGAGTCCCAATACGACTCCACCAAGAAAACTGGTACCCGGACTCATCCAAAATGCCGCGGAAATGCGGCTTGGGCCGCGTTTCCGAGGGCCAAGTAGTGTCGGCTGGCCACGCGCTTTCGCGCGTGGCCTCCTCTGGTCCGTCCATCTGGGTTTATCCTTCTGGAAGTTGTATCTCGACTCTTTATTTTGAATTTTCGGGATAACTTGGGAAGCAAGTTACCCTAGATTCAAATCTCTTCCAAAATGAATTTCATCCTTGCACCTCTTTCTTTGGCTTTTATCCTCATCCTGCAAGTATTTAGGGTTGAATAGAAGTCTATCCTTCCCTCTTCTTTTAGTATTTGCAACTATTGCCCTTAGTAATTGCAACTTTGACATTTGATAATTGCAACTTTTGCATTGGGCTTGAACATGGGCTTTGGGCTTCTTTTAAGGCTTTATTCTTTATTTAATTAATACTCAAGGCCTGCACACAATAAATAATAAAACATTAGTAATAGTGCATAATTATAAGAATAAATATGAAAATGTGATAGTAATGTAGTGATAAATATACACTTTTTACTACCTATCAATAGCCAAATTACATTTGTTATCATCAAAATAAGTTCCAACAGACCACCAGGCTCCAACGGTCAGAAATATGACCCTTGGTCGATCAACCTGGCAGTCGACTGACAGGCCTTTCTGGCCAGAAAACTGAGCCCAACGACTAGTTTTCAAACCCCTATATATATAGGGTCTTTAGGCCAGTTTTTGGTAAGATTTGTACAAAAGTTTTCAAGAGCTATTTTCCTATCTTACACAGAAGTTTCTCAACAAGTTTTTAGAGCTTCATTTTCATATCAAAAGAAAGTTTATCAAGAGTGTATCTTTTGTCTTTTTCAAAAGAATTCTTGTATTTTCCACTTTCAAATCTATCTTGTTTTTCTCACGCAAGCGTGAGCTTCTCATTATCATATCTATCCTATAGGATCCTTGTTTGTCAGAGTATTTGTTGGTGATCAAGAGAAGTAATCACCAAGATTTCCAACCTATGTTATTTGGAGGAGTTGTAGAAGTTGGTGCCTCGACGAGCTTACGGGTTCACGTAGTGTGTTGTTCTTGCGGGAACATGTGAGAGACTTGCGGGTCCAAGCATTCTTAAGGGAGCTTATTGTAGGTGTTGTGGTACCGAGTAATCTTGCGAGATCGTTTATAGTAGAAATCCTTCATAATGGGGGACAAAGAGCAAGTGGCTCGAACCTCGAAATAATTTTTTCGTGTTTGCTATTGCATATCTCTCTTTCTCTCTCAACTCACTTATGTTTATATCTTGCATGCTCATATTGTTCACATCCTTATATTCTTGATATTTACTTGTGCTTAATTGATATATATATATATATATATATATATATATATATATATATATATATATATATATATATATATATATATATATATATATATATATATATAGATTGTTTGATATCTTGTATGCTCTATTCTTTGCCTATTCATCACATGCTTGATATTGTTTATGTGCTCATAATTGTATTGAACCAATAGAGCTATAGTAGCACCTCAACTCTTAATTTAGAGGAATCTTGAGAAAAAGTTCAGAGCCCTTCACCGAGAATTCGGCTTCACATTTTGGTTATACATTGTGTGATAGTTTTAGTTTGCATAATAGTTTTAATTCCACATTGTTTGGCATTAGATTAGCACATACTCTATTCACCCTCCCTCTAGGTGTATTTTCAGTTATAATGTATGTAATCAGATTATATCACTACATGAAGAGCATCAGTATGGAACAAATTTTCAGATTCAGAACTTTCATCAGGCAGAGTTATTGTATTTTCTATATTATTCCAGTAATGATCAAGATTTCTTCTATCGACTTCATCGAGTTCAGACATGACGTCCAACCGGCTTTATGGATTTGATGAGCCATGGACTCCACTAGCCTTGCCAATCGATAATCGTGTTCTAACCACGCGAGCTCAACCAGGAGTGAGTTTTGTTGCACCTTAGCGCTTAGCAATTTGTGATGTGTTACATGCTGGCTTCGCCGCGTGAGCACCGCCAAATGCGAGTCTCACAGAGTGTTAGCTTTGTCGCACCCTAGTGCCTTGCGCCTGATATGTGTCCCACTATGGCCCCACCTGAGTTTAGCTTTACTTGTGGCTAGTTTCGATAGAGTTAGCACTCTAACCTTGTTCCCCGGATTTCTCCCACTAACTTGTTTTCATGGATTTAATGAACTGGATTTTCTTGCTGTGTCTGAACAAGCCTGTGATAATTTTCTCGACGATCTATTCGACCAACATTGCAGGATTTGGGTATTCACTAGATATTTAATTTACAGTTGGATTAACATTCAGAAGGAAGTTATTATGAATTCTTAGTTATGCTTCTTAGAGTAATTGACGCTCAGTATTCAGAGCTTATTATTTTTAGTTGTTCTTTATTTATGTATCTGTGATCAGTTATCAAGTTTTCTTTACCTATGATATTATGATCTATTATCCAGGGTGAGTAAGTCTATAGGAGTTTGGAAAATAATTATATGAGAGAGATAGTTTAGCTACACGGTATTCCAGTTATATTGTGACAGGCAGAGACACGGGATTCGGATCGCACTTTTGTTAAAGTCTTTAGAGTCTAGAGACTTTTCTTATATTCAGCTTATCTTATCACTCTCAGAAAGATCGGGTAGTCCAATCGGACTATTCAGAATCTTAACTATCTTCTTCTAACAGAATTGTCTTATTAACAATTGTCAGATCTATATTGATATGACCGTCGAAAGAATTATACGGCAGGAAGTGTAGGAGATGTCTAGGTCCATAGTTATTGGTCAATTGGTTATGAGCATTACCCTTAGTTAGTCATGTCTTAATTGGTAGAATCTCATCCCTATCCTTTCATGTGTTAATTTGTCCCTTGTCGAAATTTCGAGGACGAAATTTTTGTAAGGTGGGTAGAATGTAACACCCCATTCGCGGAATACATACTTAGATACATATTCAAATTTTTAATCATATTATTTTTATTTACTTTTCGCAATTGTTTTTGTTTTATGATTATTTATGTGATCGTTTTGCATTGGATCCGGATTCGTGGACTCGGAGTTAGTCATAATCCAGAGACCCGACCTTAGTGTATTGCTCGATTTGGTCTTTTCGATAGTCAAATTTGATCAATTTTACTTTCAAATACTGTTTTTCAATATTTTAGATTTTTCATGATTTTTCAGAATTTTTCAGAATTATTTTAATAAAATCTCTAAAATCAGAATTGATCGTACAGTCGATTGATTCTCGGATTTTTAAATTACAAATGGAGTCAAGTTTTTGAAAATTGCTTTCACATTTTTCTTAGAATATATTTACTATCTTAATGTATTTTTTGAGATTTTACTAAATTTATCAAAATCCGGCCAGATTCAGTGTCGACCGATATCAATGATAGATTTCAAGATTTTTATTTGAAAATAGGATTAATTTCTTGAATTTGATTTCAACATGATTCTCAGTATAATATTCTTGATTTTTGAGAATTTTGGGGAGTTTTCTGAGATACTTGATTTTCAGGTGTTTCTGGTATTTTTTTGAAAATTTTCCGCATCCACTACTAAACTCAGGGATTTCACCATTCAAATTATTTCTTCTTTTTCTTCCAATTCTTTTTTTTTCTTTATCCCTTTTTTTCTTGTCAGGCATGGCTTACTACGCTCCCTCTTGGCTTAAACCCCTAGGTTTTAATAACTATACCATGTGTCTGCGAGCCGAGCTTAATTGCGTAGCCTTGTCAGGTACGGTCTAGTTATACACCTGTTTGCTCAGCTTTTAGGCTTAACCTCTATGAGGTTTATTAAAGTCATATGGACTTTTAGTTACACCTGGAAAGCAGCTTAGCATTCATCACCTTATCACTAGATTCGTCTAGGTGAAACTCTGCTGGATTTTAGACTCGCCTTTTAAGTCAAGTCATTCCAGTAGCTCCATCAAATGCTCTAGTGATTAAACAATTTGTTGTCTACGTCTCCAGCTTACTTAGCCTGCTTGAATGTTCGCTTACTTGCTAAATTTCCTGTTTGCCAGATTATTCATTCTTCTATTATGGTTGTGAAGAGTTTGAAATCTTATTTATACTGTTTTTCTAAGATTGTATGATTTTTTAGTATTCAAACTGATCTTTAGAGCGGTAGTATTTTTCTGTATCGCTTGATATGCTTTCACTTGATATACTATCATTTATCATGTTGTCTCTTGTCACCTGCCTGTATCACTTGACAACTGATGTGTTACCACTGGCACCTGACATGCTACTACTTGACACCTGTCCCTGTTATGATATCACTTACCACCTGCCTCCTGTCATGTTAACACTTGACCTGTGATTATCATATTTACGGGAATTATGTATCTATTATCCTTTATTATATATACAGTAATCTGAATCTATAGTACTCATGTACTCCTATTATACATGTACTCATGAACTCCTGAATTCCTGATCATGTCCTCTGCTCCTGCTATTCTCGTAAATTGATAATCACATAATAAACTATAAAAAAGATAATGTATACGGGTAAGAAAAAAACTGATGGACTTCAATTATGGTTTTGTTTGCAATGGTATAGGGATGTTATGCAACTAAAATCTTGAGGTTCTACCTATGGGCCCCAGGTATTCCGGGCGGGGTAGTCTTACACCCTGGCTATTGTAATCTATTTATCATGAGTGCTTAGTGACACGGGCCTAACTAAATGTCAAGTTATTGGGTCGTTGTTCCGGATAGGACGAAACTCATTGTAAACATAACTCATGGGTCTTATCATCAATTTCCAATAACAACCTTACTTTACTCAGATGTGGATATATGTGTGCTGGGACGCTAGTCCACATACCTAGACATCTGAGTAGGACAAGCTATAATAATAAAAAATGCCAATTAATAATTTGTTGTGTTTTTTGCAATTCGGGTCATATGGACTTAGCTTACGATGACGCGAGTTATATGGTATATAGATGAGGGTTTCTTTGTTTGGATTATTCCTTCGACGTACTTATCTCATGAAGCCGTAAACTGAGTTTGTACCACTGATTTTACTGTATTTGCTTTTATCGGGTTTTAATTCGAATTTCTGAATTTGTTATTATTATTATTATTACATTGTATACGTTTACATCCTGACTTATCACTTTGTTCTATTCCACCAGTCTCCTCCTTTTATCATATTATACCATGCATATTACCTGCTTGATATCACTTACTATCTCTGCCTGCTCCTGTATGCATGTGCTCACGATACGGTTTTCAGTACATGCTTCTTTAATTCGAATTTATCGATACACGCGTGCTTGTCCCTGCACGCCACTTGGCACTCCCCATACCACTCGTTGAGGAGTTTCTGACTCCCCTGGATCCTCATGTCTAGATCCTGGAGCTTGGAGCTTATGGAGTCTCTCGGTTATTGATCAGAGTAGCACAGTAATAGCATGGATCATCAGCAAACCGTCTAAGACCTTATCCCTCTAGGCCCCCTGCTCGGCTCTCGAGTTTATCTTTGTGACTTGTGAGCGTCTTTGTGAAATTACACCTAGAAGGGGGTGGATTGGTGTATAGCTAATCAAAGAAAATTCTAATCAATTTAATATTAAATAATGCAGCTGATCACTCAAAACAAGACTTTAAGCGGATTTCCGTGAGGGTCTGAACTTCTCCTCGTGATTCCTCTAGATAAGAGTTGAGGTGCTCAATTGCTATCTTATTGAGATGAGTATTAATCGATAAAAAAATAAATGATTAACAACTAAATAGAGATAATAAAGCAATCACAAACAAAAAGATCCATTCTGAGGTTCGAGCCACCCTCTACGTCGCCGCCTTCTCCACCGTGAATGATTTCACTATCCACTATTGGATCCTCCACAAAGGGACCTTACAACAAGGAATTACAACCATTTTGAGTACACAACATCCCAACTCAATCCTCTACACCAGAGGCAGCACAAAGCAAATTGAGATAACAAGCCCTTGGTGATCAAAATATCACAAACACTCTCTTTGTAACTCTCTGACAAAAACCTTATAGAATAAAATGTAAACTTGAACCTCAAAGATGAAAGTGAGGGTGGAAATCAGAAAAGAGAGATTTTAAGAGCAGAAAATCTCAATTAAAACTTTGAAAATAAGAGCACAAAAGAAAACTTGAAACTTTTCTCTTTGAATGCAAAAACTAAATTTCAATAGAATTTCTTGTTATAAATATTCAATCCTAATGACCCTTTATATAGGTTTTAGAAAAACACTTTTAGAATAGTTTTACTAGGTCTAAAAAGGAAGAAATTAACCCTAGAAATTCAACTTTTCACGTTTTAAAGAAACATGTTTAAAACAGATTTAAAAGAACTGGCCATTATTGCCAATCTGGCAGTCTGTCAGTCGACCGGCTGGTCAACCGGCCATTAAAAAAATGACTGTTGGCTCTCCGTCGACCGGTCAGTCTCGATCGTGTTTAACTGAGACCAAACGAGTTACAGCGTCGACCGCAATAAGGGACCGGTCAACCAGTCAGTCCAGGAATGTGCACAACATGCACACCCCAATTGCCAGAGGTTCGGTCGACCGTGCGGTCAACCGTTATGGCCTGTAATAAGCACGGTCGACCGACCTAGGACAAAACTGGGTCAAGGTATTTTTTAAAGATAAATAATTTTCAAATAATTTTTATTTAAATTTTGGAAGAGAGAAGACATGTATAGCCATGAAATACAAATTCTAAACTGAAATAGAAATTTCTAAAAAAAATGTCGAACAAGTATGAAAACCAAACATGTCAAAACCATACTTCTGAAAACGTGTACTTTTGTGTGCGTATATCTTTGAGCCTCAAATCTATATTCTACTCTTTAACAAACTAGTTTCTTATAAGGTTCTAATCGACTACAAGAATCTTCAAGCGTGCTTCTCTGATAGTGATGTTTGAGCGATGCTCAGTACTTTGAATTATGATCCATTCTTGAGTACCTTTGAGCCGTCAACACCTTCTTTTAGAGGAAGAAACCTGCTAGATCTTCTTGAACCCTGTTAGATCTTTTTGAATTCTGAAATATACTCTTGAACTTGATTAGTACCAAATAACTTCATATGCTTTGTTATCATCAAAACACAAAATCGGGGATTGTAACTTTGGGCCAACATCTCCCCCTTTTTGATGATGACAAAACATATGAGTTATTTAAAAGAAAATCTAGGAAAGAGCTTTGTAAAAACTCTCCCTCAAGTTATGCTAGCTATCAAGTATAAGATATCAATAAGTTATATGATAAAGGCATTGTATAAGAGCATGATCAAATAAATACCAATAAATACTCATAAATACTTCTCCTCTTTTTATCATGCATCAAAAAGGATAAGCAAAAAATAACCAAAAATTAAAACATATTAAGATTTTATCAGAAGAAAAACTCATGAATCAACAATACAAATATTTAGTTCTCCACAAATGAAAGAAAATCTGTTAAAATCAAGTGTGTAATACTCTTGTTATGCAATACCCAAAATAAAATAAAATTAATAAAGAAACTAAAAAAATAATATAGTAGTAGTAATAATAATAATGTATTTGTGTGCTTAACTTGTTTATGCCAAGTTTCAAACTCATGTTCTTTTTTATCAAATTCTAATATCTAAACCATAATGTCACATTGGCGTGTGGTTAGGTAGGAGATCTAATTTATTTAAACAAACCTAAATTCAAATTTAAATTTAAAATTTTCAACCAAAAGATCTCATGAGATCTTTAAGGATCTTTATCTTAACAACCTGATTTCTTTTGTTGAAACCCATGTGCTAAAAATCGTAACCTAAAAGATCTTATCTTGTTATATTAATGTAACCCCGCTCCTCCTGTTTCAAAAAAAAGAAAAAAGAACGACAAACAGAAAGGAACTCATACTTAATTTCTTCATCCACTCTTTACCTCTCCCCTTAGAATCGATCGTGATGGAGGAACGTGTCCGAGGCGTGGAGATTGAGGAGCAGGCTAAGAGAATCAATCCAAGTAAGTAAATCAAATTTTTTTATGAATTTAAAATTTATTGAAGTATCATGATTAAATTCATCTTTCCATAAATTTTCTATCGAGAATTCTTATCTAATATCTAAATAAATTTGTATGAACTATAATTATCATGTTAATTTCTCTTTTCATGAATTTTAAATCTCATCCAAAAATATAAATAAAATAAATTTGCACGAATTAAAAATTTCAATTAAATTGAAATTACCATGCTTAGATTTCTCTTTCCATGAATTTTTGCTTCATTAAAAGCCTCACCTTTATCTAAATAAAATATATAAAAGTAATATATTATTTTCCTAATTAAATTATAGAATTTTTTTAAAAAAATTCTAGAATATTAAAAAGAAAAGGAATTAGTTTGGAGCAAAAAAAATTACACATTAAAAAATTTTCTTCCAAAAAGAAATTATTAGAACCTAACCCCAATGATCTAAATTAAATACATAGGCTAATCTATCAAATATATCATTAATGTAGAATTTTTAAAAAAAAGAAATTTCAAAGTTTAAAAAAATTTAAAAAATAAAAAAAATAAAAGAGTCTGTGCAGCCGGTGAAGACCAGCACTCGGGTGCAGACCCGCACCCCGGTGCAGAGCCAGGCCTAGTCGCCTGGGCCACCACTTGGCCA
The DNA here is from genome assembly GCA_038442645.1 of Agave tequilana. Classification (NCBI taxonomy): domain Eukaryota; kingdom Viridiplantae; phylum Streptophyta; class Magnoliopsida; order Asparagales; family Asparagaceae; genus Agave; species Agave tequilana. The sequence goes on along the minus strand of JAVJIF010033061.1, from coordinate 149,740 downwards.
AGCAAAAAAAGGGAAAAAAAGAAAAATTTGGGCCTGCTCTTGGCTAGGCCGAGAGCAGACCCCTGGGCCTGGTTATTGGGCCAGGCCAGAAAACATGAAAAAAAGAATATTATTTCTGAAGCCCAGTTTCAGAAAACCTAAAAAAATTACAGTTCAGCCCAAATATTATGGGCTCTAATCTATTTTAACCCGATCCAAATGCAAAACAGACCCATTAACTTATTGAAAAACAATTTTATTGACTAGATAAAAATTTAAAAAAATAAGTAAAAATAGGAATAAATATTTAGATAACCTCTAGAATTTATTGAAAACTTTTGAGAGCATTTACATATCATATTAGACTGAACCACTGCCTTCTAAAGTGAAACCCACTATTTCAACATTCAAACCCGTTAAAGAATTTTTAATGTTTTTAATCATTAAACCCCACAAAAATCAGTAAATAAAATCTAAAAATAATCGTATAAACTTAATATATCATCATACAACCTTGTTTTAAGATCTGAACCATTCATATTTAATTAAAAACACTGAATAACATCAATAGAATATCTTATGTAAAATTCGATAAATTCTAATTCGAATACGTTTAATGTAGATTTCTTCAAATTGGTAATTGGACACGCGATAAGCCTAGGTGAGTATTTTTTACTCACTTTATAAGTATGAAATGTCTGTTTATTTTTTTATTAAATGGTAAATTATTAAAGTGAATATAGAATTTTCAAGTAATTAGAAAATTGGTTAAAATTGTAAATTGTGAGATGTTAGTTTATTATATAAAAAAAGACTATTATTTATCTGAAATCATAAGATATTATTGTACTGGATCATAATGACACTAAGATGGATTATGTTATCAAAGTCACTGAAAAATGTATACTGTTCTACTGTTACACTATCATCACTACTGTTTTTATTCATGCCCAGTGATTCATGTGACATGATTATTAGATAAGTTACACCGGTGGAAAAATTGATAGAGGAGACGATATCGGTATTTTGGATAGATTTAGGATACAGGTTGCGCAGCCGAAATACGGTTCCGCTTTAGGATTCTGGGGATGATTGACATCCCATATGTTATTGTTATATTACTCTACTGTTTCACAGTGATACTGTGTGTACTGTTTACTGTTACTGACTACCTAACGGTAGGGCCTGGTTCAGTACCAGACATCTAGGCCATGGTTCCGAGTATGCACGGAACCTACCTAAAATACAGATTTCTGTCTCTAGCTATCTGTTTCAAATGACAAGACAATAAGAATAGACATACACAGACATCTTCACAACATGACTCTACACAGGATAGATTGTATTAATAAATGGTTATATAGTGTATAACACTGTGCTTTATCATGGTTCTTATATGCTAGATATTAGTATGATAACTATACTTGATTATGCATGTGTTGTTATATTTTGCATGTTTTCTTCCATCTCTCTTTTTATCACTCGCTTAGGTCGCTATTGATGACCCTGAGTTTGTTGCTCAGGTTCTGATCCAGGGACTCCACAGGACCAAGAATACTTCGAGCACATTGCTGATCTCTAGTAGGCGGATTTTTATTCTCATTGTGTGATAGACTTTGTGATTCTTTTCTCTATTTATTATGTTATAATAAGTGAAACCTTTGGTGATATTATGTATTTGAATTCTTCTAGTTGGAATAATTGATAAACCTTATTTTTTTGAATTAATGTACTGAGGCTTAACGTATTTGTTTTGAAAATATGTCACCGGCTCTCGTCACATACCCCTTCTATGAGTATTATGGTTGTGGGGCGTGACATGGTTTCTTTGGCATCAAAGCCAAATTATTCAAGTATATAATTATGTAAATAATCAAGCTCTTACAGATAGCACAAGATTTAATAATCCAGCTACAAGTACAAGTATGTCTACCATATTTTTAAATCATTTTCTTTATTTTATTTTTAGAGTAATGGCTCAATGATCTCTCTCCGCTCGCATCGCTGCTCATGAAGATGCCATTGATTTGATGGGTATACTTCGTGGCATGATAGAATCGCAGCAGCATCAAATGACACTTCTTCGAGATGGGTTGATGGTAGCACAGCAGACAGCCACGGTGGCCATGGAGAGGTCTACGGCTGCTTGGGGACCAAAATCTGGGAACATTTCAGACTTCAGGAGGTTGCAGCCAGCCACTTTTACCGGTACAGAAAAGCTGTTAGAAGTAGAGCAATGGTTGGTTGATATGACAAATCTCCTGAATGCAGCTCGTGTTCCAGCGGAAGATCAAGTGAAAATGTCAAGGTTCAATTGGCTGATGTGGCTCGAACACGGTGGCTCACTGAAGAGGAACGATTAGAGAGGCCCATCACATTGGAGAGGTTCTCTGAGAGCTTCTATGAATGGTTCTTCCCCAAAACTTCTAGGAGGGAGATGGAGTAGCAATTCATCAATTTACGACAAGGAAGTCGAACAGTGGATGCATACACTGCCTGTCTTCGGGACATAGAAGCATCATGCTTGCCCCGCCAACATCAGAAGCAGCTAGAAGGAACCCAATACCCGGAGGTAGAGGAGCTCCACTTCTTTCATACCGACAGGTGTTCAAGCAGGCCCAGAGGAGGGCAGGAACTGGTGATGGAAGAGGCCAGGCTTTCAACCTGACTGCAGAGCAAGCTGAGGCATCAGAGGAAGTCGTAGCAGGTACAATTTTGGTTCATTCAATTTCAGTTATATCGCTATTTGATTCTGGTGCTTCCCGTTGCTACATATCTACTAGATTCGTTATGATGCATTCTATACCCTGTAATGATATGGACACCCAATGGGTATTAGTACCGGGAAAGGGGTTATAGCCACTAGTAGGGTATGTAAACCTTGTTCTGTGAAGGTTTGTGGAAGACAGTTAAGGGCAGATATGTTTATGATAGACACCTGTGGATATGATGTGATCTTAGGCATGACATGACTTAGTAAGTATCATGCGGTGATCGATTGTCGGAATAAGAGCATAATATTTAGAATTTCACATCAGTCTGAGTTCCGATTCGTTGGGAAATTGAAGGCATCCAGACAATAGCAACAAGGGACTATGCTACTGCAGAAGCTTAGGAGAAGCCGATACCGGTAGTGGAGAAATCTTTAAAGTGCTTCCAAAGGATCTACCAGGACTTCCGCGAGATCAAAACTTGGAGTTCGCTATCGAAGTCATCCCGGTACTGCCCCAATTTTTAAAGATCATATTGGATGGCACCTATGAGCTAGCAGAATTGAAGAAGCAATTGCAGGAAAACTTGGACAAAGGCTTCATCAGGCCCAGTGTTTGACCTTGGGGAGCTCCGGTGTTATTGGTGAAGAAGAAGGATAGTAGCAGGAGGATATGCATTGATTATTGAGAATTGAATGAAGTCACCATCAAGAATAGATTGAAGGTTCACCTAGAGGGGGTGAATAGGTGATGGCTAATCTAATGGTCACTTAATGCCTAATAATGCGGAAGCTAAAACAATTATGACCTAATTAAAACTTTTACACTAAACACCACGTATAACTAAAGAATGTTGCCGAATTCCCCGTGAAGGGCTCTGGACAAACTCCTCTAGATTCCCCTTGAATGGGTTGAGGTGCCGCGTTGGCTCTCTTGGTTGAATACAAGTGTTAGCAAACAATCCCAAGCAAGTATATATCAATAATGCACACAAGATATATCAAGCATGTAAATGTAAAGACAATATAAGCTATGCAAGATATAAAAGAGACAAAGAGAGAGAGAGAGAGTGAGCAATCGCAAACACAAGGGTATGTTTCGAGGTTCGAGCACACTTGCTCTACATCCCCGCCTTCGACACACGAAGGATTTTCACTATGCAAGATCCCACTAGATCTCTCCTCGGTGCCGCAACACCTACAAGCCCTCGGACTCCCTAGTCCCGTACACACGCAAGCTCACTAGCTCGCCGAGGCCACACCTCGAGCCAAGGAGATCACAATCGAACTCCAAACCACCACGAGCACACTTGCCCGTTTCCTCAAAGTACAAGAATGAAATCTCTTGGTGATCTAAACACTTTGATCACCAATAAAACTCACTACAACACTCCTAAGGATTGAATAATCAATGGAAAGCTCAAGTGTTTGTGTGAGAAAACAAGGATGAAAGCTATGGTGAAAAACTCAAGAAATCTCTTTTAACACACTCTAAATAAAACTCCCCTTTTGATTGGAAGTATTAGCTCTCTATTTTGTGGAGAAAAACCTCTGGAATGAATGGGAAAAACTGGTTCTAAGAGTCTCCAAAATCTTGGCTCAAAACAATGACCAAACCCCCAAATTTATAGGCCAGAAAAATATAGCCATTGGGGTCTGTCAGAGCTGCCGGTCGACCCGTACGGTCGACCGCCAACGGTCAGAAATCCGACCATTGGAGCCACGGTCGACCGCCTGGGTCGACCGACCCACTGGAGCTGAGAGTCGAACTCTCTGTCGGTCGACCCGTACGGTCGACCGAACTTTCCAGAGAGCTCTGCTCTCTGGACCGGTCGACCCGTACGGTCGGCCGTCCTCCAGTGCACAAAGGCGTGCACATCTATGCACGTCGGTCGACCGGTCCAGTCGGCCGACTCCAGGATTAGTCGACTTATAAAGGCTACTAGTCGACTTATCCGAAGCCTGAAACAGTTTTCTGGGATTAAAAAGTTAGTCTTTTTGGCTTAAATAAAATCCCATAAAATACTTAAAAATCTACAAAAATAGTTTTACCAATATACTTTGATATACAAACATGCTTGCACAAAATCAAGGCATGTTATAAAAGATTGGACTTTTTTTGTAACTTGGAAATATTTGGCTCATGATAAAAACTGTTTTTCCAAAACATATTTTTTCAAAACATGTTTTTCCAAATCTTCAACAAATACAAAAACAAGATATACTTTTAAAGCATAGTGTGTATGGATATGATCCACTACACAATCATAATGAAATATCTATGTTTTTGTCATAAAGCTCTAAACTTGGTTTTGGTTGAAAGATAAGTATATGAGAAACACCAAAAATCAAATAGTATTTTTCCAAAATGAAAGTCTTTTCTAAACTGAAAATTCTTTTATGAAAGACAATAAAATTCAAGAGTGTGTGTGTGATATCTACTTGAGCAATCCACCAACTATTCTATCCTTTACATTTCATCTAAAACAAAAACAAAATCTTATACCTAGACACAAGTCTTCATCTTCTTGAAGTCTTCACTTGAAGGCTTCTCATCTTCTTGACTTGGTCCAAGCTTGATCCAAAAGCTCCTTGGATCACACCGTGCTAGCTCCAAATCTTGACATTTTATCCTTTGTTGAGCTATGCACCTACTAAGATCTTGATAATGAATCTGTCACTATTTAAACACAAGATCATTAGTAAACATAACTTCATGAGTTGATCATCATCAAAACTAGGGTGATAGGCCTTTGGGCCAACATAGATATCCTTTGCCTAGATGGATGACTTGTTCGATCAACTAACTGGAGCTAAGGTGTTCTCGAAGTTAGATCTTCGGTCTGGATACATCAACTTAAGGTGAAGGAGGAGGACATTCTGAAGACGACTTTTAGGACTCGTTATGGTCATTATGAGTTCTTAGTCATACCATTGGAGTGACCAATACCCCAGCAATTTTCATGAACCTGATGAATGTGCGTTCTTTCCATTTTTAGATAAATTAGTAGTAATATTCATTGATGATATTATGATTTATTCTAAGAATGAAGAGGAACATGATGAACACTTGAGAATCATGTTGCAGACTCTTCGGCAGGAGAAGCTCTATGCCAAACTAAACAGGTGTGAGTTCTGGCTTAAGAGTATGATATTTTTGGGGCATGTTATTTCGGGAGGAGGCATCTAAGTGGATCCCACCAAAGTTCAGGCAGTAAAGGATTAGCCTACTCCAAATTGGTGACTAAAATTAGGAGTTTTTTTGGGTTAACTGGATACTACCAGAGGTTCATGCAAGACTTCTCAAGGATTGCAGGACCTCTGACCAAGCTTACCAAGAAGGGAAAGAAGTATGTATGGACAGAGGAGTGTGCCAATGCTTTTGAAGATTTGAAGAAGAGGTTCATTACGGCTCCAATCTTGAAGATGCCAGATGGATGATGCTATGGTCATTTACAGCGATGCGTCAGGGAGAGGATTGGGGTGTGTGCTAATGCAACATGGACATGTAATAACATATGCGTCCAGGCAACTTAAGCCTCATGAGAAAAATTATCCTACGCATGATCTGGAGTTGGCAGTAGTTATTTTCACCTTAAAGATCTAGAGGCACTATCTGTTGGGTGACCAAGTGCTGATCTACACTGATCATAAGAGCTTGAAGTATATCTTCACTCAGAAGGAGCTGAATATGAGGCAGAGGAGATGGCTAGAGTTAATGGCTGATTACGATATTGATCTACAGTATCAACCTAGAAAGATCAACGTAGTACCTGATGCCTTGAGAAGAAAGCCAGAAGCATCTGTGACAACGCAGATCACTCAACAGAAAGAGTTATTTAAAGAGATGAGGTGGATGGACCTAATGGTGATTAGAAGGACAATAGATCCTGGCCAATTGATGGCTATGTAGATTCACCAACACTTTTTGAGAAGATCAGGGAAGCTCAGAGTGGAGATCTCAAGTTGCAAGAATTCAGGGAACAAGTGGAAGCCGGCTTGAGGTCAGATATGCAGATTTATGCGGATGGAACGCTCCGTTTTGGTAACAAAATTTGTGTACCAAAGGGAGAGATTAGGCAAGAAGTATTAGCTGAAGCCCATAGCTCGGCTTATTCCATACATCCAGGGGGCGAAGATGTAACAAGACCTGAAGCAACGGTTCTGGTGGCATGGGATGAAAAGGGAGATTGCTCGGAATGTGGCAAAGTGCCTAGTATGCTAGCAAGTGAAGGCGGAACATCAGAGGACGGCTGGACTCTTCAACCTCTGCCAATTCTAGAATGGAAGTGGGAGCACATCTAGGGGTGCCATCGGATCGGATACGGATCGGATATTACCTCTACCATATCCATATCCGCACCCAACCTTCGGATACGGATACGGATACAGATATTGGCGGATGTGAAAAAATGATATCCGTATCCGCTAAAATCGGATATCAGATATAAATCGGATATTAACGGATCGGATGCGGATACTAATCGGATATGTTAAAAATGGATATGGTTAAAGATAAATTAAACAGAAATACTTATATTACTTTTTATCTCATCTACTACAATATTAAATGTGATACATACTATGATATTATTGTGTACATATCAATACATTCATCGTATTCATTGTCATTTGACTTCTATAACAATAGATTACACGTCCTCCGATGCCAAATGCCGATTCGGATGACATGATTGATGTCGAAATACTCAAAATATCATGTGGTGCTCTTGCAAGAATCGAATACTTTTCACTATTACTTTTTCACCAACTCAAAATATCAAAATTTAATACTTTATTCCATTGAAGAATAGTCTTCTCCATACCGATATCATTCTGAAGCACGCAACATTCGGATATCGGATCGGATACGAATAAGATATTACTTTTACCATATCCGTATCCACACCTACCTTTCGGATATGGATACGGATACGAATATTGACGGATGTGAAAAAATGATATCCGTATCCGGATTGGAGGCGGATTCGGATGCGGATATTCGCGGATAATCCGTATCCGGTGGCACCTCTAAGCACATCACTATAGATTTTGTCACTGCTTTACCTCACAGGCGAAGGGTGATAATGCAGTATGAGTTATAGTGGATCGCCTCACGAAGTCAGCGCATTTCATTCCTTTCAGACTGGGACAGTCTACAGATTGTTAGTAGAGACGCACATGCAGGATGTGGTGAGACTCCATGGTGTGCCGTCAGTATTGTGTCTGACAGAGACACTAGATTTTTATCCCACTTTTAGAGAAGTCTCCAAGAAAGCTTAGGAACCCACTTGAACTTCAGCATTGCATATCATCCGCAGACTGATGGACAATCAGAGCAGACAATTCAGATTCTCGAAGGCATGTTGAGGGCATGCATGCTAGATTTCAAGGGTCTTGAGAGGATCATTTGCACTTGACGGAGTTTGCTTATAACAACAACTACCAGGAGAGTATTAAGATGGCGCCTTTTAAAGCTTTGTATGAAAGGAAGTATAGGTCTCCTTTATATTTTGATGACATTGGTGACAGGCGGCTGTTAGGATCAGAGATTATAATTCAAAATGTGGAGAAAGTTAAGGTCATCTGCAAGCGTCTCAAGGCAGCTCAGGATAGACAGAAACAATAGGCAGATTTGAACAAAAGGCCGTAGGAGTTCGAGGTTGGAGATAAGGTATTCTTGAAGATATCTCCAACGAGAGGAGTAATCAGATTTGGTATCGAGGGAAGCGAGTCCTAGATTCATTAGACCTATTGAGGTTCTGGAGCGACTGGGGGAAGTGGCTTATAAACTGGCGTTACATCGATCCTTAGATGGCGTGCATGTGTCTTCCATGTTTCTCAGTTGAGGAGGTATATTAGAGATGACAATCATGTTTTGGATAATACTTACCTGGAGCTTCGGCCAGGTTTATCCTATACTGAAAGATCTATAGCTATTCTGGACCAGACCACCAAGGAACTGAAGATGCGGATCATTTCATTTGTTCTGGTGTCTTGAGGTAGGCAATCTCCGAGAGAAGCGGCGTGGGAGCGAGAGGACATTATTCGCGATCGCTTAAGTTGTTTATGCCAAGTTTCGAACTCATGTTCTTTTTTTACCAAATCCTAATATTGATTGAGTTGGAGCCTGCACACAAATATAGAATTTTAGAACTTTTAAAATAGTAGTGCAAGGTGCTCAATTCTACCGCAATAGCAAGTGGCTATGCGGGTCGTGATCCACAAGGAGGGACTAGCGATGGAAGCTTTTTTAGCAAGTCTTCTTTTAAGATACAAAGTTTGATTAAAGTTCTTCTTTAGTTCTTTAAAAGAAAAAGAAAAAATTGAGTTAAAGTTGAGTTAGAAAGAAAGCGGTAGAATAAGAAGGTGGAGAAATAAGAAGTGATTTGTACAAATGAGATTGAAAAAAGATGATAAAAATGGTTGGAGATTGTGATATTGAAACTAAAGAATAAAAGAAAAGAAAGACAACCTAAAAATTACTTACCTCTTCAGTGCTCATATACCTTGGATCCTTTGTGACGACTTACCTTGTCTTTGAAGGCAATCAAGCATGGCTTATAGGATCTTCCCCATTCTCGATCTACACTACGATAAAAGGGCAAACTATACTAGCAAGAGAAGGGTTGTTCATCAGCATAGGCCATCAAGGGCACTTGCAACGGCTAAGCAGTGTTGAAGCTATCAGATTCTCTTGGATTGCAACACATCAGAAGAGAGTAAAAGAAAACAAGAGTAAAGAAAAAAAAATTGATTCGGTTCAAATAACAATGAAAGAAGAGATCACTTACACTGGTGTCACCTGCAGTACAAGCTTGCTCTCATTCCTCCATGAAAGTCGTCTCTCTTCTCAGTTACATAAAGAAAAGTAAAAATTACATTAAAAGAAAACTAAAAACTAAGTTACAAATTACAAATTATCCTAAGTTCTATTCTCTGCTTGGTTGTCCCATTTTCAATGAAAATCCTGCCTTTTATAGGCAAAAACCCAGAGGGGAGAGGTGTGAGAAGATAGGGGAACAAACGCTCCCCTGACTCACTAACCAAGCCGCGGAAACACGGCTTTGGCCGCGTTTCCGCGGCCAGGGTGTGGCCAGGTGGCCACACCCTGTTGGTGGTGCTCCCCGGCTTCTCGATTTGTCTTTATCTTCAGCTGGATTTGCAGTTTAAGTCTGAGATTTTGACGAAATGGCCTTTGATCCTTGGCTTCAACTGATCGATTTGTAGAGATTTGTTCTAACTGATTTTCAACCGATTTGAACCAACCTGATCTGCCTTGATTTACTGAGTTCGAATTAATTCTGATTTAATTCAGAATTTGATGGGCTTTTGGGCTCATTTCTCTTTACTGTCCTTTAGGAATGGGCCTGCAAATAAATTAAACATTTAATTAGGAAAAAGCAGAGTTTATTCTATAATAAGTATGAGAATATGATAATAAATGTGCAATATTAGCGACCAATCACACCCCAATACCTATCTTTTGCTCGTCCTCGAGCAAAACAACTAAACTATACTAAGGATTATTAGACCACTTTCGCAGGTCACGCGATTGCACTGAGCATGTGTAACAAGCCGTTAAACCTCTAGGTTACCCCTAGAGGATGAGTTTTGTCTCGTGAGGGTTTTCAGTGGATTACACCCACAAAATCCATAAAGAAAGAGAAACAAAAAGTTAGTATTTTCGAAAAGCATTTTGAAAGAGAAAAATATTTGAAATATAATTGTAAGATTTAAGTAATCTATAAGTTATAGGAAAACTGAATTTTTCATTCCTAAACTTAATCTCTATTCAAAAATTTGTTATCAATCAAAGTAAGGAATCAAATTGTACTTCTCATCTAGTCTATTACTTTACCCTGAGTCATATGCACCTTGTGACCGTGAAAATTTTGACTAAGGGTTCTTTAACTCTAACTCTTATGCCTTATATATATATATATATATATATATATATATATATATATATATATATTATATATATATATTATATATATATATATATATATTGGTGGTATTATTCCTTAGTTCTATTAGGCTTTCTAATCTGCCCATGTAACGAGCCTTTAATCGATGACTTCCAAACCAAATGGTCTTAGGACACCGGGTGAGAAAACATCCCAAGGACTTAAGGACTCGAGCAAATAAGGCTACAAAACTAAGGATTTTATTATATGAACCCTTTTAGGCATGAATACTTATGCTTTATTAGGCACAAATATCTAGCTTAATCAGAGGATTTATATATATATATATTTTTTCTCAAACTTATCTAATCATCTTTCGCATAAATACTAAGGCTTACTTAGGCCAAAGCACCTAGCTAATCAATAATTAGATTTGTTCATCTTTCATAGATATATTTTTTTTCTTTTTCTTTTTTATAAGGCATAACAATCTTCATTTTTTGAACCCCAAGTGTGTAAGTGTATGAGTGTGCATATTTCATTAAGGTAAAGATTAAGACTAAATTACTTCGACAAATTATCTTCCTAACTCTAAAAATCAAACAAATAATCTTATTTTGACCAAGTTTAAGAAATACCAATTTTGATTTTCCTATTCCTTAAAATTGACTTAATTTCTTACAAAAAATATGTCAAATATTGTTTCTATTTTCAAAAAGTTTTTAAAGTAAAGAAAATATTAAATTTTTTAATAAAAAGAAAAACCTAAGTTATGTTAGAACCCTCCCCCACATGTATCTCATGCATTGTCCTCAATGTATGAATTAATGCATAAATGCATGAAAAAGAAGACAGGGAAGGAAAATACTACCTTAAGGTGGTGGTTCCGGTGGTGGTCTGATTGGTCCACGAAATGCGGCCCAAGCGACTTTGTAAGGAGTTCGGAGGAACCCACCAAAAATCTCTTTAATATAACCCATTAAAATGATGTATCTATGAAGGATTTTAATTAAAAATTTAACCCCATCTAAATTTTAAATTCCATAATTAATTTCGGAGTCAAATTTGTCAACTGCCTTGTCCTAAAATGGGGTGTGAAAAGATAGAATGATTGACTTGGACTTAGAAAGTACGGGAACTAATACCGACTCAGGAAAGTGACTTAAGTCAAGTAAAGGTTCAGTAGTCGAGATTGGTTCAGGAAGTGGGTCTAAATCAAGAAGTTGAAACTCAAGTCCACATTCATTTTCCCACAATGGAATGAGACTTAAAATTGGTGATTCAAGTTCAAGAATGACAGGTGTGGGAAACAAAACTGACTCTAAAATATTACTCAAATTGGGTAACAAAACAGGAGTCAATATTGATTCGGGAATTTGAATTGAATCACAAATTGGAGAATCTAGGTCATATTTCTCATTGAGTTCAATTTCATAAAAATGAGAACTTACCAATTTATCAATGGGACTTTCAAAAGTATGAAATTGATCAAGTTCAATAAAATGATCATCAAAGATGGCGATTCAATTTCATTATGAATCGGCACAGGATCCAACGTTGACTCAGGAAAAAGATTGAAATCAGGTGAAGACACTGGAGTCATAATTGAATCAGGAAGTAGAATTGAATCACTAGGTTGAGGTTCATGATCATATTCATTCTCAAGTTCAATTTCAGGAAAGGGATAACTTGCCAAACTGTCAATGTCATTTTCAAAATTTAGAGTTTGGGTAAGTTCAAATGATTGCTCTGAAATGGAACCTTGTTTTCCAAAACAAAATGACTCTTCGGCTCTAACAGAATAGTTAGCAACATCAGAACTAGCCAAACGGTGAGAACGTAGACTTTAGACCATCATATCTATGTCATGATTACGAGCATTTTGAGCCTGAGTCATAACTTCAAGCATCTTTTCATAGTTGATTGGTTCATCGTTTTGTTGAAAAGATGAAGTGTTGTCTTGGAATTGGTGGTGAAATTGTGAGTCCATCAGATTTTGTGATTTTTGTTTGGACTCACGCATACTCATTTCCAAAATTGATGGTTTTCTATTTTGGACTGGTGGAACTGAGTATGAATCTTGAAAATATTGTGGACAAGGTGGATAAGGAGGGCAAGTTGGTTGAAAATTAGACTCGGGGGAGGTGAATCCCCACTGACTCTGTAAAGAGTTGAAATTATTCTGGAAATTATGGTTTTAAGATTAGGGGCATGGGTTATATTGATTCGAATAAGACCAATCTGGCACACTAGGTTGGTTATAGTTATGATATGCCGGGTTGGTAATATCCGAAAAAGAGGTTGGTGTGTAATATGGATTATCATTAAAATTGAAAAAATTGTTGTTATAAGCCATATCACACAATAAAACACAAACAAAGATAAAAAACAAACAAATAAGCAAACAAACAAGAAAAAATTCTAACCTAAATTAGGGTAGACCTTTGATCTAGACGACTCCTAACTGGTTATACTGTCCATAGAAGGTATAATGCAGACTTTGACCACAAGCTAATCAGCCAGGTCAGGGCAAGATTGGTGGGAGGTTATCCGTCAAAAACATTCCTTAATTAAGTAACCACCAATCTTTGGGCTTTCGGCCCTTAATCCCCTTCCTAGACACTGATTTGGCAGGAGTCAAATTCCAACACCTTTCCCCCTTAGGATAATCTCCTAATTGAGTCCGAGATGTCTTTAGGGCCAACGTCTACTCATTTTTAGTTAGGCTTGGGTTAGTGAGTGAGGAGATTGTTTGTGGGCTAAGGGATGGTAATGACTTCCCCACCTTATCTTGTTTATAGGACAAGCCCTTAGATCAATTTAGTGCAGTGTACAAGAAAAGCAACACTTAAGCAATGTAAACAATCCAAAGTGTTCTTATACTAGATGTTATGTACACGTACCTTTACTCCAGCACTCTTCAATAGTAAATAGGAAATGTAATGAAATAGACACGTACCTAAATGCAAAGTCTAAATCATTTTAGCATTTACAATCATCATTTTACTGTTGAGGTTAGAAAGTAAATACAGTGAATCAAACAAAGAAATAAATGCTACAGATATTTAAATTGCGCAATTCAGCCAACCTGCAGAAAATACAGGTTAGTAGTTTACTCAATTTGCCACAGGACTGTAGCAAATCTGAGGGCTTCTTTGCTCTGCTTTCTTGAGCAGAGTCCAAGGCCACTTATGTGTCCACTGCAGCAAGAATTCCTTATTAAATTTGTGCAAAAAACAAAGAAGAAAGTTAACCAAAAATGTAAACTTTAAAGAGAATTACTTACCGTCCCTTCCCGGCAGCGGCGCCAAAATTTGATTGAGTTGGAGCCTGCACACAAATGCAGAATTTCAGAACTTTTAAAACAGTAGTGCAAGGTGCTCAATTCTACAGTAATAGCAAGTGGCTATGCGGGTCGTGATCCACAAGGAGGGACTAGCGATGGAAGCTTTTTTTAGTGAGTCTTCTTTTAAGATACAAAGTTTGGTTAAAGTTCTTCTTTAGTTCTTTAAAAGAAAAAGAAAAATTGAGTTAAAGTTGAGTTAGAAAGAAAGCGGTAGAATAAGAAGGTGGAGAAATAAGAAATGATTTGTACAAATGAGATTGAAAAAAGATGATAAAAATGGTTGGAGATTGTGATATTGAAACTAAAGAATAAAAGAAAAGAAAGACAACCTAAAAATTACTTACCTCTTCAATACTCATATACCTTGGATCCGTTGCGACGACTTACCTTGTCTTTGAAGGCAATCAAGCATGGCTTATAGGATCTTCCCCATTCTCGATCTACACTACGAATAAAAGGGCAAACTATACTAGCAAGAGAAGGGTTGTTCATCAGCATAGGCCATCAAGGGCACTTGCAACGGCTAAGCAGTCTCGAAGCTATCGGATTCTCTTGGATTGCAACACATCAGAAGAGAGTAAAAGAAAACAAGAGTAAAGAAAGAAAAAGAAATTTTGATTCGATTCAAATAACAATGAAAGAAGAGATCACTTACACTGGTGTCACCTGCAGTACAAGCTTGCTCTCATTCCTCCATGAAAGTCGTCTCTCCTCTTAGTTACATAAAGAAAAGTAAAAATACATAAAAAGAAAACTAAAAACCTAAGTTACAAACTACAAATTATTCTAAGTTCTATTCTCTGCTTGGTCGTCCCATTTTCAGCGAAAATCCTGCCTATTATAGGCAAAAACCCAGAGGGGAGAGGTGTGAGAAGATAGGGGGAGCAAACGCTCCACCTAACTCACTAACCAAGCCACGGAAACGTGGCTTTGGCCGCGTTTCCGCGGCCAGGGTGTGGCCAGGTGGCCACACCTTGTGATGGTGCTCTCCCGCTTCTTGATTTGTCTTTATCTTCAGCTGGATTTGCAGTTTAAGTCCGGGATTTTGACAAAATGGCCTTTGAACCTTGGCTTCAACAGATCGATTTGTAGGGATTTGTTCTAACTGATTTTCAACCAATCTGAACCAACATGATCTGCCCTGATTTACTGAGTTAATTCTGATTTAATTCAGAATTTGATGGGTTTTTGGGCTCATTTCTCTTCACTGTCCTTTAGGAATGGGCCTGCAAATAAATTAAACATTTAATTAGGAAAAAGCAGAGTTTATTCTATAATAAGTATGAGAATATGATAATAAATGTGTAATATTAGCGACCAATCAAATATCTAAACCATAATGTCACATTGGTGTGTGATTAATTAGGATATCTAATTTATTTAAACAAACCTAAAGTCAAATTTAAATTTCAAATTTTTAACTGAAAGATCTCATAAGATCTTTATGGATCTTTATCTTAACAACATGATTTCTTCTATTAAAACCTACGTGCTAAAAATCTAACCTAAAAGATCTTATCATATTATATTAATGTAACCCCTCTCCTCCTGTTTCAAAAAAAGAATAAAAGAACAACAGACAGAAAGAAACTCAGACCCAATTTCTTAATCCTCTCTTCACCTCTTACCTTGGAATCGATCATGTCGGAGGAATGTGTCCGAGGCGTGAAGATTGAGGAGCAGGTTAAGGCAATCAATCCAAGTAAGTAAATCAAAACTTTTTATGAATTTAAAATTTATTGAAGTATCATGATTAGATTCATCTTTCCATGAGTTTTCCATCAAGAATTCTTATCTAAGATCTAGATAAATTTATATGAACTATAATTTAATGATATATCATGTTTAATTTTCTTTTTACCTGAATTTTAAATCTCATCCAAAAATATAAATAAAATAGATTTGTACGAATTAAAAATTTCAATTAAATTGAAATTACCATGCTTAGATTTCTCTTTCCATGAATCTTTTTTTCATTAAAATCTCACCTTTATCTAAATAAAATATATAAAAGTAATATATTATTACCCTAATTAAATGATATATTAGTACCCTAATTAAATTATAGAAATTATTTTTAAAAAAATCTAGAATATTAAAAAGAAAAGGAATTAGTTTGGATCAAAAAAATTTACATTTTAAAAATTTTCCTTCCAAAACGAAAATTATTAGAGCCTAACCCCAATGATCTAAATTAAATACGTAAGTAATCTATCAATACACCATTAATCTAGAATTTAAAAAAGAAAAAAAGAAATTTCAAAGTTTATAAAAGAATAAAAAAATAAAAGAGACTGCTCTCGGCCAAGGTCGAGAGCAACTCGCTGCACAGACACTGGGTCTGTGCAGCGGGTGCAGACCCGCACCCGGGTGCAGGGCCAGGCCCAGTGGCAAAAAAAAAAGAAAATTTTGAGCCTGCTCTTGGCCAGACCGAGAGTAGACCCCTGGGCCTGGTTATTGGGCTAGGCCAGAAATCAGGAAAAAAAGATTATTATTTCTGAAGCCCAATTTTAGAAAGCCCAAAAAAAAAAAACAGCCTATCCCAAATATTGTGGGTTCTAATTTATTTTAACCTGACCCAAATACAAGACAGACCTGTTAACTTATTGAAAAACAATTTTATTGATTAGATAAAAATTTGAAAAAAATTAAGTAAAAATAGGGATAAATATTTAGATAACCTCTAGAATCTACTAAAAAACTTGTGAGTATTTACATGTCATATTAGACTGAACCACTGTCTTCTAAGTTGAAACCCGCTATTTTAACATTCGGACCCGTTAAGGAATTTTCATATTTTTAACCATTTAAACCCCACAAAAATCAGTAAATAAAATTTAGATAATCCTATAAACTCAATATATTATCATACAACCTTGTTTTAAGATCTGAACCATTCGTATTTAATTAAAAACACTGAATAACATCAAATAGGATATCTTACGTAAAATTCGATAAATTCTAATTCGAATACATTTAATGTAGATTTCTTCAAATTGGTAATTGGACGCACGATAAGCTCAGGTGAGCGTTCTTTTACTCACTTTATAAGTATTATTTTTTGTTTATTATGAAATGTCTGTTTATTTCTTTAATTAAATGGTAAATTATTAAAGTGATTGTTGAATTTTCTAGTAATTAGAAAATTAGTTAAAATTGTAAATAGTGAGATGTTAGTTTATTATAAAAAAAGGACTATTATTTATTTAAAATCACAAGATACTATTGTACTAGATCATAATGACACTGAGATGGATTATGTTTTCAAAGTCACTGGGAAATATATACTATTCTACTGTTACACTGTCATCACTACTGTTATTGTTGATGCCCAGTGATTCATGTGACATGATTATTAGATAACTTACACCGGGTGAGAAATTGATAGAGGAGACGGTATCAATATTTTGGGTGGACTTAAGATACAGGTTGCGTAGCCGAAATACAGTCCCCACTGTAGGGTCCATGGGATGATTGAAATCCCATCTGCTATTATTATATTACTCTACTGTTCTACAATGATACTTTGTGGACTGTTTACTATTACTGACTACCTAGCGGTAGGGCCTGGTTCAGCGTCAGGTATCTGGGTTGTGGTTCCGGGTATGCACGAAACCCACCTAAAATACAGATTCCCGTCTCCAACTATCAATTTCAAATGATAAGACAATAAGAATAGACATACACAGACATCTTGACAACATGACTCTATATAGGATAAGTTGTATTAATAAATGGTTATATAGTGTATATCACTGTGCTTTATCATGGTTCTTATATGCTAGATATTAGTATGATAACTATACTTGATTATGCATGTGTTGCTATATTTTGCATGTTTTCTTCCATCCCTCTTTTTATCACTCGCTTAGGTCACTATTGATGATCCTGAGTCTGTTGCTTAGGTTCTGATCCAGGGACTCCACAGGACCAGGAATACTTCGAGCACATTGCTGATCTCTAGTAGGCGAATTTTTATTCTCATTATATGAGAGACTTTATAATTTTTTCTCTATTTTATTATGTTGTAATAAGTGAAACCTTTGGTGACATTATGTATTTGAATTCTTTTAGCTGGAATAATTGATAAACCTTATTTTTTTGAATTAACGTGTTGAGGCTTAATGCATTTGTTTTGAAAATATGTCGCCGACTTTTGTCACGTACCCCTTTTTATGAATATTATAGTTGCGGGGCGTGACAAAGTGGCTTAGTAAAAGTATCTACTAGTGATCTCTAAGAAAGTAATATTGAATATCTATGTGCTTTGTCTTACTATGTTGATTTACATTTTTAGTCATATTAATAGTACCAGTATTGTCACAAAATATCTTAATATTATCATAATGCAAATCATAGTCAAGGAGAGTGTGTTTCATCCAAAAGACTTGTGCACAACAAGCTCTAGCAGCAATATACTCCACCTCGACGGTTGAGAGGGGTACAAAATTTTATTTCTTGGAAGACTATGAAACAAGATAATTTTTTAGAACTGACAAGTTTCACTTGTACTCTTCCTATCTACTCTACAACCGACATAGTCAGCATCCGAAAAACTTATAATAGAAAATTGTCTGGTCTTCGGATACCACAAGCCCATTCCAATTGTGCCCTTAAGATATCTAATAATGCATTTTACCGCAATCAAGTGGGACTCTTTAAGATAAGATTGAAATCTAACACAATAGACAAACACTAAACATGATATCTGGCCTACTAGCAGTTAAATAAAATAAACTGTCAATCATACTTCTATAAAGTTTAATGTCTACATTTATACCTTGTTCATCCTTATCAAGTTTTGTTGTGATAGCCATGAGAGTTTTGCTTGTCTTTGCCCCTTCAAGTCCAAATTTCTTGATGAGTTTCCTTGTGTACTTGGCTTGATTTATAAAATCTCATCACTCTTTTGCTTGATTTGGAGTCCAAGAAAGTAGTTTAGCTCTCCCATCATAGACATCTCAAACTCATTCTTCATGCATGATTCAAAATCTTTTCAAAGCTTTTCATTAATAGATCCAAATATAATATCATCAACATAAATTCGAACAATAAGAATATCACTATCTACATCTTTTATAAACAAAGTAGTATCTATTTTACCTTTTACAAAATCATTTGAAATAAGAAATGTTGAAAATCTTTCACACCAAGCTCTAGGATCTTGTTTTAAACCATATAAAAATTTGTCTAATTTGGAAACAAAATTCAGATGTATAGGATCAACAAACCTGGGGGTTGTTCAACATACACTTTCTCTTGAATAAAACCATTTAAAAATGCGCTTTTGACATCCATTTGAAAAAGTTTGATATCTTTATAAGAAGCAAAAGCAAGTGTTATCCGTATTGCTTCAAGCCGTGCTGCAGGTACAAAAGCTTTCTTAAAATCATTATCTTCAATTTGGGTGTAACCTTAAACCACTAAACTAGTTTATTCTTAACAACATTACCCAACTCATCCAACTTGTTCCTAAAAATCTATTTAGTACCAATTGTTGTCTACCATGGGGCCTAGAAATAAGGTGCCAAACTTGGTTGCGCTCAAACTGATTGAGCTCTTCTTACCTTGCAAGCAACCTATATGAGTCGCCCTCCGCTTCGAGGATGTTCTTTGGTTCAATATGAGAAATAAAAGCAAAATGGCCATAAAAATCATGAAGTTTGGAGCGAGTAGTTATCCCCTTTGATACATCACCTATGATGAGTTCCTTGAGATGACTTGTAGCAAATCTCTAATCTTTTGGAAGTGGTAGTGTTGGTGCCACTTCAACCTCTTGAACTTCACCTTATTTATCAAGATTTAGCTTATCTTCTTGGATAGGTGAGTCCCTTAAAGTTACTTTCTTCATGTCTTCACCTAAAGAATCAATCTCTACAACATTCTTAACAAAAGTATTAGATTCTTCAAACTTAACATGCATAAATTCTTCAATTGTCAAAGTAGATTTATTAAAGATTCTATAAGCCTTACTAGTGTTAGAATAACCAACAAAAATAACTTCAAAAGCTTTAGCATCAAATTTACCTAAGTTATCTTTGGTGTTTAAAATAAAATATTTGCATCCAAAAACTCTAAAGTAAGAAATATTAAGCTTTCTCAAATAATAAATTTCAAAGAAGTTTTGTAATTATTTTTATAAAAATAAATTCTATTTGATATGTAACATGAAGTGTTTACGGCCTCGGCCTATAAACATTGAGGGAGTCCGTATTCACTAATCATTATCCTAACTATTTCTTGAAGGATACGATTATTCCTTTCAAAGACTCAATTTTGTTGTGGAGTTCTGAGATAAGATAATTTATGCCTAATTCTATTTTCTTCACAATAAGTGATAAAAAAATGGTTAATGAATTTACCACCTCTATCACTTCTTATGCGCAAAATTGAAAAACTTTTTTCTTTTCCAACCCTTTTTCTAAAAATATTAAAATGCGAAAAAGCTTGATCTTTATGTTCCAAAAAGAAAACTCATGTGAAACGAGAAAAATTGTCAACTAATACAAAAACAAATGGTTTCCATTTAAACTCTTGGTTTTAGTAGGACTAAACAAATCTATGTGGATTAACTCTAATTGTCTAGATATCATGATATTCTTGATTGTTTTGAAAGAGGAATTGGTTTGTTTTTCAATTGGCATGCATCACAAATGCGATCCTTTTCAAACTTCAAGAAAGGAATACCCTTCATCGATTTCTTAGAGTTAATTCTAGATAGATGATCAAAAGATACATGGCCTAATCTTCTATGACATAACCAAGAATCCTCATCGAAAGCATTTAAACATGTAGCATTGCAACCTAAATTTAACATATCAATGATATATACATTATTTTCACGTAATCCGGAAAGAATGCAAGCATCGGTTTTACCATCTAAAATATTGCAAGAAGAATCATCAAAAATAACTTTGAAACCATGATCACATAGTTGACCAATACTCAAGAGGTTATGTTTGAGTCCATTAACTAAAATAACATTTTCAATTAATAGAGATAAACCAATTTTAATGTTATCTATACCAATAATATTACCCTTTGAGTCATCTCCGAAGGTGACGGTGTCACTTTCATGAAACCTTGATAGGGTTGCAAAATTATTGACGTCCCAAGTCATGTGTCCTTAGCAACCGCTATCAAGATACCATTGCTCCCTGCGTCTTGGAGCCTTGGTGTGTACCTACATCAAATAATGAAGTTGTTGATTTTGGTACTCATATTTTCTTGGATCCTATGACGTTAGTACTTAAAACCCAAATATGATTATCTGAAGCATTTATATGATCAAAACAAAATTTAGCTAAGTGACCCTTTCGGTCATAATAAGTACATGAATAAACTCTACCATACATGAATGCATGATGTATATGATAGGCATGTGAAAATGAGCATGCTTAATGTGTGATTTAGAAGTGTGAGCATATGTAGCACGAATATGTTTCTTTGAAGAATTTTTTTTAGAAAACATGGCTTCTAATTTAGCTTTGTCAAACTCACATTTCTTTAAAACATTTACCAAAGTGTTGATTTTAGTTTTTAAAATAGAAATTTTATTTTCATCAATCATAAGAAACTTTACTTTACATAAAATCTTCTATGCATCAAAATCTTTTTTAGTCGATAAAAGAGTGAAAGATAAATCATCCTTTTCTTTAGAAAGAGTGATAATTTTATTTTGAAGAACTTCATTTTTCTTTTTCGTTTTTAGATATTTATTCTTTAAAAAAATCATAATTATTTGAAAGTTCTACAAATGCATCTCCTAATTCATCCATAGTTAAATCACAATCATCAAGGAATGGTTCAGAAGTTACCTTAGGTATGTTATCATTTGCCATGAAACACACGTTTACCGTATCCACCTCCTCTTCAGATTCACTTTCTGAATTCCATGTAGCTTTGAGAGCTTTCTTCTTAAATGACTTCTTTGGCTTGTTTGAGGAAGATGGTTTGTTTTTGATATTCAGACATTCGGTAATGATATGTCCGGGTTTTCGACAGTTGAAACAAATAATTTTCTTTTCCTCCTTTCCTTGCCATCGTTTCCTATTGTTGATCTTTGCCTTGTTGTACATCCTCCTTACATTTCTTATAAGGAGGGAAAGATCTTCATCATCATCTTCTTCTTCATCATCATCGGAGATGGTGGGTGTAGACTTGAAGGCAATTGTCTTCTTCTTTTGTGGTGTCATTTCTTCTCTAGCTTTCCTCTCCATCTCATGAGTCTTAAGGTTGTCGATAAGACCGATGAGCTCCATCTCTTCTTTATCGTTTAACTCTTTCAATGCAGTAACTTTGACTTCTCATGAGGGTGAAAGTGCACGAATGACCTTCCAAACTTTTTGATCATTGTCAATGGCATCACCTAACGAAGTAAAACCATTAGTTATTTTAGAAACTTTTGTAACCATATCATCAATGGACTCATTTTCATGCATAGTGCAGTTTTCATATTGGGAACACAAGATATCAATTTTAACCCTCTTGACTTGTGATGTTCTCTCATGAGCGACCACTAGGTGTGACCAAATCTCGTAGGCGGATTTGCAATGAATGATCCTAGCTATGTCATTATCGTTTAAAGCTTGAAGCAATGCATAGTATGCCTTTGCATTAGCATCAAACTCCTTGGTGGCAATATCGGACCAAGTGTCCTCATCACCAGTAGGTACATTAAAGGGTTTAGTCACCGCCTTTGCAATCCGGCTTCTTAGGGATTATAAAAATATGGTCATCTTAACCTTCCATATGGAAAAGTTAAGGCCATAAAACTTGGGAGGGGTCTTAATACCTTCGGCCATTTTTACTATTGTAGGTGAGAATGAAGATGTCAATGAAATGATTAGCAACTAGGATATCTTTAAGGTTGTTAAGCCAAAAACTAGAGACCAAGGTTCTAATACCAATTGAAATTATACCTAGAGGGGGTGAATAGGTGTATAGCTAATAAAATGAAAATTCTAATCAATTTAATATGAAATAATGCAACCGTTCACTCAAAACAAGACTTGAAGCCGGATTCCCCATGAAAGGCTCTGAACTTCTCCTCATGATTCCTCTAGATAAGAGTTGAGGTGCTAAATTGCTATCTTATTGAGATGAGTATTGATCCACAAAAAAATGAATGATAGATAAGTAAATAGAGATAATAAAGCAATCACAAACAAAAGAACTTGTTCCGAGGTTCGAGCCACCGCTCTACGTCCCCGCCTTCACCACCGTAAAGGATTTCACTATCCACTATTGGATCCTCCACAAAGGAACCTTACAATAAGGAATTACAATCACTTGGAGTACACAACTCCCCAACTCAATCCTCTACACTAGAGATAACACAAAGCCAATTGAGATAACAAGCTCTTGGTGATTAAGAGATCACAAACACTCTCTTTGCAACTCTCTTACAAAAATCCTATAGAGTAAAATGTAAACTTGAAGATCAAGGACGTAAGTGAGAGTGAAAATAAGAAAAAAGAGATTTTAAGAGCAGAAAAACTCAATTAAAATTTTGAAAATAAGAGCAAAAAAAAAAACTTGAAACCTTTTCTCTTTGAATGCAAAAACTAAATTTTCAATAGAATTTCTTGTTATGAAATATTCAATCCCAATGACCCTTTATATTGGTTTTAGAAAAACACTTTTAAAATAGTTTTAAGAGGTATAAAAAGGAAGAAATTGACCATAAAAATTCAACTTTCCACGTTTTAAAAGAAACATGTTAAAAATAGATTTAAAAGAATTGGCCGTTACTGTCAATTTGGCAGTCTGTCGGTTGACAGGCAATTAAAAAAATTTGACTGTGGTCTCTCGTTCGACCAGTCGGTCGACCATGTCTAACCGAGACCAAATGAGTTACAGTCGGTCGACCGCCCAGTCGACCGCAATAAGGGGTCGGTCGATCAGTTAGTCGATCGGGAATGTCCACAACATGCACACCCCAATTGCCAGAGGTTCGGTCGACCGTGCGGTCGACCGTTATGGCCTGTAGAAGGTACGATCGACCGCCCGATCGACCGACCTAAGCTAAAAACTGGGTCAAGGTATTTTTTTTGAAGATAAAGAAAAGTTTCAAATAATTTTTATTTGAATTTTGAAAGAGAGAAGATATGTATAGCCATGAGATACAAGTTCTAAACTGAGATAGAAATTTCTAAGAAAATATGGAATAAGTATCAAAAATAAACATATCAAAATCATATTTTTGAAAACGTGCACTTGTGTGTGTGTATGTGTATATCTTTAAGCCTCAAATCTATATTCTACTCTTTAACAAACTAGTTTCTTAAAGGTTCAATTGACTATAAGAATCTTCAAGCGGGCTTCTCTAATAGTGATGTTTGAGCGATACTGAGTGCTTTGAGTTATGATCCCATTCTTGAGTACCCTTGAGCCATCAACACCTTCTTTTAGAGGAAGAAACCTATTAGATTTTCTTGAATCTTATTAGATCTTTTTGAATTCTGAAATACACTCTTGAACTTGATTAGTACCAAATAACTTAATATGCTTTGTTATCATCAAAACACAAAACCAGATATTGTAATTTTTAGGCACAACACTTTATACAATTCATACTTATATATCTCTTAGTATTCTCGCAATTGTACCTATCGGTGATGTAATATTCTTGTAATATTATGTCACATCATGTGATAACTTTGTAATTGTACTCATATGTTGGAATGTATAATGAACTACGTACTTCCGTACTCTGATTCTTGCTTATACTAATGCTTAGCGTATATATGTGAGGGTATCTTCGACCTATGTATATACGTCGCGGTAAAATCTCCGTATTCTTAGGATCAGGGCGTTCCAGATAGTGATGTTCAACTTGAAGGACTTGAATTGCCTTTCTTTGGGCAGCATTTTGTGTTTGAACATGTGCATTTGTTTTGTGATGGTTGTGGACGAGTTAGTCATAGCTAATCGGACTGTAGATCCGCTTTCCCCTCTTCTTCAAAATCTGATCTTGTTGTGAGCTCTGATCCTGACATGGCCATGGTCGATGTTGCCCTTCCTACTATAGCCAATTATGAACCACCACCTCCAAACGCCTGCGTGCACATTCGCTGATGAGATCGACCTCCTCGGCAGCCGCTGAACATCATTGTCGCCTCTCCTACAACATCTCAGGCCCCATCATGGTCATGTGATTATTTATGTGTTCTGCCTCGTGAACTGTCACGCTCCATTTTCTAAAATATATTGTAGCGGGGACGCGATGAGAGTCGACAACACATATACCTAAGAAAAATACCTACGTACACACGTTAAGCCTCAGTACAGAGAATAAACATAATATACACGATATAAATCCAGCTTAAATAAGTACAAGAATATCTGCAAAAGGATCAGTGATCACGATAGATATAAGAACAAGAATAAATAAGGAAATAAAATAAAATAATAAAGATACCTATAAGTAACATAGATGACGTGTCTCCATTTGTATCATGTGAAATATCAAGTACTACGATATCTCGGATCTGCATGCAAACTCAGGATTATCAGAAGGTGGCCTAGTGAGTAGTAAAATGAAGAAAAGAGTACTAGAATGCTATAATAATATTACAATCACAATAATATATAATACATGATTAAATAACAATGATATATTATAGTTATACTAATAACCAATATATATACAATTATTATATCAGCACTATGACATTATTATTATCAAGTGTGTTACAATGATGTTACCTCTAAAATAATATATAATATGTGATTAAAGCAAAAATAAAGTCAATCAGGAAGAGTAATATATACATATCAATTAGCATTATTTCATTTTATAACAATTAACTAATTTTTAATATGTAATATAAATAACATACATAACTTTTAATTATATTAAATGAAATTGGTTTGTATCATTAACACGTATCAAGTCTTAATTATTTTATATTTACCATTTACGTTAACGATACTAGTAACATGACAGTATAGTGATAATAAATATGAACATCTACACATGAAATTAATTGAAGTAATCACGCGATAATGTTTGTGATTATACAATAACAGTGTGTCTACATAGAATAAATGAAACAAACATGTATAGTAATGTGCTTGTAAAAAAAATAAAGATCAATACAATAGACACAGGCAGGATATCAGACAGGTGAAAAGCAATATATTATTATACAATAATAACAATCAATATCACAGGCAGGATATCAGACAGGTGAAAAGCAATATATTATTATACAATAATAACAATCAATATCACCTGCTTTTTTAATCAATCTCCTTCTCTGTCCCATACCACTGATAGTTCATACTGGAGCCTACACTCCAATCGAATCTATCCGAACATGGCATACGGTACCATTATCCGAACGAGAGAGTGACCAAATAACAAGCGTTCCTGATGTCAATATTGTTTATGCAGTTTTATTATATTAATTGAAAATTAAATGGTTGAGAAGCTCTAATCAGGTGGGTCTATCTCGTACATAGATCACGACCCTTAAATAGACCCTTGGCTGTTGAGACCAGGGCCAACCCGCTAAGACAAAACAAGTAACGAAAAATGGGAGCTCATCGAGTTATAACAGACGGTAGCCAGCACTACCACGTCCCCTATAGTGGGACTAATATGGATCCATGACATCCACCTGCCAAGACCTAGTAACCCATTTTATATTTATTATATTTATACTACACAATAAATCAGGAATAATAACAATGCATGTAGCTCGTAACATGATATCAGAACACAAGTATTGTTTGTGTCATTAAACAAGATAACAAGGAATAAGAGATGTGAGACTCTAGAGGTGACCCACGTGATGACTTTCACGGACCCAAAAGGTTGTTGGCCCAAAGGCCCATCACTCTAGTTTTGATGATGATTAACTCATGTAGTTATAGTACTAATGATCTTGTGCTTATTCAACTTCAGATATTTGATCAAGATTTTAGTTGGTATTTAGCTTCAACAAAAGAATCAAGGGAGTATGTCTCATTTAGCAGAGCGGATCAAGAGATCAGCGCTACTTGCTATTCCTAGCTTCGCGAAAGCTGTTTCTAGCCTCGCGGCGAGGCTACTTTCTAGATGTAAAACAGATTGACTCAATCAGTTTTCAGATTTTCAGGGCAAATGTACCCCTATTCCTCCTTATAAATAGCCTACCAGAGGCACACAGGGAAAAGGGGGCTGAAAAAAGAGGAGAGACGGGCAAGCATAGAGAGGAGTTTGCTCCAGAAGCAGGCTTTCTAATTAGAGGGCTCTACCGACCCTCTGTTCTCCGATTTCCCAAATCAGGCGAGAAGGGAGTCTTATCAGGCCGCAGTCCGATCGTCTGACCGATCGCATCGTCAAAGGGATAAAGTGATCGTGCGCTGATCAGATTCCCACTGGCACACTTCTCCAGAAATCTCAGAGGAGATCTACCTCTAATTTTCTTTTTTTAAAGAAGTACTCGTAATTTCGCTCCTCGACACTTTTTTTTGTAAATTTTCCCTTTCGCAAATCAATGAAAAACAAGATGGTGACTCCCCTGGGGATGTCATTCTCCACTGCTGAGAATCAAGTATCGCAATGCGACGATCAGACATTTGGGTCTATTGCTGAGACGCCGGTCATTCACTCTGACTAAGAGAAGTCTAAACAACTTCTTCCTAGGGGTAGCAAAAGTCCCCTACGTATGTGCAAGCACAAAGAGGTCGGCGTAGCCAGAGTCCCTCTGGCTAATTCTTCGAAGCAAGTCTCTATTGAGATAGATAAGGCTCTTTACAAGCCTATTACGGTCTCCTGGCACAACAAGGAGACAGTGTCGCAATGCAACGGTCAGAATCCTGAGCCCGTTGCTTTCGAAAACTTGGTCGTTCATTTCGACCAAGGAAAATTCGAGGAACTCCTCTCTAGAGGTAGTCTAATGTTCCACACACGAAAACATAAAAAGGTCTCGTTGGCTAAGGTTTCGGAGCAGAAACCAGTCCTAGCTGGATAAGTAGCTGAACGGACCTCCTCCCAACTCCTCTCAGCCTCGCGCGAGGTTAGCCAGGTTCCCTGCGAACCTAAGTCTCCTCTTCTAAAGCAGATGTGGAGGCCAAAATAGAAAGCCCCGTGTGAAGCTTCAGGCGTAGCTACGCCACAAGTTTGCCTGTCACGCGAAAATAAAGGTAAAATGTCTGCCTGCTTCGCTGAGGCCATTAGTCGCGAGGCTAGAACGGCGACTATGCCTTCGCCTAATTCAGGAGCAGTGACTTCTCACGCCAGCCTCGTTCTTCTGAGCGAAGTTACTGATAGCACGGCAGACGCAGCACCAGTACCCCAGGGTACGCGTGAAGTTCCCAGCCGCCAAGTTAAAACTAAAGCACCTAGCGGTGCTAACCACCTTCGCGAGAAGGCAACGAGCAAAGCATCGCAGCATGCTTCAAGCGTTAAGTTCGCTCTTTACAGCGGAGCTGAGGGATCGTCCCTGGGCGCTGATAGCGGTGCTTATGCAGCTTCAGCACCTAAGGGTGCTTCCAAAGTTCCTAGCCGCGAAGCTAGAACTAGAGCACTATCTAGTACTAATCACCTCTGTGGTGATGAGAAAAATGAGGCATCATCCTATGTTTTGTTTCCAAAGCTTGCGGATGCCAAGTTACCCCTCACACAGTTATGAGCGGGAAGGTGGTGTCAGAATTACCTGAACACATTGATGCGCGATCCACCAGAGTCTTTGTGCTGAGTCGCTTAAACTCATCTAGATCTGACTTGCGAGAGTTCTTAACAAACAAACAGAAGTCAAAATTACTCCAGACTTCTCCCTCCTGTTGTCAACAAGTGGGATGTCAGTTGGTGACAGTCCACTCAGTCTATTACCGGCTAGGACCAATCTCCGCCACTCTTCCAAACCGACAGTCAGTCTTTCATCGACTATTGGTACAGGCTCCTGTAAAGCATCACAAAAGGGGCGTATCGTGAAATCTACCAGATCTGCCCTCGACATCCGTCAATATGATTAGAAGGGGACGGGAACCACATAGAGGTAAACAAGCGCCATGTACTACTAATTCTCCTCCCTTCAGTTCCCCAGATCCGGATTATAGTCCGGCCTTGGTGAAGTCTTAGTACACAAAGAAGGTGTCTTCCGAAACACCAGATCTAGGATCGCATACCCTACAATTATAAGCAGCCATCCTCCTCAACCACAATAACCTCACCAGAACCAATGAGAAGACTATTTCAATGGTCTAATGAGGAGGATGAAGACAGTGGATATGCCTCTTCGGCAACAGTCAGCTCGATACGAACAGATAGAGCATCGGTGCATATGGCTGATAACGGTAATGATGACCTTCGCCGACAGTTGGAAGCTCAAGAGCAAACCTCTAAGGCTCAGTAAGAAGCCCTAGACAACATTCAACAGATGCTCGCCCAACTCCTCACCAATCGTAATAACAATGATACCGAGAGTAATCATAATGAGGAAGAACATCATAGCGATGAACAACCAAAGACTGAGAAGTTAAAAGAAAGTTCTTCTATGGACGCTGAAGTTCTTAAAGGCATCCAAGCTCAGATCGCATCCCTACCTCAGAGGGATGAACTAAAGAAAGTAGTGTTAACACTTTAAAAAAGATAAGATTTTTACTAGCCTGAACAATGTCTAAACTTGTTGACATTTACAAAAGACAAGTGAAAGATAGGTTGATTGGTCCGAACGATGTCTAAACTTGTTGACATTTACAAAAGACAAGCGATGACAAGCTGAGGACCAGTTCTGTACTTGTTGATATTTACAAAAGACAAGTGACAGACAAGCTGACGACCAGTTTTCATTCCTCCCCACGGGACAAAGCAGCAACTTGGACTCTACTATCCAGTAAAGCAGACAGTGAGCCCAGATTGTCTCTAAATAGACCTCAGCAGGTCTAAGATGCTAACACTTAGCATCACATGAGCCCAAAGGGATAGCCTAGCCTGAGAGGCTAAGATCACCTAACTTCGCCTTGAATCCATTCACAGCTCCGTCAGGAAGCTAACCTATAGCTTCGCCTGAAGTGCTTAGTTAACTCCGCAGAGAGTTAACTTCGCTTGAAGCCACACGTAACCGTGCAGAAGAATGTTCGGTAGCTTCGTCACAGACGATATCTAGCTCCACTAAAGAGCTGTCTTCTGACTTTACCAAATGCGCCTTCTAGCTCCACTGCGAGCTCGACGTAGGCAGCTCCGCTACGGGTTTGCTATGGTCAAACTTTGACCAATTGAATCTCCAGATGAGATCAAATCTATTTAGATCAAGATCAAATCTAATCAAGATCAAATCTAATCAAGATCAAATCTGAGATCAAATTTGGCAGTTGTTGCCATAATCTCTTGACTCTCCTAAAACGAGTAAGAGGATCAAGGGAGATCTTCCAACTATATGGAAAGGATCAAAACACATCAAGAGAATCAACCGACCTGCTACTTCTAGCTTCGCAGAAGCTGATTCTAGCCTCGCAGCAAGGCTACTTTCCAGATTTAAACAGATTTGATTCAATCTGTTTTTATATTTTCAAAGGACAATTATACCCTTGCTCTCCCTATAAATAGCCCACCAGAGGCACAAGGAAAGAAAAAAAAGAAGAGACGCACATGCACGAGAGGACTTCTTCACGGCCGTGCGCATAGAGAGGCTGACAGAGATCTATTCTCTTGCTTCCAAGAATTCAGAGACTTCAGAGAATCACTTCTCTAATCAGGGTGTTGATACCCTAATACCTTCTTCTCAAGGAATCTCCGGAACCAGGCAAGAAGGAATTCCTAGGCGAAGACGGTTATGAGAAGTAACAAGAGGGTTCTACCAACCTTCTATTCTCCGATCCCCGAACCAGGCGAGAAGGGAATCTCATCGCTCGCATCATCAAAGGGACAAAGTGGTCGCGCGCTGACCAGACTCCTACTGGCACATTTCTCCCGAATCTCTGAGGAGATCTACTTGTAATCCTTTGTGTTACTTGTAATTTAGCTCCTCGACCCTTTTCCTTTTTTTTTTTTGTAACTTTTCCCCTTTGCAAATCAATGAAAAACAAGATGGCGACTCCGCTAGGGACCAAATTCTCTATTACTGAGAATCAAGTGTCGCAATGCGACGAACAGACCTTCGGTCTATCTCTGAATTCAGGAAAGCCGGTGTAGCCAAAGCCTCTCTGGCTAAATCTTCAAGGCAAGTCTCTGCGGAGACAGATAAGGCTCTCTGCGAGCCTACTGCGGTTCTCTGGCGCAATAAGGAAGCAGGCCCACAGTGCAAGCCTATTACTTTTGAGAACCTGGTCGTCCACTTCGACCAAGAAAAATTTGAAGAAGTCCTCTCTAGGGGTGGTCTAATGTTTCACGCGCGAAAACATAAAAAGGTCTCCATGACCAAGGTTTCAGAACAGAAACTAGGAGCAGAATTCTGCCAACACCCCTCAGCCTCGCGTGTGGCTAGTCAGATGCCTTGCGAACTTAATGAAATCACCTAGAGGGGGGGTGAATAGGTGATGGCTATATGAATTATGGCAATAATGCGGAATTTAAAAATTAACTTAACAATTAGCACAATACACAAATTCTTGCAAGTAATAGACAATATAAAAGTGCAAGTAAAAAAGAGATAGAGTTTAGAGAGATTTGATCAAACGCAAACACAAGGAGTTGTTTCCGAGGTTCGAGCCACGCTCTACGTCCCCGCCTTCACACTTGAAGGATTTCCACTATTGAGGATCCCACTGGATCAACAATACAAGGACACACTTGTCCGTCTCTCGTGATGCCGCAACACCACCTTGAGCACACTAGCTCGCCTTGAGGCCGATGCCTCTACAACTTCACTCAAGTAAGAAAAGAGTGATCAACACTTGATCACTTTACAAAAGCTCACTAAGCACAATCCTAGAACCAAATATGTAGATGTAGATATATGGGATTGTGTAGTGCTAAGCTAAAGAGAAGTAGAGATGTAGGCTTCAAGATGGGTGATTGGAATTTTGGCTTTTGAGAGAAAATCTTGTCTAAAATTAAGAGCTTGGAAATCTTTAGAAATCTCTTGTAAAAATATTCTTGATGGCTCTAAAATTGTTAGTCATATCAACTGAGGTGACCTCCTATTTATAGGGGTCAAAAACATCCTAAGAAATCCGTTGGAATCAAATCCCAAAAGAGAATCAGCCAGAAAAAATAGCTGTTGGATCTGTCAGAACTTTTGATAGAGCCCGGTCGACCGGGTCGGTCGACCGCCAACGGTCAAAAATGTGACCGTTGGGGCTGTCCGGTCGACCGGGTCGGTCGACCGAAAAATCCCGAGAACACACAAGTGCATCGGTCGACCGGGTCGGTCGACTGATATAGACGTGCACAGTTTGTGCACATCGGTCGACCGGGTCGGTCGACCGGCCACTGTGAGTTCTGAAATATCAGAACTTCCAGAACCAAAATTTTGGGGTTTTGGTTTTGGGTCTTGGGTTGGATTTTTGGAACTTGTAAAAACATAGAGTATGAGCATGTGTCATACTTCTATCATGTTAAAATAGTTTGATAAAAATCCCTTTGATAAAAACTTGTTTTTCCATAAAAGTGTTTTTCAAAAACTATTGTTTTTCTAAAAAGCTTATTTCCAAAACATGTTCACTTTAAAAACTAAGTTAGAAATGGAAATTGAAAATCTTTTTGAAGCCATGAACCTAACTAAGAGGTGTGTGTGTGATAATCCCATAGCTCTACTTCTAATATCTAGCTTTGACAAAATATCTAAAATAAAAAAAATAAAAATACAAATCTTGTTTTCTTTGTCTTCTTGATCTTGTCTTGATCTTCACATCATCATCTTGATCCCGAAGCATCCTAGTTGTGCATAGCTTAGGAATCTTCATTTTTGCGACGTCCAAACTTGTGAGTCTTTTAGCGGAGCCGTCAAAAACCTGTTCTTGAACCTGAAATCCTTTTAAACAAAAATATTAAATACATAACTAAATATGTTTTGTTATCATCAAAATAACTGGGATAATGGCCTTTGGGCCAACAATCTCCCCCTTTTTGATGATGGCAAAACATATGTAGTTATCACAAAATATTTTGGGTAGAGACTTCAAATGAAGCTCCCCCTCAACACATGCATATATAGGAAAACATATGTAAATGGTAAACACCATATTTCCATGCCAACCAAATACTCATGTCATAGAATAGATGAAGGAAATGAGTTCATACATGACATAAATAAGTGATACACAAATATGTCCATGTCCACAACACATACTAAAAATACATATCCAAAGCAAAATACTACATGTCCAAAACAACAAATACTACATGTCCAAACACAAATAAAATACTACATCACAAAATATCTAAACACACAAAATATCTAAACACAAATACTACAAGATAACTCTCCCAAATAACTCTCCCCCTTTTGACATCATCAAAAGGGAAGGTCACTCAGCAGCATCATCATCATCTCCAGCATCCTCGTCGTCGTCTGCATGCTCAGATGAGCCCTCAGCCATCTTCTTGTCACCACCATCTTCTTCCTCTGAGGAAGAAGCAACCTCCTCTGGATCCATGCCGTCAACTCTGGTGCGCGGTGGTGGAACAGACGAACGAGCTCTGGGAGGAAATGGAGGACCGGTGGCTGGGAGTCGACAAGCAATCGGAGTCCGGTCAGGAACGAGCATATCAAATTTTGTGAAAAGTGCCTGAAACTGAACGTCCACGAATCTCATGGACTCAGCAAAATAAGACATGTTGTTCCGGATCTCCGCCCGAAAAGCAGCATCCTGAAAGGCACGAGCATCCAACTCTGCACGAATAGCTGCGTCGCGCTTCTCGACCCAGGCTTGATGCGCCTCGATCTGAGAGCGAACCTCCGAAGAGACAAGAGCCAGTAACTCAGGAGGAAATGCAGGGGCTGAAGAAGAAGATCCAGGTGCTGAAGATGAGCCAGGACCAGCAGGAGGAAGATGTGGTTGCACAGGAGCGTGTCTACGTAGCTGAGCTTCCATCATCTTCAGGACAACTCCATTGATGTTGGTCAGGGGATTGGAAGGAGTTTCAGAGGAGAGATCAAAGTCAAGAGCCCTAAGAAGATGGGTAATAAGCATGCCGTAGGGCAAGCTTCTACCCGCAGTACGGATCTGATCAGAGCCCATATGAGACGCTATGACTCTAGGAAAGTTTACCTTAATGCCTCGAAGAAGGCAATAGATAATCAAAGGTACACAACCCCTAGCGTGGCTATACTCACCATGCTTGGGGACAATGTTGAAGAAAATAATCTTAGCAAGAACCTGAGCAGTGAGAGTATACCTACTCACAACCTCATTCCTTACCAGACCGGGGTTGTCATCCCCGTGGATCAAGTTAGAGGCGGTGAGCGCAGACTCACCGTCCGGGAATTCAAAGTCATGTAGATCATGGGTATACACATCTGCTCCGCCAGTGGAGAGATGCAGAATCCTAGCAAATCGACCGATGGAGAGGTCGATATCTCTACCTAAACCCTAGATGTGATCCGATTTCATCGAATTCAAAATTAGCATAAAAGTAAGGAACAAGGGAGGTGTAAACTTGTTCCTTGATGGTCAAAAATTCCACTAAATTGTTGGACTGCAGGATGTGTGGAATATTCAAGTGTTCGAAATCTTGAATTACAATAAACCTCCCTGAGTTGATATTCCTAGTGGAGAAATGGGAGTATCGATCAGCTGCAAGATCATTAATGAAGAGCCTAACGGGTCTAGGAACTTGGGAGGAAGGTTGTGCAACTTCCTTTCCCTTCTCAGATCTGGAACGTTTAGGTGGCATGATGAAAAATGAAATTTTTAGGTTTAATCAAAGTTAGGGCTTGATCTAGATGCTTAGAAACCTAGAATTGATGACAATAGATAATAGATTCCAAAGCAAGAAATGAAAATTAGAGTCAAAAATCGGATTTTTACCTTAACTGAGAGAATCCAAAACCCTAGACTGAAAATCTTGAAATTCTCCGAATCTGGTGGTTGGATGAACCTGAAATCGAAGATCTGGAAGTAGAATGAGGAAATTGAGATGGGTTTTTTATTGATTTGGGAACGGTTGAGTGATTGGAGAGAAAAAGAAATTTTTGGAGGAGAGATGAAGTGGGTTCGTCGGCTGAGTGAGAGAGAGAGAAAGAAAAAAGTGAAGAGAAAAGACAGTTATAGGGCAAAATTCGACGATCGGTCGACCGGGTCGGTCGACCGAAACAACCTGAGAGCTCTGTAAATATAGAGCGGTCGACCGGCACGGTTGACCGATTTATCTCGAGAGCTCTGCAGACAAGATCGGTCGACCGGGACATATAGTCGGTCGACCGATAACAGAAAAGAAATAAAAATTTCTTCTCAGGCAGAGTCGGTCGACCGGGGCTTTATAGGTCGGTCGACCGGCTTTGCCTGAAATCTGTTATCAGCAACTGGCCCAAAAAAAATTTTTAAATAAATTAGTAGTCAAAATAGGTATGACATATTAAACATATAGGAACACACCAACAGGTTTTAAATCTTCATTAAGTTATTACAACATCAAAATTCATGCAATCCCTTTTTAATTTTAATTTTCATATTTAAACAAAGATTTTAAAGATGTTGAAGCCGAATACCCAGTGACGGGTTCTGAACTTCATCCTCTTGATTCCTCTTGAATGAGTTGAGGTGCGCAATTGCCATCTTTAAGGTGTTTGTTTAAATAGGAAATTTTACAAATGTTTATTTTTATTTATGAAAATAATGTGTATATGTATACAAGTATATAAACACAAATTATAAACTATACATGTGGACATTCATTAAACAAGGCATGAAACAAAAGATATAGAAGTTAACACAAGGCACATATACAACATGATAGAAAAGTAGTTCTATATAAGCATATATCAATAGAGTACAAAAGCAAACTATCAATTCTATACATATGTATACATGACTAAAAATCAAAAACTTTTAAATGGAGATGTTACCAATTGAAGGGCAATCTCCAAAATAGGTGCCTCCACGATAGTGATGCATGCACGATTTGTTCTTTAAGCTCCGATGCATCAACCACCCGGGCACCACCTCCTCCTAAGTCTTGGAGAGGGTAGATCCACCTATACCTGTATCATTTAAATTCGGTGGCTCTTTTGGTACCCAAATCTTAGTGGGTCCTTTGGGGTTAGATCCGGGGCGAACCCAAACAAATTTATTCTTTACATTATTCTTAGCATAGCAAAATTTTTCTAAATGGCCTTTGCGGCCACAATGCGTGCAAATATAAATTCTACCACTATTGTACATAAAAGCATGGTTATGTGTGTGTGCATGTCTATGTGTAGTATGTTTATGATGAACATGTTTCCCTTGGGCTACTCCCTTAGGAAATTTAGATGCAAGCTTGTTAAAATCAAATGCACATTTCTTTAAAGTGTTATCTAAAGAATCAATACGTTTTTGAATTTCAACAAAAACATTTTTATCACTAGAAATCATGGGGGTTTTTCCTTTATTAGCTACCTTATACTTATCAAAAGCATTTTTCAATTTTTCAAAAGAACTAGATAACTCATTTTTCTCTTTTTAAACAAATTTCAAGTTTATTCTTCAAAGCATCATTTTCCTTTTCAATTTCTTATTATGAGATTGTGAAATCTCATACCTATGTTGCAATTCTTCAAAAATTGAGCAAGTTCATCCATTGTGAGATCATCATCATCAATGGAAGTTTCTAGACATACCTTAGATGAATTCTCACCTTGTGCCATAAAACACATGTTGGCGGCGTCGTGCTCCTCTTCGGATTCCGACTCCGAGTCATCCCATGTAGCGGCCAAGGCTTTCTTCTTTCTTTGCCCATTCTTGGATGTGGTTGCTTGTAGAGCGGGGCAATCGGCTATGAGGTGACCGATCTTCTTGTAATGAAAGCAAGGACCGGGTTCTTCTCTTTTCTTCTCGTACCTTCCTTGAGGCTTCCCTCTTCGGAAGTTACTTTGCCGTCCCTTCTTGTAGAACATCTTGCCCACCTTCTGGATGAGCATGGCGAAGTCCTCATCGCAATCTTCGGATGAGTCATCTTCCTCAATGGTAGTAGGAGTGGCTTTGAAGGCAATCGTCTTCTTCTTTGGTGCCTCCCTCTCTTCTCTAACTTTCATCTCCATCTCATGCGTCTTGAGATTTCCGATGAAGCCGGAGAAGTCCATCTCCTCTTTGTCGTTGAGCTCCTTGAGTGTGGTCGCCTTGACTTCCCAAGCTTTGGGAAGAGCTCTAATCACTTTCCTTATCTTTTGATCATTATCAATCTTGTCGCCTAAGGAAGAAAGAGCATTAGTTATTTTTGTAAAACGGGTGAGCATATCATCAATGCTCTCATTATCAAACATGTAAAAGTTCTCATATTGAGAACGTAGCAAGTCAACTTTGGCTCTCTTGACTTGAGACGTTCCCTCATGAGTCACAATGAGTATGTTCCAAACCTCAAATGCGGATTTACAATTAATTATGCGTGCAAGGTCATCCTCATTCAATGCTTGGGTCAATGCATATTGTGCCCTAGCATTAGCCTCATAGTCTTTGGAAGTATCCTCGGACCATGTGCTCTCATCACTAGTGGGTTCAATAAAATCTTTGGTTATAGCCCTAGCTACCCTAACTCCTAGGGATTTAAGGAAGAGATTCATTTTCACCTTCCAAATGGGGAAGTTTAAACCATCAAACTTGGGTGGGGATTTAATGCTAGAAAAGTCCATGGATGCCATGAATGCACAAGCAAATGTAAATGTAACACAAATGTATATAGCCAAATATGGATCTCCCTAAGGTGGTTAGACCTAAGTTGTAGGGTTAGGCTCTGATACCAATTGAAATCACCTAGAGGGGGGGTGAATAGGTGATGGCTATATGAATTATGGCAATAATGCGGAATTTAAAAATTAACTTAACAATTAGCACAATACACAAATTCTTGCAAGTAATAGACAATATAAAAGTGCAAGTAAAAAAGAGATAGAGTTTAGAGAGATTTGATCAAACGCAAACACAAGGAGTTGTTTCCGAGGTTCGAGCCACGCTCTACGTCCCCGCCTTCACACTTGAAGGATTTCCACTATTGAGGATCCCACTGGATCAACAATACAAGGACACACTTGTCCGTCTCTCGTGATGCCGCAACACCACCTTGAGCACACTAGCTCGCCTTGAGGCCGATGCCTCTACAACTTCACTCAAGTAAGAAAAGAGTGATCAACACTTGATCACTTTACAAAAGCTCACTAAGCACAATCCTAGAACCAAATATGTAGATGTAGATATATGGGATTGTGTAGTGCTAAGCTAGAGAGAAGTAGAGATGTAGGCTTC
Organism: Agave tequilana; assembly: GCA_038442645.1. Taxonomy (NCBI): domain Eukaryota; kingdom Viridiplantae; phylum Streptophyta; class Magnoliopsida; order Asparagales; family Asparagaceae; genus Agave; species Agave tequilana. The sequence continues at coordinate 111,483 of JAVJIF010033061.1, read as the reverse complement.
AAGATGGGTGATTGGAATTTTGACTTTTGAGAGAAAATCTTGTCTAAAATTAAGAGCTTGGAAATATTTAGAAATCTCTTGTAAAAATATTCTTGATGGCTCTAAAATTGTTAGTCATATCAACTGAGGTGACCTCCTATTTATAGGGGTCAAAAACATCCTAAGAAATCCGTTGGAATCAAATCCAAAAGAGAATCAGCCAGAAAAAATAGCTGTTGGATCTGTCAGAACTTTTGACAGAGCCCGGTCTACCGGGTCGGTCGACCGCCAACGGTCAAAAATGTGACCGTTGGGGCTGTCCGGTCGACCGGGTCGGTCGACCGAAAAATCCTGAGAACACACAAGTGCATCGGTCGACCGGGTCGGTCGACTGATATAGACGTGCACAGTTTGTGCACATCGGTCGACCGGGTCGGTCGACCGGCCACTGTGAGTTCTGAAATATCAGAACTTCCAGAACCAGAATTTTGGGGTTTTGGTTTTGGGTCTTGGGTTGGATTTTTGGAACTTGTAAAAACATAGAGTATGAGCATGTGTCATACTTCTATCATGTTAAAATAGTTTGATAAAAATCCCTTTGATAAAAACTTGTTTTTTCCATAAAAGTGTTTTTCAAAAACTATTGTTTTTCTAAAAAGCTTATTTCCAAAACATGTTCACTTTAAAAACTAAGTTAGAAATGGAAATTGAAAATCTTTTTGAAGCCATGAACCTAACTAAGAGGTGTGTGTGTGTGATAATCCCATAGCTCTACTTCTAATATCTAGCTTTGACAAAATATCTAAAATAAAAAAAATAAAAATACAAATCTTGTTTTCTTTGTCTTCTTGATCTTGTCTTGATCTTCACATCATCATCTTGATCTCGAAGCATCCTAGTGTGCATAGCTTAGGAATCTTCATTTTTGCGACGTCCAAACTTGTGAGTCTTTTAGCGGAGCCGTCAAAAACCTGTTCTTGAACCTGAAATCCTTTTAAACAAAAATATTAAATACATAACTAAATATGTTTTGTTATCATCAAAATAACTGGGATAATGGCCTTTGGGCCAACACTTAAGTCTCCCTTACCAAAGCAGATGTGGAGGCCAAAGCAGAAGGCTCTGAGTAAAGCCTCAGGCGTAGCTACGCCACAAGTGCGTCTCTCTTGCAAAGAAAAAGGCAAGATGCCTGCCTGCTCCAACAGTGCTGCTAGCCGCGAAGTCACAATGACGACAGTACCTTCGCCCAATTCAACAGCAATAATTCGCGCCAGCCTCGTTCTCACGAGCGAAGCTACTGTACCTCAGGGTATGCGCGATGTTCATAGCCGCGAAGCTGGAACCAAAGCACCACAGCGTATTTCGTTCCCCAGTTCTTCAAGTACTGAGCTCGCTCTTTGCAGCGGAGCTAAGGGATCGTCCCTAAGTGTTGATAGCGTTGCTTATGCAGCTTCAGCGCCCAAGGGCGTTTCCAAAGCTTTTAGCTACGAACTTAGAGCAAAGCACTATCTAAGGCTAACCGCCTTCGCAGCAGCATAGCGGATAAAGTACCACAGTGTGCTCCGCTCCCCAGTTCATCAAGCGCTAAGGTCGCGCTTTATAGCGGAGCTAAGGGATTATCCCTAAGTGTTGACAGTGTTGCTTATGCAGCTTCAGCACCCAAGGACATTCCCAAGATTCTTAGCCGCGAAGATAGAGCTGAAGCACTATTCAGTGCTAGTCCCCTCTACGGTGATAAAATAAGCAGGACATCGTCCTATGCACGATCTAAAAGAGCCTCTGCACTGGATCGTTTCGGCCAAAACGGGTCTGACTTGCGGGAATTCTTGACAAACAAACGCAAGTCAGAATCTTTCCAAACTTCTTCATCCTATTGTCAACAAGTGGGATGTCAGTTGGTGACACTCCACTCAGTCCATTGCTGGCTAGGACCAATCCTTGCCACTTCTCCAGGCCGACGATCAGTTTTTGATCAGCTGTCGGTATAAGCCCCGGTGAAAATCATAAAAGGAGCGTCTCGCGAGACCAACCTTCTGCGTCCGTCAACATGACCGGAAGAGGACAAGAGCTGCGCAAAGGCAGACAAGCATCTCACGACACTCCCTACAGCTCCCCAGATCCAGATTACAGCCCCGGCTTGGGCGAAGTCCTGGTCCATGAAGAGGGTGTCTTCCGAAACACCAGATCTAGGGTTATAATACCCTACAGTTATGAGCAGCCATCTTCCTCAACGGCAGTAGCCTCACCAGAACTAAAGAGAGGAACAGTCCAGTGGTCTGACGAAGAAGATGAAGATAGTGGGTATGCCTCTTCGGCGACCGTCAGCTCAGTGCGAACGGACAGAGTATCAGTCAATATGGCTGGCAATAGTAATGACGACCTTCGTCGACGTTTGGAAGCTCAGGAGCAAACTTTCAAAACCTAGCAAGACGCTTTGGACAACATCCAACAGATGCTCGCTCAACTCCTCAATAACCGGAATAACAACGATACCAGAAGCAATCACGACGAGGAAGGACATCTTAGCAATGAACAGCCAAAGACGGAAAAGTCTAAGGAGGGTTCTTCTTTGGACGCTGAAGTCCTTAAAGGCATCCAAGCTCAAATCGCATCCCTAGCTCAGAGGGATGAATTAAAAAAAGTAGGGACAGTCTGTCCTTACCCGCTGGAGTGGGATTCAGTGCCATACCCACCAAAGTTCAAACCGCCGACGTTACACACGTACGATGGTAAAAGCTCGCCAAACCAGCACATCTACTATTTCCGGTCTCAGACCGGTAATGTTATAGACAATGATGCCATCATGGCTAGGCTGTTCATTGGCACCTTAAAGGAGGTAGCATTTGACTGGTTCCGAAGTCTCCCTCTAGGCTCTGTCAATTCTTGGATCGACCTGAAAACTCAATTCCTTTCTCGTTTTTATGAGGACGATACCGAGGTAACCATGGACAAGATCCTCTCCACCGTGCAGAAGAAGGACGAATCTCTCCGTGACTACATTGAGCGATTCAGAAACTTGTCTTTAATATGCCCAGCAGGGATGCCATTACCCATGCTCTTACAGACATGTAGGCACAACTTCTTGGACTAAGTAGAGGTTCGCATGAGGGCTGTCAAAGCCCATACCTGGAAAGAACTGGTCAAGCAAGCCGAGATAGCCGAAAAGTCGGCTAAAAAGTTTGAACCATCCACCCTAAAGGCAAATGGGGTATGAATAATAAAGGACATGGTGACAAGGCGCAATCTTCTCAAGCCAAAGGGAAGGAGACTATGTCCGTAGAATTGTCAGGGGATGTGCAGTCGAAGGCCAAGAAGAGCGGCTTCAATAATCAGGAGTCTAAGTTTCTTCCAAAACAGTACTCCTTCAGAGACGATTAGGTGGTCATAATATTCCATTTACTCCACAAAGGGAATAAAATGAAGCTACCAGAGGCTCGACGTCCCAATGAGATAGGACGCACAAATGACCCCAAATACTGTCTCTACCACAGGATGATTCATCATCCTACCGACAAGTGCTTTGTCCTCAAGGATAGAATTCAAGCCTTGATCGACACCGGAGTTTTGACACTGAAATCAGAGCAGAAGAAAGTCACTGCCAATATGGTGACCCTCGAGTTCGGCAAAAGCCCAAAGGCCACAGTTCCTGACGGGACTTATCCAGTCCCTGCACCACGACTGGAAGTCAAACATCCTGCGGCTAAAAATCAGGATAATAGAGGTCTTGTTCCCTTGACATTGGAGACAGGGAAAGTCATGTGGATACACCCAGACCTTGTCTAAGACATACAGTGGGATTCAAAGAAGTCCAAGTCAAAGGGAAGATCTTGCAATGTCATCTCTATCCTGCTAGATGATGACAATCTTACATCAGCTTCTCTCAGCGATTATAAAGGGGAAATCACGCTTGCACCACGCAGGCTGATGTACCTCAGCCGACGGGTACTCGATCCGAAAAATCATACTTAAAACAGTACGAGAAAGTTATTGATGAGACACAATAGCAAACGACGTCAGTACAAGTACCTGCATTCGCTTCGATTCCAACTAAGGGAAAGAAGAAGCCTAAGGAAGTCCGGTTAGACCATGTCCTTAAGAAGCCTTCAGGCCCAGGGCCTGACACGCCCTCCGTTTTGACATATTGGCCCAGCTGGCTAATATCCCGGCTCGTATTACAATACACGAGCTCCTTCATCTCTCAAAGAGACAAGAGAAGTACTCAGGGATGCCCTGGCTAATTCAAAATCATTCCTGACGTATATGCTAGAGACCCCTAAAGATGACGCTCAGTCTCCATACCCTGAATGCCATCAGGTACAATCAAAGGTGCCCGCTATTACCTTCACAGCAGAAGATATGCTTCTTAAAGACAACAAGCACGATCGACCTCTGTACTACACCGGATACATCGGTTCAACATGCATTGAAAGGGTACAGGTTGATCCGGGATCTGCACTTAGCATCATCCCAAAAGGCTCCTCTACTTCCTTGGTATACCACTATATAGGTTGTCCGCAACCACTACTACAATATACAGTTTCAATGCCGGGAGTAGTCATCTACTTGGGAAAATTCGACTCTGTTGCCGAATCGGGAGCCTGAAGTCAGAAGTGACGTGCTATGTCATTGACGCTGACACGTCATACAACTTGCTGCTAGGACGACCGTGGATCCACGCCAGCTGGATCGTTTCCTCCACTCTGTACCAGTGCTTCAAATATGTCGAAGACGACGCGACAGTACGAACTGTCTTCGCTGAGAAGCAACCATTCAAGGGGGTGAAAAATTACTTCGCTGACCTCTCCTGTATCAAGAGATCGGTGAAACATCGAAACAACCATTGCCGGACGACGATGATAGTGGCAATGAGGCGGATTCAGAATCTAAAGCAGACATGCCAGCCATTTTGATTGGCGAACCAATTATAGCATGTTTTAATAACCCCCAATGTAACACTCCTTCTGAAGATGAAGGTGAATGGGTAATTAATGATAATATTTCTTTTGATTATCCTGTGAGTATTGGGTTGTTTGAATCCATCATGGATAGCTCTCTACACATGCCTTTACATAGACCAAGTGCATCCAACACACCCATGGAATCTGTAGAAGAGGCCGTTTTAGTGATCCCTCCATCCAAAGAAGGTCAATTACCAATAATATTTGGTAGAACCCAACCATGAGGATTCACAGCCACCAATTCAAGTTCAGACTCAGACACCCCACAATTCTTCCATTACGTGCGACCAGCGCGCCATATTATGAAGAGAATGGGGTACAACCTAAAACGTGGAGAAGGCCTGAATTTCAGAAAAGGAAGGCATAGTTTGCTGCATAACTTTATGCCAAAATGGAAACCTGCAAGTTACTATGATAACACACGCAGGGGTTGGGATACGTTACATCCGCACCACCAACAACGGTTCAATTCAGGGATGGCGAACCGATTCCATCACATTCTGCCTCATCCTCCGAGTGGGACTCAGATGTCAGTGTGGGAACTATGTTCGAGAACCTCGCTGTTAATATGACTTCAAGCAGTCAATTGGAGCCTGCGGAAGCTACTGATGAGGAATCATGGGCTCAGCAATTAGATCTCCAATGGAAAAAGCGATTCGAACTGCGCGAACCACCTACCGAAGACAAGGTGATGCAGGTCAACTTGGGTAGTCAAGACACCCTAAGCCCATCTTTATAAGTGAGAGCTTATCACTTGTGAAAAAAGAAGAATTAATAATACTCGTAAAGGAGTATATAGACGTCTTCGCATGGAACTACGAAGACATGCCCGGACTTGATCCGCAAGTAGCCATGCACCGTCTGAATATCAAACCCGATGCCAAGCCAGTCAAGCAGCAACAACGTCAGTTTCGCCCGAACATTATGGAGGCTATTGAAGCCGAAGTCCATAAGCTCATCGCATGTGGCTTCATACGGAAGGAACATCATCCAGATTGGGTTGCTAATATCGTTCCCGTCCTCAAGAAGAATGGGAACATACGGATCTGCATCGACTATCGTGATCTCAATACAGCTTGTCCTAAAGACAAATTCCCACTGCCCATCACCGATGTCATGATTGACAATACATATGGATTCAAAAGAATGTCTTTTATGGATAGTTTTTCAGGGTACAATCAGATTAAAATGTACCCCGACGATGAGAAGCATACTTCGTTCCGAACACCATTGGGGGTATACTGCTACACTGTAATACCCTTCGGACTGAAGAACGCCGAGCAACCTATCAGCGGGCAATGAGTACAATCTTCTGCGATCATCTCTGAAAAACGGTAGAATGCTATGTCGACGACATTGCTGTCAAAAGCTGCAATAAGAACGACCATCTTCGTGACTTGAGAACGATGTTCGACATAATGCGGGCTCATCAACTGAAAATGAATCCGACAAAATCCTTCTTGGGAGTTTCGAGTGGCAAGTTCCTTGGGTTTATTATTACATCAAAAGGAATTCATCTTGACCTAGACAAGGTCAAAGCCATTCAGAACATGTATCCACCAAGGAATCTTAAAGAGCTTAGAGGCTTGTAAGGTAGATTGGCTTATATCAGAAGATTCATCGCAAATCTCTCAAGCCGCTGTCAACCGTTCACCCGACTCATGAAAAAGGGTGCTTCCTTTGTATGGGATCAAGCTTGTCAGGAAGCTCATGAGGATATCAAGACATATCTCACAAAACCTCCAGTCTTGGTAGCACCCACATCAGGGAAACCATTCTTGCTTTATGTGAAAGCCATGGACTATTCTCTTGGTGCCCTGCCTGCTCCAAAGGACGACAATGGTCACGAGCAGGCCATTTATTATCTGAGCAGGACTCTGATAGGAGCGGAATCTCGCTATAACCCTATCGAGAAGGAGTGCTTAGCTCTTGTCTTTGCTGTTCAGAAGACACGACATTATTTGGTTGGCCAAACCATACATGTCATCTCCAGGGTGAATCCTTTGCGTCTTCTCATGACGAAGCCAGGATCATTGAATTTAAGATTAGCTAAATGGGCGCTTCTTTTGTCTCAATATGACATGATCTTTATCCCTCAAAAGGCGGTTAAAGGCCAGGCACTTGCAGAGTTCTTGGCTGCTCATTCAGTTCCAAAAAACTCAAAACTTCACGAAGATATTCTGGATGAAGTCTTCGAGTCCAATGTAACTTCACAGGATGAAGTTTGGCAGATGTTCTTTGATGGAGCATCACGAATAGGTCCTAAAGGCAGGATCATCGCCGGCGTAGGGATTGTATTTATCTCTCCACAGAATCATGTCCTTCCTAGAGCATTTTCTTTGACGGAATCATGCTCCAACAATGTAGCGGAATATAATGCTCTACTTATTGACCTTCAGCTCACCCATGGAATAAGGGTACGCTACCTTGAAGTTTATGGTGATTCAAAACTGATTATCAATCAGGTTAAAGGCGAATATGAGGTCCGCCACGAAGACTTGGTGCCTTATTATCACACGGTCATCGAATTGGCTAATCTGTTTGAAGGCTTCTACATCGGGCACGTGTCTCGATCTCAGAATACCAAGGCGGATGCTCTTGCTGCATTAGAAATAACACTAGCCTTACCAGTCGACACCGAGTATCACCTCACAGTGGCGACTCGACACCTTGTATGCTCTAAGCATATGTTAAGAACCCGAGAAGTCTATAATGTCTCGACGGATCTTGAGCCGAGAGATTAGCGATTTCCTCTCATCGACTATGCTTTACATGGTCTGCTGTCAGACGATCCTAAAGAAGCGGCATCTTCAGACGAAGGTCTCTCCGTTTCTACTACGACCCAACTCTGAAGACACTTTACCGTCGTTCATATGACGGTGTCCTCCTCCGTTGCCTTTCTAATTCAAGGACGCAGGAAGTGCTTAAAGAAGCACACGACGGTATATGCGGAGCTCATCAGCCAGGTCCAAAACTTAAAGACAGATTGCATAGGCTTGGATATTATTGGCCAACCATGATAGCCGATGCCATCCAATATGCACGAAGATGCAAAGCATGCCAAATCCATGCAGACTTCATACATCAGCCCCCGGAGTTGCTCCACCCAACGGTTGCTTCATAGCCATTTGAAGCATGGGGAATCGATGTCGTAGGGCCAATCAGCCCCTCTTCGACAAGAGGTCACCGGTTTATCCTGGCAATAACCGATTACTTTTCAAAGTGGGCAGAGGCCATACCACTGGTTGAAGTCAAAACTTCTAACGTGGTTAATTTTATATAACACCATGTCATCCATCGATTTGGTGTCCCTAGGCGGATCATCCATGACAACGGTCCCCAATTCACAAGCCAGGTATTCTATCGATTCTGTGATAAATACCGAATTCAGAATGTGGTTTCAACTGCCTATAATCCCGCCGGTAATGGCTTGGCGGAAGCATTCAACAAGACGATCATCAAGTTACTCAAAAAGTTCGTCTCCTCGAATAAGCGAGGTTGGGACGAAAAGCTTGGTGAATATCTTTGGGCCTATCGAACCACGGTTCGGACCTCGACAGGCAATACGCCTTTTCCCTGGTGTACGCGTGTGAAGCAGTCATACCATGGAAATCCAGATGCCATCATTACGAGTTGCTCTGACCACTAAGATCACATCAGAGGACAATGATCGGTTGCGTCTTCAAGAGGTCGAAGCCCTAGATGAGAAGTGATTACAAGCTCAGCAGCACATCGAGTTGTATCAAGCTCGAATCTCAAAATCCTTCAATAAGAAGGTCAAACAAAGAGTCTTCCAGAAAGGAGATTTGGTTTTATCCGTCAAACGACCGATGATCATGATGCACAAAACTAAAGGCAAATTTCAGCCTAAATGTGAAGGACCGTTTGTAATAGAAACAGTCTATTCAAACTGAGCATACCGCCTTATGACTTCAGATGGCGATTTACTCATGATGCCGATCAATGGTAAGTTCTTAAAGAAGTATTATCCTTGATTAAGGATCCTTCTCATGATCAAGTTAACATTACACCTCTGATCAAAACCTTCAAATCCAAGGTACACATAAAAAGCTCTCTCTCTTCCTCCAAATGGGATCATACAACCATAAACCAGTAGGAACCTGGTCATACACTGGTTGTCCCGAAGGAGAATCAAGGTTACACATACGCTAACCAAATGATCCAACACCTTTAATGGTTAAGGATAGAGGAAATGTTGGCCTTTAAGCCCAACATAACTCCTCGACAACTCATCATGCTGAGGGGAATAGCATGGCTAGCCCGACTCAAATGGTAGTTGGTAAAGGCATATCAAACCCGTTGACAGCTGAGGATTTGCTAAATATCCTAAGGGACCTGTTCCCATTTGATTCCCTCTCCAAAATCACTTACCAATTCTCATCCATGGAATGGTAAGACCACATATAAAGATCTTTCCATCCATTTCGCTGTTACGTTAACACTAAACCTATGACAGTGATTTCCTCATTTCTCCCCGTGAGAACGAGACCCCTTTCATGTTATGTTTAACAGTATAACCTCTGGCATCCATTTCGCTGTTACGTTCACACTAAACCTATGACAGTGATTTTCTCGTTTCTCCCCATGAGAACAAGACCCCTTTTATGCTATGTTTAACAGTATAACCTCTGGCATCCATTTCGCTGTTACATTAACACTAAACCTATGACAGTGATTTCCTCGTTTCTCCCCATGAGAACGAGACCCCTTTCATGCTATGTTTAACAGTATAACCTCTGGCATCTATTTCGCTGTTACGTTAACACTAAACCTATGACAGTGATTTTCTCGTTTCTCCCCTTGAGAACGAGACCCTTTCATGCTATGTTTAATAGTATAACCTCTGGCATTCATTTCGCTGTTACGTTAATATTAAACCGATGACAGTGATCTCCTCATTTTTCGCAATGAAATCGAGACCTTTTTCCAAATCCCATCAAAACTTTGAGCTTGGTGGCTTCTCAACCGATTACATCATTGCGACCTCTGAACCGGCAGATAGCCAAGTCTTACCTTTCAGTCCGACAAGGACTACTTTCGAGCTTGGTGGCTTCTCAATCGGTTACGTCATTGCGACCTCTGAACCGGCAGATAGCCAAGTCTCATTTTTTCAGTCCGACAAGGACTACTTTCGAGCTTGGTGGCTTCTCAATCGGTTACGTCATTGCGACCTCTGAACCAATAGATAGCCAAGTCTCACCTTTCAGTCCGATAAGGACTACTTTGAGCTTGGTGGCTTCTCAATCGGTTACGTCATTGTGACCTCTGAACCGGCAGATAGCCAAGTCTCACCTTTTAGTCCATCAAGGACTACCTCGAGCTTGGTGGCTTCTCAACCGGTTACGTTATTGCGACCTTTGAACCGGTAGATAGCCAAGCCTCACCTTTTAGTCCGACAAGGACTTTTTTGAGCTTGGTGGCTTCTCAATCGGTTACGTCATGGCGACCTCTGAACAGGCAGAAAGCCAAGTCTCATTATTCAGTACAAGAAGGACTGTTTTCTCAAATGGCTGCAGTACAACTTGAAAGCGACAGTTCAAAAGATAAAACAAGTTGGAAAGACGACAGGGGAGTCAAAACAAAATTACTTTTATTGATTCTAAAAAGAAGGGATACATGAAGGCACATATATTACAAGTTATGATGGTGCTTCATAAGATTTGATCCGTCCTTCAAGAATGGCCAGCCTTGTCTTCCTATCGTCAGTAGCCCGGACAAGCGCCTACGACCTCAGCTCAGCCTCATTAAAGCTTGCCGTCTGGGCTAAGCGAGCTTCAACCTCAACCAAGGTTGCCCTCTGAGCTGACTCCTGCCGCGAGAGTTCGTCACTCTGAGCCTTAAGCTGCTTAAGCCGCGCAGTCTCTTCAAGACACACTGGTTCAGCCTTGAATAAAAGAAGATTTGCCTTCCTGATCATCTCCTTGGCCTTTTCAATTTTATCTTCAGCGTCAAGAAGAGCACTGCTAGAAGCATCTATGGCGTCCCCGAGCTCTACCTTCCTTGTCTCCAAGGATTTCAAGTCAGAAGAAATGGCCTTAGCGGCTTCCTGAGCGGCAAGATGAGCTTCATGCATCTGAGCGACAAGGTGCGCAAGCTGCTCATTAACTGAAGATTCCAGGTCTGAATGGCTAAGATGGCGCCATTCGTCTACATCCCTCTCAAGTTGGTCCACCAGAAGTTCTAATGCAGCAGCCTGGTCATCCCCTCCAAAGTCTCGGATACTCTCAATGCTTCGGGAGAGGACCACCTTCAAAATAGAGAATGAGGTAGTCGAGCCTTTCAAAATCAAAGCGATGGATCGCTTCAAGCTCTTATAAAAGCTATCGACTAGCTCAGCAACGAATTCATTCTCGACCTCAATCACTCCCGGCAGACAAGCATCCTCTGAAGATTCCACCGACTTTATTGACACCACTGTGGAAGGAATAGTAGAAGCATTGGCTGCAGTAACCTGAGAGGTCATTGATGATCTCGGAGGAGTCTTCATCGAAACTAGTACACTAACCACAACCGAGGTAGGACTAGTGACCATTTCCGGGAGAGCGGGCTCAATCACCAGTGTTGGGGAAGTAGGACTAGTAATCACCTTCAGCTCCGCACCTGGTAAGATAGGCGGCGCTGGCGAAACTGATGGCATCTCACTCACCGATATGGTTGGAAGTAAGATTGGCTCCATGACTACCGTCTCCTCAATTTCAGTCCCTCTGGCTGGTTCAGGCTGATAAGAGGGCAGGTTACCATACAAAGTATCCAACTAAGCAGCATCCGCCGTGATCGAAGTGCTTACTTCACCCTTGGATCCCTCAGGAAGACAGGTGGGCTCTCTTGAAGTCGATGTACCCAGAGGCGGAACACCTGCAATAAGACTTTATTTAAGAGGGCATAACAAATGGCAAGAGTCAAAAGGTCAAAACAGTACCAAAAGATAATGTCGCCTCAATCGTCTTGGCGACTACATCAGTCTCTACGGGCTCCATTGGAAAATCTTTGGCGGAGTCAACACGAATGGTCGGCTCGCCTTCGCTTGCTGAACCCTCCGTGGTCCACCCAAAAGAGCTAGAAGCTTCGGGACTTCCTTTCGAGGTCCCAGCGCCCGAAGGACCTACGTCAGCCGCATCATCTCCGGACTCTTCTGAGATGGCAAAATAGCCAGTCTCATCGCCCTCCTTATAAGTAAACAAGGGATCATAATGCTCCCCTTGTTCTCTGATAGCTTCAGCTCTTGGGCTTCTCACCGCCTCGGTGCCTGAATCACGAAGCAAATAATGAGCTATCCGGAACACATAAGAAGAATATTGCAAGGACGAAGCTGATCTTACCCAGGTCCGGAGCGGCTTCGCAGTAGTCAGTTTAGATGCCGACAATTCAGTTACTAATGAGACAGGAGGAGGAGCCGCAGCAGGAAATCCGCCCTCTGCAACAACCGTAGGAGCGTAGCGATGAGGCTTCTTCACTGCCCTCTTCCTACGAGATCCACCCTCCCATTTTCGTTTGAAGTGGACGTCGGGATCTTCTTCCTCCACTTCTTTAACATCAGCATGTTCTACGGGGGCCGTCCCCACCATGCCAGAAGCAGCTGCTAGAGTCTCAACACCTGTTTCCGCTTCGAAGCAAGGACTTCCTGCATCCGAGGCTTCACTGTCATCAACGGCAATGAACTCCTCGAGGCCTGGGATGCGAACCCTTTTACCCTCGCCCTTCTCAGTGACTTTCTGCTTCAGCCACTGAGAAATTAACTTCACACCAGAAGAATTAATAGAGAATCCGATGGGTGTGGAGTTTGAGGTCGTATACCACTGGCAGAATCCCAGGGTCATCAGAAGGTTCAGAGTCCTTAGCAGCATGCACAACCGCGCCTCGGTACAGCCTGCAATGAAGAACTTCCAGGCACGAGCTCCATCGATGAGGCTTCCCATGAAAGCCAGATTGCTATTCGGATTGCCCACGTACAGTTGGTCATATCCAAACTGACGGGCAAACCGACTTGGAACATAGGGCTCTAGGTAGCAGGTGTCCCCGCTTCTGTACAACAAATGTGAGGGCCGAATACTGACCAGCTACTCAAAGATTCCGTGGCTCAATGATGTCTGCCCTTCTCTCACATCCTTGAACTCTTCACCATAGCCCGCATCCCGAATATAGGGGAAGCAGCAGAAAGGCTATAGACGTCATAGCGACACAGCAACTTACGGACCGCAACCACGTAAGTCTTCAGCCATGAACATCCCTCGAATAGGCGGAGAAGCGCCATTCGAACACCTTCTGGGGGGTCCTCTCCAGCTTCGATCATGGAGGGACAGTAAAGGGCAAACCACGCCATCAAATAAGTATACGGCAGACCTATTCTGGGGTTTGGTCCGTTGCAGGGCAGAATAGTCCCCTTTCCTCGCTTCGTCGGTTGTGGCCAACAGAAAGCCTCCGTCAATGCGCGAAGGCCTCTCTGAATATAGCACACCATGGCCGGAAGAAGTCCAAGAGAAGACCATGGACTAGACGAACGGCGGGCAACAAGACAGTCGGATGAATGACGTCGCCCGAAGAAGACGACACCACACATCTCTTCAACCAGACCGTCAAGAAACCAGCCAGAAGTACCTTTCGGGATATCGGCCGATGACCTGATGGTGGAAACTCTGAAGAATATCGCCTTTTTCATAGGGGTCGTCATCTTCTTCCAGAATTAGATCCCCTTGAGAATGCTTTTGCATCCGGCGAAAGATGTCTTCATCAGCAACTCCACAATGAGCCGCCTCAGGAGTATTTTCCATATCGGGAATAAATAATTTTTCCAGCTCTTCAAGCTGCATGAAGCTCCCTTACTACTCCCATGCATGCTAGAGCAAATGTACAAGTGGCACATTAACTCCCGGTAGGTCTCAAACAAGGCAGGCTCCTGCTTCTCCAGAAGTGCCAATTCCGCCTCGCATGGGAAATATTCTTTGTATGGGAGGGATCCCAAAGGCAAAGTAGAGACTTCCCACATCTCGTGCAGAGCCATGCCCAGTTCGCCAACAGGGGTGAAGAAAGTCCCTGTAGCCGGGCAGTATAACTCGAAGATGGCGTAGAAGTTCGCTACGCTCATCTGAATGCCATAGCAGGTCGCTCTGACGGCCTCATAAAGATTCAGCTCTCCAGATCCTCCTCGAAATGAGCAAGGACATATAGAGTCAAATCCCTCCACCATGCCTTCGGAGGGTGAATCCAGCCTGGAGTCCTGAAATCAGTGGCAGGATAGTTGCCACGAACTTTAAAGAATTGATTCCCAAAGGTCTGCGCCACCGCAGGGTTTTCTCCCACTAGGATGTCTGGGAGTACATTCCCAGGGTGGAGACCCATTATGCAACGAGAAGGCCCCGCTCTTGTGCAACCGGGTGAGGGAATTATCAACTTCCCTATGTCAACAGATTCAGTAGTCCGACTCACTTGCCACTGCATCTTTCGAGCCCTCGTCACGCATTGGAAGAAGGACAAGGGAAAATGCCGCTTGTTAGATGGAAGATAGAACTTCTCGTCATCTAATTGGAAAATCCACTGCTCCTCTCCGGCTAGCAGCTGGCGATCATGGTCTGGCGCCGCATCTCCGAACATGAAGCCGGGCTTCCGATAGATTCGTCGGTCAGAATCTTCAAGGGGAGCAGTGGTTAAGATGCTTCTCATGGCGCGCTGATCCCCACCATGAATAAGTGTATCTCGAGCAGGAGAGCTTCGCTCGCTAAATAAAGAAGCCTGCCCTTGGAACTGCAGGCTGACGTTGCCATCTAGCCCCCTGGCCGTGCCAAATAGACTGTTCAAAGGACCAGGAGTATAGTGCACTGCAAAAACAAAGAAAAACTATGATTAGTTCATCAGCCAAATGATTATAGTTCATTTCTGCATCATCTTCCACCTCTATATTATGCATATTATCAATAAAAATTGGTTTTTACTTCTTTTCTCTCTATTTTTGCAGGTCCATATTTTAATGGAGAAGAGGCCCACAAATCCATGTAAATATCAAGAATAAAAGGATTAATTAAAGGCCTAAAGAGAAGCCCAAAAGAATAGCCCAGTTTCTTGATTCATCCATGCGCCCAGTCAGCCTTCTAGAAGCGCCAACCTGGATAACAACCTGTAACAAACCAGCGACAGAAATCGCTGGCATAACGGCCTAGATTCTGCCGCGAAAACGCGGCTCTGGCCGCGTTTCCACGACAGGAATCTGGCCATTGGGGCTGAGATTTGATCTGACGGTTCAGATTTGGGAGCTGATTCTTCTGAGGCCTATAAATAGACCATCAGGGCCAGTACGAGAGACTGAGGAGAGACTAGGGAAAGAACTTGTATTTTGAGAGGGAGTGTAGGGATTCTCTCTAGGTTTTTAGTTCTTGTGTATTCCTCTTCTTCCTCCTAGAGATTCTGTAAAAGAGAGAAAAGAAAGTGTTTGAGAGCTTGTAAGCAAGGAGGTGACATCTTTTCAAAGCAAGGATTAATCAAGCTTTCTTCTCTTCTTTACGATTTCTAGTGCATTGCTTTACTTTCTTCTTGCTTTACTTCATTTGCACTTCTACTTTTACCATGAATTGTTGCTTGCTTTCTCTTGTAATGGATAGCTAACTCTCTCTAACATGACTAGCTAACAACTAACATTGCTAACTTCTAACTCTTGGGTGATTGCTAATTTCTAACTTGCAATGTTAAGTCTCTTTTGATCTCCAATGAAAATGAGTTGTGTTCATTATTGGGAAATGCTTGTTAGACATCCATATGATTCATGTGAGCCTCATTTAGAGCCTTGTCTTTAGAACAAGTGCCTTGATGGAACATGGAGATGGATTACCTAAATTTGCTAATAGTTTGTAGAACACTTTTCTTAATTCAAAGCTAGCTTGTATATGCCTTGAATGACTAATGAAACTTGTATCTTCTTCCTTAGCAACCCTTTGAGTGGCACTCCTTGATTCCACCATGAAATTCTATCTCGGGAGCCGATGAATCAATGAGGCTACAAGCTAAGACCGAGAAGAACACTCATCTTCCAAGTGGGACATACTTGACCTAACAAGCAAGTCATATCTCTTGCCAATGAATCCACATGAGGCATGCATCACCCATGAGCTTAGTAAGTTAGCAATTTAGTAAAGTTAGCTAGTCATGGCCTTTCTCATTCTAAAGTTTTCCAAAAGCTTCCTTCACTAGTTCTCTTTTCTAGCAAGACAACTTTCCAAAGTTCTTTTTCATTCTCTTTTACATCGGTTTTTCTTTCCATACAACCAAATCACAAAAATTTCTTCTTTTACTTTTTCATGTTGTTTTTCTTTTGAACATAGAAGAATCTTCGCTTTCTCTCTCTTTGATTCATAACCGCAAAGCTTTTATCGTGAGCTCTCCCTTAGGATCGACCCGTATAGCCTATGCTATTACGGTGATTTGGAAGGAGCATATTAAACATACATTTTCAGAGTTTCGAGCACTACAATCCAACAAGAAGGTTGACTCTAAAACCCTCTATCTCTGACTTGAGTAAACTCTTCTCCTTCTTCCAAACAAATTTTTGGCGCTGTTGCCAGGGAGAGCAACGGTTTTTGATTCAATTGAGAAACTCAACGAATCTTCTTCTCTGTTGCAGGTTACAGGTTGAAGAAACAGGAATCTAAGCATTGCAGTAATATATAAGTGGCCTTGGGCCTCTGCTCCAGAAAGCAGAGACCAAGTGCCCTCGGATTTGCGGCGAAATCTCGGCCAAAGCCGCGGATCCGCGGCAATGATGAGTTGATTACTGACAGTTTTCTGCAGGGTTGCTTACTTTGCAAAAATACAGCTGCTGCAATTCTAAATTCTTGTATGCTTTCACCATATTCCTGCTAATAAAATCAACAGTAAAACATTTGTTGTTAAAGTTAAAAATTGATTAGACGTTTGCATTCTAGGCACGTGTCTTTTCAATTCCTTTACTTTACTGTTGAAGAGTGCTGGAGCAAGGTACGTGCGCATTGCATATCGTATAGGACTCACCTCTTGGTTGATTTATATCGCTTTGAGTGAACCTTGTTTGCATAAACTGTACACTTGCACAAAATTGACTTTAAGGGCATCACCCAATAAAAAAAGATAAGGTGGGGGATTTCATCACCCTTTCCTTGGCCCAAAAACCACCATCCCAGCACTCACAATCCCAAGCTTCTAATAAAAACTGATAGACGTTGGCCCTAGGGACATTCGGACTCAGTAGGAGATCGGCTGAGGTTGGAAGTTGATTTTGATTCATACTCCGGTGAAATCAGTGTCTAAGGCAGGGGATTAAGAGGTTAAGCCTCGAAGATACCGTGGTTTGGCGTAATTAAGGCCCGTTGCTTACGCACGGATACCTCCCACCGTATTTTGCCCCTACCTGGCTAATTAGCTGTGGTCTGATTCAAGCAACAACCTTCTTTAGTTCATCGAACAGTTAGGAGTCGTCTAGGTCCAGGAAGCCTAGATAGCTTGTGATTGATTTTTCTTTTATTGTTTGTTATTTTCATTTTTTTCGTTTGTGTGATCGGTGCACGTTGTTTGTGATTGTGTATGCGAGAGTGGTATCGGGATCCAAATTCTGCTGGGCTAGTGAGAATTTCTACACTTGCACAAACACCACCACTAGACACAATCACAATCATGGAAAACCACACTTCGTTGCAAGACAAGTTCTACCCGATTCGCACATCACTTCCATCATGCATTCTTCTCCCCACAACCAATGGAAATCAATTTGAGCTGAAGCCACAATTCATAAATACACTTCCCGATTTCATGGCTTAGAATCTGAGGATGCGTATTTCTTCATTCGAGAGTTTGAAGAAGTATGCGTAATGATGAGGATTTACCAATTGACCGAGGACGCTGTTAGATTAAGGTTCATACCTTTTGCGCTAAAAGACATTGCTAAGATATGGCTTTACAATCTTCCCGCCAGTTCGATTTTTTCATGGGATGATTTTGTAAAAGTCTTTCTTAAGAAATTTTATCCCATTCACAAGACAGCCCTCATGAGGAAAAACATCATGCAATTCAAGCAGGAAACCAATGAACCATTCTGGAAGTATTTCGAACGCTTCAAAGACCTTTTAGCCCTTTGTCCTCATCACGGCATAGAGAAATGGCGTTAGTGCCAAATTATCTATGATGGACTTGATTACCAAACGAAAACACTCCTTGAAACCATGTGCCAAGGAGAATTTTTAAAGAAAAATGAAGACCAGGGGTGGGATCTCTTTGAAGCCTTAGCCGAAAAAACGATTCAGTGGGAGTCATGTCCTGAGAAACCCACTCCTACCACTTCCAGAACCGGTATGCATTCCATAGAGTCCTCTATAGCTACCGAAGCAAAGATAACACAACTGATGAAGAGGATAGAACTGCTTGAGTCTAGGGAATCTTCTGCTGTAAACCAGGTCAACCCATCACCTGTGGCCAGTCCATCACCTGTGGTCCACCGGGTTGTACCTATTGCCATGATCTCAATCATCTGTTTGGGAGTGTCCTGTATATCAATCTCAAATATATCAGGAGAGTACGAATGCCGCATACACCAGACCCAATTACAATCCTTACTCCAAAACATACAATCCGGGATGGCGAAACCATCCAAACTTTTCTTGGAGTCAGTCTGGTCCTGAGCAGCCGAGGCAACCATTTCCACAACAATACCCTGCTCAGTCTCATCCACCGAATTACCACCAGAACCCACCTAATGTCCATTCATACCAGAGTCCACCAAGATTCCAGTCATATCAAAATCCAACACCTTACCCAACAAACTTTCAGCCCCCGTATCAGCATCATTCACCACAAAATCCTTCAGACAAGAGAATTTCTGATTTGGAGAAAATGATAGAGACCTTATCCAAGACCCAAGCTTCAATGATGAACAATCAGCAGCAGGACATGAACAAATTGCAAATCCAGATAGGGCAATTGGCTAACTCTCTGAATGAACAACAAAAAGGAATGCTACCTAGCCAACCAGTGCCCAATCCAAAACTCACTTCCCCCTGCACGAAGTTGAAGACTTGGGTCCCAGTCAATGCAACACTGTCCATATCCTTAGATCTGGAAAGCATGTAGATAACAAGGTTTCAAATTAATCCACCAAATCTGTGTCAAAGACAACACCTTCTGTTCCAATCCAACCCATTCAAGACAATCCTTCTTCAAGCACACAACCATCCACTTCCCAGTCCAAAGGAAAAGAAAAGATTGATGAGCAAACATACAAGCCTGTTGTACCATTCCCAAATAGGCTCACAAATCAAAAGATGAATGCTCACATGGAGAAGATAAGAGAGATGTTCAACCAAGTCCAAATCAATGTCCCTCTCCTTGATGCCATACAACAAGTTCCATCATACGCCAAATTTTTAAAAGAAATGTGCACCAAGAAGAGAAAAGCAAATGTCCCTAAAAAAGTCTTCCTAGCTTCAAACATTAGTGAGCTGCTCACTGGTCCTATCCCTGTGAAATACAAGGACCCAGGGAGCCCAACCATTTCTTGCATGAAAGGACAGACTACCATCAATAGGGCTTTGCTTGACTTGGGCGCCAGCATCAATCTTCTCCCCTTTTCTGTGTATCAGTAATTAGGGTTAGGCAACCTTCGTCCAACCCAAATGACGATACAATTGGCTGACCGCTCTGTAAAGATTCCCAAGGGGGAGATTACAGATGTTTTAATACGGGTCGGGGAATTCATTTACCCCGTAGACTTCATTGTTCTTGAGACGCAACCCGTACAAAATCACAGAGCACAGACACCTGTCATTCTTGGACGTCCTTTCTTAGCCACCGCAAATGCGATCATCAACTGTAGAAATGGCTCGATGCGTCTAACCTTCGGAGATATGACAAAAGAGGTGAATGTTTTCCATCTAGGAAAACAACCTAGGGATTTGGACAATGATTCTTTCGAAGTGAACTTGATAGAAGGTTTAACAAGTGAACATGATGAGGAGGTTGAGTATGAGTCTGAAGAGGAATTTGAGTTGGAGTCTGATGACTTCAACCTCGATCAGATTGTTGAATTAACTGTTGAATGGGCCACTAATTCCACCCCTATTATTCTTTGCACCAAGAACAACCAGTGATAGATCCTGTCCCTTCTTCTGAACTTAAGGTCCTTCCCGACCATCTCAAGTACAAGTACTTGGATGAGAAGGAAGCCTTTCCTGTAATCATTGCATCCAATCTCACTGAACAACAAGAAGAGGATCTTCTTTCTGTGTTAAGAGAAAATCGGGAAGCCATTGGTTGGACCATGGCTGACATCAAGGGGATTAGTCCTTCCATAGTTCAACACCGGATTCATTTGACGGAAGATGCCAAGCCAAAACGAGACCCACAGCGTAGACTAAACCCAATCATGCAGGAAGCCGTTAGAGCTGAGATCTTGAAACTGTTAGACAATGGGATTATCTATCCCATATCCGATAGCCAGTGGGTAAGTCCAGTTCACGCTGTGCCCAAGAAAGCAGGATTTACTGTGGTAGAAAATGAGAAGAAAGAATTAGTACAAACACGTCTTCCAACGAAGATTCGAGTTTGTATCGATTACTGAAAGTTGAACACTGCCACACGTAAAGACCACTTTCCTCTTCCGTTCATTGACCAAATGCTCGAGAGATTAGCGGGACATAAGTACTACTGTTTCCTGGATGGATATTCAGGATATAATCAAATCCCGATCGCTCCCGAGGACCAAGACAAAACAACCTTCACCTGTCCTTTTGGAACATTTGCGTACCGAAGGATGCCCTTCGGCCTATGCAATGCTCCCACAACGTTTCAACGTTGCATGCTGAGCCTTTTTTCAGACATGGTGGAGAAATTTTTGGAGATCTTCATGGATGATTTTTCGATCTACGGTGATTCCTTTGAACAATGCTTATACCATTTGAAGCTGGTTTTATAACGTTGTATGGAGAAAAACTTGACACTTAACTGGGAAAAGTGTCACTTTATGGTCAAGCAGGAATCGTTCTTGGGCACAAAGTTTCACATATAGGAATTGAGGTGGACAAGTCTAAAGTGGAAGTCATAACAAAGCTCCCTGAACCAACATGCTTAAAAGACATTCGATCATTTTTAGAGCACGCCGGCTTCTATAGACGATTCATTCAAGGGTTTAGCAAAACTGCTAGACCTTTGACAAATCTCTTAGGAAAGGATGTACCCTTTAAATTCGATGAAGAATGTTTACAAGCCTGGAAAGAGCTTAAGTGTAGACTTGTCTCAGCACCTATCATTTCTGCACCTGATTGGACCAAGCCTTTTGAGATTATGTGTGATGCCTCGGACTTTGCTATCGGCGCTATTTTAGGGCAGCGTATTGATACTAGGCAACACGTAATCTATTATGCTAGCAGAACGCTGAATGAAGCCCAACTCAATTATACAACTACTGAAAAGGAATTTTTAGTTGTTGTCTTTGCGTTGGAAAAATTTCGCCAATATCTGCTAGGGTCCAGGACGATTATTTTCACCGATCACTCCGCCCTAAAGTACTTAATGCAAAAGAAGGATGCTAAGGCAAGACTTATTCGATGGATACTTCTTTTGTAAGAGTTTGATCTGGAGATTAAGGATAAAAAGGGCGTTGAGAATTTGGTAGCTGACCACTTGTCTAGAATCCCAAATGCACCAAAGGAGAGAATACCAATTAATGACGATTTCCCTGACGAACACATTTTTGTGATATGTGGAGAGCCTTGGTATGCTGACATAGCGAATTACCTTGCTACCAGGCAAATACCTTCTCATTGGTCAGGCCAGGACAAACACCGTTTCATGAGTCAAATGCGGTTCTTCTTTTGGGATGAACCGTATTTATTCAAATATTGTCCTGACCAGATAATACGAAGGTGCCTTCCTGAGGATGAACATCAGAGTGTTTTGACATTTTGTCACAAACTAGCTTGCGGTGGACATTTTGGTCCACGAAAAACTGCTGAGAAAGTACTTCAGAGTGGATTCTACTGGCCCACTCTCTTTAAGAATGCATACACTTTCTGCAAGCTATGTGATAAGTGTCAAATGACGGGTCGAATCACACGAAAAGACATGATGCCCCTTACACCCATCTTAGAGGTCGAAATTTTTGACCTCTGGGGCATCGACTTTATGGGACCCTTTCCTCTGTCCTATGGCAACCAATACATTTTGGTAGCCGTAGATTATATTTCGAAATGGGCTGAAGCAATTCCAACAAGGACAAATGACAACCAAGTTGTCATCAAGTTTTTACGAGAAAATATCATCTCTCGCTTCGGAGCCCCCGTGCGATAATAAGTGACAATGGGAGTCATTTTTGCAATGGGCTTTTGAAGCCCTGATGCGCAAATACTCTATTTCCCACAAATTGTCCACGGCATACCATCCTCAAACCAACGGGCAAGTAGAAGTCACGAATAGACAAATAAAACTTATTTTGGAGAAAACTGTTGGACAGAACTGTAAAGACTGGTCCATCAAACTCACTGATGCCTTATGGGATACAGGACAGCTTACAAGACTGTCCTCGGTATGTCTCCATATCGAGTTGTATTTGGAAAATCCTGTCACTTGCCTGTGGAGTTAGAACACCGAGCTATGTGGGCTATAAAGCAGCTGAACTTGGATTTGGATAAAGCCGGTGCCTTGAGGAAGTTGCACATATCTGAGCTAGAAGAGCTAAGAAATGAGGCATATGACAATGCTCAGATCACAAAACACAGAACCAAGCTCTTTCATGATAAATCCATTCACCGAAAAATTTTTGTCTCAGGACAAAAGGTTCTATTGTACAACTCACGACTCCACATTTTTCCTGGTAAATTAAGAACCAGGTGGTCAGGATCATACATTGTGCAAAATGTCTTCTCACACGGTGCGATTGAGATTCTTGATCCAAATAATGGCAATAAATTCACTATGAACGGTCAACGTTTGAAGCCATTTCTTACCATTGAATTCGTGTCACATGAAGTTCATGAATTGGGTCTTTGTGACCCAGTTTATATGTGACCATTCCGTCTGTACAGTCTCCCGGATTTCCCTGTATATCATTTTTGGGACCACTTTTGTAAATAAATATATATAAAAAAAAGAAGAAACAAATAAAAAATATATATAAAAAATATAATAAATAATAATAATAATAATGTGGGGCTTTTGTGTTAATTCTTATCAAGAGTTCCATTCCTTCCCAAACTTCCCATCCCTAGGTTTGTAAATATTACTTTTCACCTAGGGATAAATTTGGAACTCTCACCTTTTTCCCCCCTATATATATCATCTTTACCCTACCCCTCTTCCCTCAAACGCAAATCTCCTCCCAGATCCGAACCCTCTCTCCCAAAGCGCCGCCCTCAGAATTTTTCCGAGCCTCTGCTGCCTCCATCCAGCCGCGAATCCGCGACCATAGCCGCAGATCCGCGGCAATCCTGAGCTTTCTGGAGCGCCGCCAAATTTTCCTCCAGTCGATTTTTCCTTTTGGTGGCGGATCTGGTGCCACATCTCCCAGAATCAGTCCCCTGTGCCCTCTGCAAACCCGAACTTTTCCCCCCACGTACTCCGGGGGTGGTTTGAATTTCCATCTCTCAATTTACTGTTCTAGATTTCAATTGTTAAGCATGGCACCTAGTATTTTTTCTGAGAAAGATTTTGGGAAAATATTATGTGATCCGAATGGGTATGGCCATATGTTCTAGATCAAATTAGGGCTTAGGATTGGTATACGTTAGTGTACGATAACTCTGAGAACGATGCATTTTATTGTCCTGAATTGGTGACAATGTTCTACACTAATATTGACCATGCCTCTGTTAACACACACACTTACCAATTTACCGTGCACATGCCCCTAGGCGACTTGTTCATCACTCTTCCTCTTCTTGAGGAACACACACATGTTTCCATTCACCCACAGCACAGCGATCCCCTCCCACTAATCGATTATATGACACTCATGGGGGCTCGCTGCACTGAGCAGGACCGCGGGCTAAAGGCCAGCACTACCTTTAGGAACGTACACTGCGTTGGACGCTGATCCAACGTAACATTTTAGGGCTGGACCACACAACTTCCTTCAATCGCCCAGTGTTGCAAATAATTCATGATTTGATGACCCGGCAACACACGGTCTGCTTAAACAAGGTCATCTTCCACGCAATCATAGCCAACTCTTCCCGCACCCGTGGTGCCAAACACTCTCACCCTATTTTGATTACGCGTCTGTGTAGGACTTTCCTATCGGACGCCGTATTTGATTCCTTTGACCGAGTGTTTGTGGCACCAGAGAGACCCACTAGTTCATATAATAGTTGTTTGCATGCGGTCTGGACACTTAGTGCCCAGCCCGAGACTGTACCTGTGGCGTCCTCTTCGGAGGAGAGTTTAGACGAGAGAGATGATCCTGCATTTTGGCAGCAGGACCCCCCAACAGACTCACGTGCCTTCATGTCCACCATCTGGCGTGGCATGAAGAAGATCTTTCGAGGGCAGGTTCGTCTGAGGAAGAAAGTAGAGGAGCAATCCTCTAGGTTGGACAGTATACAGGCTGAGCTGAGACGTTTGCAGTCGGCTGGACCTAGCACCACTGCTGGTCCCAAACGACGACGGGAGTGATCATTATCATTTACCTATTTTCATGCATATTCTTATCTTGCATACATTGAGGACAATGCATGAGATAGGTATGGGGGTGTAGATTCTAACCTAGGATTTTTATCTTTCTTTTTAGGATTTTTATCTTTCTTTTTAAGATTTTTAGATTTTACCTTTCTTTGTAGATTTGCTATTTTCTTTTAGATTTTATTTTTTAGAAAAAGATAAAAATATATATAAAAAATAAAAAAAAAGAAATTTTTGATCCATGTTTAAAGAATCAAGCTTGACTTTAGGAATTAAGGAAGCTCTTAACTAAGATTTCTAATTATAAGTCGAAAAGAAGAGTTTTGTTGGATTTTTAGGTTAAGTAATAAAGGATAAGAAAGATTACTAGATTTTAATTCTTTCTTTAGGATATATACATTAAACATATTGAAGGATTAATCAAAGACTTTGTGACTTTATTTACATATATATATATATAAATAAAAATAAAAAGAAAAAAAATAATAAATATATATATATATAACTAAATAAATACTTAGCCACTAATTAAGCTGGTTAGCCGTGCCTCAAGAAACATGGCAAGTCACGCCTAAAGGTGGTTAAGTCCTTAGTATTCATGGCCTAGTTTACTTGAGTCATCGAACCCGAGGGATGTTTTCTCATCTGGTGCCCTAAGACCGACTGGTTTAGGAGTCATCGGTAAGAGGCTCGTTACAAGGGTAAATTAGAAAGCCTAAGGAATCTAAGGAAATGTAAATAAATAAATACTGTATATAAAAAAAAGAAAATATATATATATATATTGTTATATATATTAGTAAATAAATAAACTTAGTCTAAGAAAGATCCTTCATATTTATAGATGTATACATACTAGGATTGATGCAAAATCCGGTTTTGATCTCTTCCTTAAAAACTTAACCTAAATTAAAAACAAAACTCTAAATAGACGCTTATAAGAGGAATGACAAGTTTAGGGTAACCTGAGACCTATAACTCAAGTAAGAATCTTGAAAACATGGATCAAAATTTTCACTAACACTTTTATTTTTTTTTATGGATTTTGTGGGTGCAATCCGCTGAAAACCCTCAGGAGACAACACTCCTCCTCTAGGGTAACCTAGAGGTTTAACGGCTTGTTGCACGTGCTCAGTGCAATCGTGTCACCTACGAAAGTGGTGTAATAATCTAGTTAGGATTTTCTTTTTCTTTCTTTTTTGCTCGGGGACGAGCAAAAGCTAGGTATGGGGGTGTGATTATAGTTCATTTCTGCATCATCTTCCACCTCTATATTATGCATATTATCAATAAAAATTGGTTTTTTACTTCTTTTCTCTCTATTTTTGCAGGTCCATATTTTAATGGAGAAGAGGCCCACAAATCCATGTAAATATCAAGAATAAAAGGGTTAATTAAAGGCCTAAAGAGAAGCCCAAAAGAATAGCCCAGTTTCTGGATTCATCCATGCGCCCAGTCAGCCTTCTAGAAGCGCCAACCTGGATAACAACCTGTAACAAACCAGCGACAGAAATCGCTGGTATAACGGCCTAGATTCTGCCGCGGAAACGCGGCTTTGGCCGCGTTTCCTCGGCAGGAATCTGGCCGTTGGGGCTGAGATTTGATCCGACAGTTCAGATTTGGGAGCTGATTCTTCTGAGGCCTATAAATAGACCATCAGGGCCAGTACGAGAGACTGAGGAGAGACTAGGGGAAAGAACTTGTATTTTGAGAGGGAGTGTAGGGATTCTCTCTAGGTTTTTAGTTCTTGTGTATTCCTCTTCTTCCTCCTAGAGATTCTGTAAAAGAGAGAAAAGAAAGTGTTTGAGAGCTTATAAGCAAGGAGGTGACATCTTTTCAAAGTAAGGATTAATCAAGCTTTCTTCTCTTCTTTACGATTTCTAGTGCATTGCTTTACTTTTTTCTTGCTTTACTTCATTTGTACTTCTACTTTTACCAAGAATTGTTGCTTGCTTTCTCTTGTAATGGATAGCTAACTCTCTCTAACATGACCAGCTAACAACTAACATTGCTAATTTCTAACTCTTGGGTGATTGCTAATTTCTAACTTGCAATGTTAAGTCTCTTTTGATCTCCAATGAAAATGAGTTGTGTTCATTATTGGGAAATGCTTGTTAGACATCCATATAATTCATGTGAGCCTCATTTAGAGCCTTGTCTTTAGAACAAGTGCCTTGATGGAACATGGAGATGGATTACCTAAATTTGCTAATGGTTTGTAGAACACTTTTCTTAATTCAAAGCTAGCTTTTATATGCCTTGAATGACTAATGAAACTTGTATCTTCTTCCTTAGCAACCCTTTGAGTGGCACTCCTTGATTCCACCATGAAATTCTATCTCGGGAGCCGATGAATCAATGAGGCTACAAGCTAAGACCGAGAAGAACACTCATCTTCCAAGTGAGACATACTTGACCTAACAAGCAAGTCATATCTCTTGCCAATGAATCCACATGAGGCATGCATCACCCATGAGCTTAGTAAGTTAGCAATTTAGTAAAGTTAGCTAGTCATGGCCTTTCTCATTCTAAAGTTTTCCAAAAGCTTCCTTCACTAGTTTTCTTTTCTAGCAAGACAATTTTCCAAAGTTCTTTTTCATTCTCTTTTACATCGGTTTTTCTTTCCATACAACCAAATCACAAAAATTTCTTCTTTTACTTTTCCATGTTGTTTTTCTTTTGAACATAGAAGAATCTTCGCTTTCTCTCTCTTTGATTCATAACCGCAAAACTTTTATCGTGAGCTCTCCCTTTGGATCGACCCGTATAGCCTATGCTATTACGGTGATTTGGAAGGAGCATATTAAACATACATTTTCAGAGTTTCGAGCACTACAATCCAACAAGAAGGTTGACTCTAAAACCCTCTATCTCTGACTTGAGTAAACTCTTCTCCTTCTTCCGAACACCAAACAAAGGCTAAAACAAAAATGCAATTTTTGTTAAGGCATAGCCTCGCTCTCCGAGCGAAGCTGGCCTAATGATAGCTTCGCCCCGAAGCTTAGCTTCGCAGCTGCAGCGTAACTCCGCACTCCACACGAAGGCAGGAAGCGGGAAAATATCCAAGTGTTAGCTTCGCTCTGGAAGCTTAGCCTTGAAAAACAGAATGCAACAAAGCCCCAAGGGCTAACTTCGTCAGAAAGATGTTATTGCCTAAAGATTATTTTAAGGGCATTAAAGTCCTTTTCAGTTACACTTCAAAGGACAGCTTCGTATCCTGTCAGTCAACAGGATGTGAACCGCCTAAGGGATAGCTTCGCCTGGAAGCTTAAAGAACAAACCCTTCGGTTCTAATACTCCCAGTTAAGAAATCAAGGAAAATTCAGGGAATTGAACTCCCTAAAATCACAAGATCATGGTTGATCAACTTGGATTCATCCAAAGATAGCCAGAAATCAGCTTTAGGAGAGAGATGAAAATCTCTGATTAAAAGGGAAAGATCCCTACCGGCGATTGGTCGTTCGATGATCGGAGGAGGAGAAGGACCCTCCGTTGCAGAGGCTGCGACCTCTTTTCCCGCTCGTCTCTTGGGAGCCATTGAAGAACGGAGGAGGTTCTTGGATTCTTGAACAAAGAAGAAGGAAGTAGAAAAGAGTCAAGTGCTCTGGAAAATTTTAAAGAGAAGTGATGCCTTCTCTCTCAGCCTGATCGGGCTTTTATAGGCCGATGATCGCCTGAAACGACGCCTCGAAAAGAGCACAGGCTGTCGTTTCAAATTAATTGAAACGGTGCCTAAAGCGTCTTCCCGAGAAGCGCTGATTCAGCCCCGCTAAGGGCTAACTCCGCCACAAGTCAAGTGCTGACTTAGCGCGACCTATTGATAACTTCGCCGAAAAGCATGCCTTAGCTCTGCAAAAAGCACAGTCCGAGCTTCGCAGAACATTCATGCTAGCTTCGCTGGAAGCTCGGATTCTTTCTTTAACTTCGTATGAAGTCTAGCTCCGTCGGACCAATTCAAGTGAAGGATGAGCAGAAACTGAACTTTTATTGATTTAAAAGGGAAGGTACATTCATACTATTACATCAAGGTTGTGTTTCTACAACATAGTCATTTGCTCAAAAGGCATACAAGTGGTCCTATCTACTTCCAAGCCAAACCAACTGGACACGAACTTCCTCCTGCACAAGGCCGTAATCCTTCGCATAATGGCAGATGGTGCCACCAGGAAGTTGAACCTTCCGTAATCAAAATTGGCGAAGGACTGATTGCCACCAGAAGGCTGGATCTTCTTTGATGAAAATTGGCAATGAAGGATCCGGGACCTTACAGGTGACGTCCGCTTTCCCAAAGTGGATCATCTCGATAAGCGACTACCAGCCTCGCCTCGAAGTGGATCATCTCGGATAAGCGACTGCCAACCTCTTCTGGGAACACACATCAGCTGCCCCAGTTGTTCCTCCTGCTTAGAATTTAAAGTTTCAACTGGAAAAGCAAGAGGCAACTTCTTGGTCTCTTTCATCAAGTCGAAAGAATGGCGAACATAGCTCACTGTAATGCAAACTGAAACAAGTTAGCAGTAAGTCAAAGGAAAAGCTGCGAAAAAATGCTAAGTCAAATTCTTTGGAGCGAAGCAATTTATATCCGACTCAGTTAAGGATTGATTTCAGTTAAAGCAGAAGATAGCCTCGCTTGCACAGTGATGATAGTTAGCTCAGTATAAGCCAAGTCCTAGCCTCGCCTATATGGCTAAGCCAGACTGATCCTGAGGAATGCAGTCTTGACCCCACCTATATGGCAAGACTGTCTTAACTTTGAAGAGACTAAGTCCCAATTCCTGCCTACGCGACGAACTTAGCAGGCAAGCATGCAGTGATCTTTGATCAAGTCAAAATGATAGCTTCGTCGGGAAGCTGGGAAATAGGGCTGAAACCCTTCTCTACAGATCAGTCAAATGCAAAATGAAGAACAAGGTAAATCAATCCCTGAGGCAGCTGTTAAAGCTAATTTAAGGGAGATAAACTCCCTAAAAGTTATCAGTTCATTGGTAAAGTCTCTGGATGACCGAGACTTACCAGTCCTTGGCCGGGTAATGACCAGAGTGGGCATTCCCACTAGTTCAGAGATCTGAGTATCTCTTTCTAATAACCAAGAGAAGAGAAGAGCAGACCACTTCTCTTCAGAGGACCTCAGGTGTCCTATTTATAGGCCTCATGCCTGAGCGCTACCGCTTCAAGCATAGAAGCGCGAGCGGATTTAAGGCATTTATTACGCCTTGAAAAAGGGAACGGTTTCCCTCAAAACCGTGCAAGGAAGAAATGATCTCCCTCATTAAGGCATTTATTAAGCCTTGAGAAAGGGGATATTCTCACTTGGAAGCGCACAAAGGAGGAATGATCTCCCTCGATTAATGCAAGAGAGGTTATTCTAACCTCGAAAAAGGAGCAATCCTTCTCGTAACTGGCCGAAAGCAATTGTCCTCGGAAAGGAGCAGCATTCAAAAGTGAACTTATTCCGGAGGCTCAGATGCGGAGCTACCCAGACACGGAGCTACCCAGACGCGAAGCTACTCAGAGTCGCGAAGCTACACGATTCTTCGGCGAATCTATCCCAAAGCAGGATTAAAATCGAAGCTGAACTCAACCACCATGGCGACGTTCGTACTTCACATACCACCGATCAAAGCAATTCAAAGTATTTCAAAGTCGGTGCCATTGCAGACTTTCGAAAACTTTGAAGGGGGTCTTGTTGACACCTTAAAAAAGACAAGATTCCTACTGGCCTGAACAATGTCTAAACTTATTGACATTTACAAAAGACAAGTGAAAGATAGGCTGATTGGTCCGAACGATGTCTAAACTTGTTGACATTTACAAAAGACAAGCGATAGACAAGCTGACGACCAGTTCTGTACTCGTTGACATTTACAAAAGACAAGTGACAGATAAGCTGACGACCAGTTTTCATTCATCCCCAAGGGACAAAGCAGCAACTTAGACTCTACTATCTAGTGAAGCAGACAGTGAGCCCGGATTGTCTCTAAACAGACCTCAGCAGGTCTAAGATGCTAACACTTAGCATCACATGAGCCCAAAGGGATAGCCTCGCCTGAGTGGCTAAGATCACCTAACTTCGCCTTGCAACCATTCACAGCTCCGTCAGGAAGCTAACCTATAGCTTCGCCTGAAGTGCTCAGTTAACTCCGCAGAGAGTTAGCTTCGCTTGAAGCCACACGTAACCGCGCAGAAGAATGTTCGTTAGCTTCGCCACAGACGATATCTAGCTCCGCTGAAGAGCTGTCTTCTGACTTCACCACATGCGCCTTCCAGCTCCGCTGCGAGCTCGACGTAGGCAGCTCCGCTGCGGGTCTGCTATGGTCAACCTTTGACCAATTGAATCTCTAAATGAGATCAAATCTATTCAGATCAAGATCAAATCTAATCAAGATCAAATCTGAGATCAAATTTGGCAGTTGTTTGCCATAATCTCTTGACTCTCCAAAACGAGTAAGAGGACAAGAGAGATCTTCCAACTATATGGAAAGGATCAAA
The DNA here is from genome assembly GCA_038442645.1 of Agave tequilana. NCBI lineage: Eukaryota > Viridiplantae > Streptophyta > Magnoliopsida > Asparagales > Asparagaceae > Agave > Agave tequilana. The sequence goes on along the minus strand of JAVJIF010033061.1, from coordinate 80,419 downwards.
ATAGATCAAGAGGACCAACCGACCTGCTACTTCTAGCTTCGCAGGAGCTGATTCTAGCTTGTAGCAAGGCTACTTTTCAGATTTAAATAGATTTGATTCAATCTGTTTCTATATTTTCAAGGAACAATTATACCCTTGCTCTCCCTATAAATAGCCCACCAGGGGCACAAGGAAAGAAAAAAAGAAGAAGAGACGCACATGCACGAGAGGACTTCTTCACGACCGTGCGCATAGAGAGGCTGAACAGAGATCTATTCTCTTGCTTCCAAGAATTCAGAGACTTCAGAGAATCACTTCTCTAATCAGGGTGCTGATATCCTAATACCTTCTTCTCAAGGAATCTCCGAAACCAGGCAAGAAGGAATTCCTAGGCGAAGACGGTTTTGAGAAGTAACAAGAGGGTTCTACCAACCTTCTATTCTTCGATTCCCCGAACCAAGCGAGAGGGGAATCTCATCGCTCGCATCGTCAAAGGGACAAAGTGGTCGCGCGCTGACCAGACTCCTACTGGCACACTTCTCCAGAATCTCTGAGGAGATCTACTTGTAATCCTTTGTGTTACTTGTAATTTAGCTCCTCGACCCTTTTCTTTTTTTCGTAAGTTTTCCCCTTTGCAAATCAATGGAAAACAAGTAGGGGCAGTCCGTCCTTACCCTTTGGAATGGGATTCAGTACCATACCCACCGAAGTTCAAGCCACCGACGTTACATGCGTATGATGGTAAGAGCTCGCCAAACCAGCACATCTATTACTTCCGGTCTCAGACCGGTAACATTATAGATAACAATGCTATTATGGCCAGACTGTTCATTGGCACCTTGAAGGGGGTAGCATTTGACTGGTTCTGAAGCCTACCTTCGTGCTCTATCAATTCCTGAATCGAGCTAGAAACTCGATTTCTTTCTAGTTTCTACGAGGATGATACCGAGGTAACCATGGACAAACTCCTCTCTACCATACAGAAGAAGGGTGAATCTATCCGTGACTACATTGAACGGCTCAGAAACTTATTTCTGATGTGCCCAGTAGGGATGCCATTGCCCATGCTCTTGCAGACATGCAGGCATAACTTCCTGGACCAAGTGGAGATTCGTATAGGAGCTGTCAAAGCCCATACCTAGAAGGAACTGGTCGAGCAAGCAGAGATAGCCGAAAGGTCAGCTAAAAAGTTTGAACCATCTACCCTTAAAAGCAAATGGGCTGTGAATAATAAAGAGTGCAGAGACATGGCGCAGTCTTCCCAAGCCAAAGGAAAGAAATTATGTCCGTTGAATTGTCAGGGGACGTTCATTCGAAGGCCAAGAAGAGCGGCTTCGATAATCAGGAATCTAAGTTTCCTCCGAAGCAGTACTCCTTCAAAGACGAGCAAGTGGTCGCAATATTCTATTTACTCCACAAAGGGAATAAACTGAAGCTGCCAGATGTTCGACGCCCTAATGAAATGGGACACATGAACGATCTTAACTATTGCCTCTTTCATAGGATGGTCCATCATCCTACTAATAAATGCTTTATCCTCAAGGACAAAATTCAAGATTTAGTCGATGCTGGAGTTTTGACTCTAAAATCAAAACAAAAGAAAGTGACTGCAAACATGGTGACCCTCGAGTTTGGCAAAACCCCAAAAGTCACAGTTCCTGATGGGACCTTCCCAATCCCTGAAGCACGGCTAGAAGTAAAGCATTCTTCGACCGAAACTCAAGAGATGAATGGTCTTATTCCCTTGACATTGGGAACATGAGTAATCAGTGAGTACACCCAAACCTTGTCCAAGACGAACAATGGGCTTCGAAGAAATCCAAGTCAAAGGGCAAATCTTGCAATGTTATCTCTATCTTGCCAGATGATGGCGATCTCACATCAGCTTCTCTTAGCGATTTCAAGGGGAAGAAGCACGCTTGTACAATGCAAGCCAATGTACTTCAGCCGACAGGCACTCGATCTGGAAAATCATACTTAAAACAATATGAGAGGGTTACTGACGAGACACAATAGCAGACGACGTCAGTACAAATACCGACACCAGCTCCAGTTCCAACAAAAAAAGAGAAGCAGAAAGAAGTCTGGTTTGATCATGTCCTGAAGAAGCCTTCAGGTCTAGGACTTAACGTGCCTTTTTTGCTTTGATATATTGGCCCAGCTGGCTAATATCCCTGCTCGTATCACCATACACGAGCTACTTCGTCTCTCAAACAAACAAGAGAAGCACTCAGAGATGCACTTGCTAACTCAGAATCATTTCTGACACATATGCCAGAAACCCCTGGGGGTGACGCTCACCTCTTGCTCCGAATGTCATCATACACAATCAAAAGTACCTGCTATTACTTTCACAGCGGAGGATATGCTTCTCAAGGATAACAAGCATGATCAACCTTTGTACTACATCGGGTACATCGGTTCGACATGCATTGAAAGGGTACAGGTTGACCCGGGGTCTGCACTCAGCATCATCCCCAAAAGGCTCCTCTACTTCCTTGGTATATCACTGTATCGGTTGTCTACAACCACTACAACAATATACGATTTTAATGCAGAGAGTAGTCATCCACTTGAAAAGATTTGACTCCATTGCCGAATCGGGAGCCTGAAATCAGAAGTGATGTGCTACGTCATTGATGCTGACACATCATATAACTTGTTACTAGGACGACCCTGGATCCATGCTAACTGGATTGTTCCCTTTACTCTACACCAGTGCTTCCAATATGTTGAAGATGATGCAACAGTACGAACTATTTTCGCTGAGAAACAACCATTCAAAGGGATGGAAAACTACTTTATTGACGCTCTCCTATATCAAGAGGTTGGTGAAACATCAAAAGAATCATTGCCTGACAACGATGATAGTGGCATTGAGGCAGATTCAGAGTCTAAAGTAGACATGCCAGCCATTTTGGTCAGTGAACCAATTATAACATGTTTTAATAATCCCCAATGTAACACTCCTTCTGAAGATGAGGGCGAATGGGTAATTAATGACAATATTTCCTTTGATTATTCTGTGAGTGTCAAATTGTTTGAATCCGTTACGGATAGCTCTCTGCACATGCCCTTACATAAACCAAGTGCATTAAGTACATCCGTAGAATCTATGGAAGGATCCATTTTAGTGGTTCCTCCATCGAAAGAGGGTCACTTACCAATAATATTCGGTAAAGCCCAACTGCAAAGGTCTACAGCCGCGGATTCAAGTTCAGACTCAGACACCCCATAATTTTTCCATTAGCGCAGTATATGATGAGAAAAATGGGATACAACATGTAGCATGGGAAGTGCCTGAATTTCAAAAAAGGAACACGTAATTTTCTGCGCAACTTTGTGCCAAGAGGAAAACCGGCAAATTACTATGATAACACACACAGGGGGTTGGGATACGTTACACCTACACTTCCAGCAACGGTTCAGTCCAAAGATGATAAACCGATCCCATCACACTCTGCCTCTTCCTCCGAATGGGACTCAGATGTCACTGTGGGAACGATGTTCGAGAATCTCACTGTTAATATGACTTCAAGCAGCCAATTGAAGCCAGTGGAAGCTACGATGAGGAACCATGAGCTCAACAATTGGATCTCTAGTGGGAAAAGCGATTCGAATGACGCGAACCACCTACTGAAGACAAGGTGATCCAGGTTAACTTGGGTAGTCAAGATCACCCTAAGCCCATCTTTATAAGTGAAAGCTTATTACTCACAGAAAGAGAAGAATTGTTGGTACTTGTAAGGGAGTATATAGTTGTCTTTGAATAGAACTATGAAAACATGCCTGGACTTGATCCGCAAGTAGTCATGCATTGTCTGAACACCAAGCCTGACGCGAAGCCACTCAAGTAATAACAACGCTGATTTTGTCCAAACATTATGGAAGCTATTGAAGCCGAAGTCCATAAACTCATTGCATGTGGCTTCATACAGGAGAACAACATCCAGATTGGGTTGCTAACATCGTCCCCGTTCTCAAGAAGAATGGAAAAATTCGGATCTGTATTGACTACCACAATCTTAATACAGCCTGTCCTAAAAATGAATTCCCATTGCCCATCACCGATATCATGATTGACAATACCTGCAGATTTGAAAGAATGTCTTTCATGGACGGCTTTTCAGGGTACAATCAAATTAAGATGTATCCGGAGGATGAAAAGCATACTTCGTTTCGGACACCGTTGGGGGTATACAGTTATACCGTGATGCCCTTTGGGTTAAAGAACGCGGGAGCGACGTATCAGCGGGCAATGAGTATGATTTTCCCTGATCATCTCCTAAAAATAGTAGAATGCCGACGACATTGATGTCAAAAGCCGTGATAAGAATGACCATCTTCGTGACTTGAGAACGATGTTCGACATAATGCAGGCTCATCAACTGAAGATGAATCCGACAAAATCCTTTTTGGGGGTTTCGAGTGGCAAGTTCCTTGGATTTATTGTTACATCAAAAGGAATTCATCTTGACCTAGACAAAGTCAAAGCCACTCAGAGCATGCATCCACCTAAGAATCTCAAAGAACTCAGAGGCCTGTAAGGTAGACTGGCTTATATCAAAAGATTCATCGCAAATCTCTCAGGCCGCTGTCAACCATTCACCCGACTCATGAAAAAGGGTGTTTCTTTTGTATGGGATCAAGCCTATCAAGAAGCTTACGAAGATATCAAAAGATATCTCATAAAATCTCCAGTCTTAGTAGCTCCCACATCAGGAAAACCATTCCTGCCTTATGTGAAAGCTATGGACCATTCTCTTGGCACTATGCTTACTCAAAAAGACGATAATGGTCACGAACAAGCTATTTATTATCTGAGCAGGACTCTGATAGGGGCAGAATCTCGCTATAATCCTATGAGAAGGAATGCTTAGCTCTTGTCTTTGCTATTCAGAAGACACGACATTATTTGGTCGACCAAACCATATATGTCATTTCTAGAGTGAATCCTTTGCGTCTCCTCATGACGAAACCAAGATCACTAAATTCTAGATTAGCTAAATGGGCCCTCATTTTGTCTCAGCACGACATGCTCTTTGTCCCTCAGAAGGCAGTTAAAGGCCAGGCACTTGCAGAGTTCTTGGCTGCTCTCCGGTTTCAGAAAGCTCAAAACTTCATGAAGACATTCTAGATGAAGTCTTCGAATCTAATATAACTTCAGAAGATGAATTTGACAGATGTTCTTCGATGGAGCATCAGAATAGGCCCTAAAGGTAAGATTATTGCTGGTGTGGGGGTTGTGTTTATCTCACCACAAAACCATGTCCTTCCTAGGGATTTTCTCTGACGGAATCATGCTCCAACAATGTGGCAGAATACAATGCTCTACTTATTGGTCTTCAGCTCACTCACAAAATGGGGGTACGCTACCTTGAAGCTTATAGCGATTCAAAACTGATTGTCAATCAGGTTAAAGGTGAATATGAGGTCCACCATGAAGACTTGGTACTTATCATCACGCAGTCATCAAAATGGCTAATTTATTTGATGACTTTTACAACGGGCACGTGTCTTAATCTCATAATACTAGGGCCGATGCCCTGGCTGCACTAGCAACAACGTTAGCCTTACTAGTCGACACCAAGTATCACCTTACAGTGGCCACTCGACACCTTGTTTGCTCTAAACATATATTGAGAACCAAAGAGGTCTATAACATCTCGGCAGAGAGATTGGCGGTTTTCCCTCATCCACTATGCTTTGCATGGTTTGCTGTCGGACGACCCTAAAGAAGCGGCATCTATCAGACGAAGGTCTCTCCGTTTTTACTATGATCCAACACTGAAGACACTCTACCGTCGTTCATACGACGGTATCCTCCTCCGTTACCTTTCTAATTTAGAGGCATAAGAAGTGCTCAAAGAAGCGTACGATGGCATATGCAGAGCTCATCAGCCAGGTCTAAAACTTAAGGACCGATTACACAGGCATGGGTATTATTGGCCAACCATGATAGCTGATGCCATCCAATATACACAAAGGTGTATGGCCTACCAAATCCATGCAGACTTCATACATCAGCCTCCAGAGTTGCTCCATCCAACTGTTGCTTCGTGGCCATTTGAAGCATGGGGAATCGATGTCGTAGGGCCAATCAGCCCCTCCTCAATGAAAGGTCACCGATTTATCTTAGCAATAACGATTACTTTTCAAAGTGGGCAGAAGCTATGCCACTGGTGGAAGTTAAAACTTTTAACATGGTTAATTTCATCAAACACCATGTCATCCATCGATCTGGTGTCCCTAGGCGGATCATCCATGATAACGGTCCCCAATTTGCAAGCCAGGTATTCTATCAGTTCTATGATAGATACCGGATTCAGAATGTAGCATCAACTGCTTATAACCCTGCCACTAAAGGCTTGGCGGACGCATTCAATAAGATAATCATTAAGCTACTAAAAAAATTCGTTTCATCAAAAAAGCGAGACTGGAATGAGAAGCTTAGTGAATGTCTTTAGGCCTATAGAACCACAGTTCGGACCCCGACATGTAATACACCTTTTTCCCTGGTATACGGGTGCGAAGCAGTCATACCGTTAGAAATCCAGATGCCATCATTATGAGTCGCTTTGATGACTAAGATGACAACAGAGGACAACGATCGGTTGCGACTCTAAGAGCTCGAAGCCCTAGATGAGAAGCGGTTACAAGCTCAGCAACACATTGAGTTGTATCAAGCCTGGATCTTAAAAGCCTTCAATAAGAAGGTTAAGAAAAGAGTCTTCTAAAAAGGAGATTTGGTTTTGCCGTCAGACGACCGATGATCATGACGCACAAAACCAAAGGCAAATTTCAGCCCAAATGGGAAGGACCGTTTGTGATAGAAACAGTCTATTCAAACGAGGCATATCCCTTATGACTTCAGATGGTGACTTACTCATGATGCCGATCAACTGCAGGTTCTTAAAAAGTATTATCTTTGATAGAATCCTTCTCATGATCAAGTTAATATAGCACTTCTGATCAAGCCCTTCAGATCCAAGATATGCAAAAGAAGCGCTCCTCTCTTTCTCTAAACGAAATCATACAACCATAAACCAGTGTCGAGCTGATCGAACACTGGTTGTCTTAAAGAAGAATCAAGATTATGAATACAGTAACAAAATAATCCAACACCCTTAGTGGTTAAGGATAGAGGAAAATGTTGGCCTTAAAGCCTAACATAAGTCCTTGACAACTCATCATGCTAAGGGGAATAGTATGGCTAGCCCGAATCAAACGATAATTGGTAAAGGCATATCAAATCCGTTGACAGCTGAGGATTTGCTAAAAATCTTAAGGGACCTGTTCCCATTTGACTCCGCGATTAAGGATAGAGGAAATGTTGGCCTTTAAGCCCAACATAAGTCCTTGACAACTCATCATGCTGAGGGCATGGCTAGCCCGACTCAAACGGTAGTTGGTAAAGGCATATCAAATCAGTTGACAGCTGAGGATTTACTAAAAATCTTAAAGGACCTGTTCCCATTTGATTCCGCGGTTAAGGATAGAGAAAAATGTTGGCCTTTAAGCCCAACATAAGTCCTTAACAACTCATCATGCTGAGGGGAATAGTATGGCTAGCCCGACTCAAACGGTAGTTTGTAAAGGCGTATCAAACCCGTTGATAGCTGAGGATTTGCTAAAAATCCTAAGGGACCTGTTCCCATTTGATTCCCTCTCCAAAAACACTTACCAATTCCCATCCATGGAATAGTAAGACCACATATAAAGGTATTCATATCCCATGCAAATGACGAGTCTAACCTATCATGTTAACATTAAACCTCTGATAGCAAGACTCTAATCTACTTCCCAACGGATAAAACCAACATCCCCAGTGAATAAACCCTGCTTGTCATTCTCTTCAACAGAACGACAGGTCCACTCAATTATTGTTATGTTCAAGCACCTCTAATGATAAATGAATCCTTGTCAAGTTAACATCACACCTTTGGTAAGTTACTTTACAAATCCTCACGAAGTTCTCTGACATATGATCTTCTATGGGACTCATTTCCTAACTCCCCAGTGAGTTTTTGATAGACTCCCCTCAAAGTCTATCAGTCCTCAGTAGACTTTTCTGGTTGTCACGTTAACAATATATCTCTGACAATTTCTTTCAAATAACATTCGAAGGAGATATCAAAATCCCCATGGAGTTCATAATCAAATCCTATTTCCCCCGATGGGATTATTTCTTGCTTACTGCTATGTCCAGTTCGTTACCTCTGAATAGTAAACATCCCGAGTTTGGTGGCTTCTCAATCGGTTATGTCCATGTTACCTCTGAACCGATAGATAACCAAGTCTCATCTTTCAGTCCAGTAGGGACTATTTCTTTGTCATCATGTCCAGTTCGTCACCTCTGAATGACAAAATTTCGAGCTTGGTGGCTTCTCAATCGGTTATGTCCATGTTACCTCTGAACTAACAGATAACCAAGTCTCATCTTTCAGTCCAGTAGGGACTATTTCTTTGTCATCATGTCCAGTTCATCACCTCTGAATGACAAAATTTCTAGCTTGGTAGCTTCTCAATCGGTTATGTCCATGTTACCTCTGAACTGACAGATAACCAAGTCTCATCTTTCAGTCCAGTAGGGACTATTTCTTTGTCATCATGTCCAGTTCGTCACCTCTGAATGACAAAATTTCAAGCTTGGTGGCTTCTAAATCACTTATGTCCATATTACCTCTGAACCGACAGATAACCAAGTCTCATCTTTCAGTCCAGTAGGGACTATTTCTTTGTCATCATGTCCAGTTCGTCACCTCTGAATGACAAAATTTTGAGCTTGGTTTCTTCTCAATCGGTTATGTCCATGTTACCTCTGAACCGACAGATAACCAAGTCTCAACTTTCAGTCCAGTAGGGACTATTTCTTTGTCATCATGTCCAGTTCGCCACCTCTGAATGACAAAATTTCTAGCTTGGTAGCTTCTCAATCGGTCATATCCAGTTCTTCACCTCTAAACTGACAGATAGCCAAGTCTTCCTTTTTGGTTACTATTATGTCCAGTTTGTCACCTCTGAACAGTAAACATTCTGAGTTTGATAATTTTTAATCTGTTATGTCCAGTTTGTCACCTCTGAACCGATAAATATCTAGGCTCATCTTTCTTTGTCAAATCATTTCTCAAATGTGTAACTAACCCTATCAGTTTATCACCTCTGATTAGATTAGTTATACCATTATTCCCTTTCCTTTTAAGGATTGTAATACAACTTGAAAGTAAGAATTAAAAATTTAGAAAATAAAACAAGTTGGAAATGCAACAGAGGAGTTAAATAAAATTACTTTTTATTGATTCCAAAGAAGGATACATGGATACACGGATTACAAGCTACGAGGGTGCTTCATAGGACTTGATCCGTTCTTCAAGAGTGGCCAGCCTATTCTTCCTCTCCTCAGCAGCTCTGATAAGTGCCTGTGACCTCAATTCGGTCTCGTTAAAGCCCGCTGTCTGGGATAGGCGAGCCTCAATTTCAACCAAAGTTGCCCTCTGTGTTAGCTCTTGTTACAAGACTTCGTCATTCTAAGCCTTAAGCTGCTCTAGCCAAGAAATCTCCTCAAGACGCACCTGTTCAGGCTTTTCCTTGGCCTTTTCAATCTTATCCTCAGCGTCAAGAAGAGCGTTGTTAGAAGCATCTATGACATCCTAAGTTCTACTTTCCTTATCTCCAAGGATTTCAAGTTAAAGAAATTGCCTTAGCTGCTTCTTGCGCAACAAGATGAGCTTCATACATTTAAGCAGCGAGGTGTATGAGCTGTTCATTAACTGACGACTCTAAATTTGAATGGCTGAGACTGCGCCATTTGTCCACATCCCTCTCAAGCCTGTCCACCAGAAGCTCCAATGTGGCAGCTTGGTCATCCCCTCCAAAGTCTCGAATGCTATCAATACTTTGAGAGAGGACCACCTTCAAAGAAGAAAACGAGGTAGTCGAGCCCTTCAAGACCAAAGCAATGGATCGCTTCAAGCCCTTATAAAAGCTGTCGACTAGCTCAGCCACAAATTCATTCTCAGCTTCAACTACTCCCGGTGAACGAATGGCCCTGAAGGTAAAGCTTCCACCGGTTTCACTGACACAACTGTAGAAGGGATGACAGAAGCACTGGCCAGAGCAATATGAGGGATCATCGGTGACCTCGGAGGAGTCCTCATTGAAACCAGTACACTAGCCACGATCGAAGTAGGGCCGGTGACTATTTTCAGGAAAGCTGGCTCGATGACCATTTTCAGAGATGAGGGACTGGTAATTACCTTCAGCTCTGTGGTTCCCAGTATAGGCAGCGTTAGCGAAACCACTGGCATTTCACCTACCGATGTGGTTGAAAGTAAGATTGGTTCTGTAATCACTGTCCCCTCAGCCTCTTTTCTACCGGCCGGCTCAGGTTGATAAGTGGGCAGGTCATGATACAAGGCATCCAACTCAGCAATGTCTGCCGCGGTCGAAGTACTTGATTCACTCCTGATTCCCTCAGGAAGATTGGCTGGCTACCTCGAAGTCGATGCACCCAAAGGCGGGACACCTGTGGTAAGACTCTGTTTGAGCAAGGTATAATGAATATCAGGGGAAATTACTCATGAAAGATCAAAATGTTACCAAGAGGTGGTATCGTCTCAACTACCTTAGCCGCAATCTCTCTCTGAACTTTCTCGACAGCAGCATCAATCCCCTCAGACTCCATAGGAAAGTTTTTAGCAGAGTCTACACGGACGGCTGACTCACCTTTGCTCGCCGAACCCTCGGTGGTCCATCCTATAGAGCTAGAGGTCATGGGACTTCCTTTTGAGGTCCCAGCACCCGAAGGACCAACGTCAGCCACGTCACCTCCGGATTCTTCTGAGACGACAAAGTAGCTTGCCTCGTCACCTTCTTTATAAGTGAACAGGGGATCATAGTACTCTCCCTGTTCTCCTACAGCCTCGGGTCTCGGGTCTCTTGCCGTCTCGGTTTCTGAATCATAGAAGAAACAATGAGCTGTATGAAATATATAAGTATGTGTTGCGAGAATAGAGCTGATCTTTCTCAGGTCAGGAACAGCTTTACTAATGGTCTGCCTCGGAACTGACAACTTAATGACTAATGGAGCAGGAGGAGGCACCGCGGTTGACTCACCCTCCACAATAATAGTGGGAGTGTAGCGACGAGGTTTCTTCACTACTCTCTTCCTGTGAGATCCACCTTGTCGCTTTCGTTTGAAGTGGACGTCGGGATCTTCTTCCTCCACTTCTTCTACCTCTAGATGTTCCATGGGAGCCATGCCTACCCCACCAGGAGCATCTGGCGGAGCCTCAGTACCTGCTTCTCCCCAAAGCCGGGACTTTCTGTGTCTGAAGCCTCACTATCGGCAGTAACTTCGAACTCCTTGAGACCTGGCACACGGACCCTTCTGCCTTCGCCTCTCTCGGTGACTTTCCGCTTCAGCCACTGAGAGATTAATTTCATGCCAAAAGAGTTAATAGAAAACCCGGTTGGTGTGGAGTTCAAAGTTCTGTACCACTGATAGAACCCCAAAGTTGTCTGAAGATTCAGAGTCCTTAGCGGCGTGCACAGCCGCGCCTCAGTATAGCCAGCGATGTAGGACCACCAGGCACGAGCACCATTAATGAGGCTCCCCATAAAGGCCAGGTTGGTGTTCGGGTTACCTAGTACAGTTGGTCATACCCAAACTGACGAGCAAACCGACTCGGGACATAGGGTTCCAAGTAGCAGGTATCCCCGTACACCAGATAGGATGGCCGGATGCTAACCAGCCATTCGAAGATTCCCGACTCAGCGACGTCTGCCCATCTCCTACATCCTTGAATTCTTCACCGTAGCCTGCATCGTGAATGTAGGGAAAGTAGCGAAAAAGGCTGTAAACATTATACCAGCACAACAGCTTACGAACCGCGGCCATATAAGTCAACAACCATGAACATCCCTCAAATTAATAGAGAAGCGCCATTCGGACACCTTCTGGAGGCTCCTCGCCGGCTTGGATAATGGAAGGGCAGTGAAGGGCGAACCATGCCATCAAATTAGTGTATGGCAAATCGATTCTGGGGTCTGGTCTGTCACAAGGCAGGATAGTGCCTTTGCCTCTCTTCGCTACTGGTGGCCTATAGAAAGCCTTCGTCAATGCACGAAGGCCCCGCTGAATACAACACACCATTGCTGGGAGAAGTCTAAGAGAACGACCGTGAACCAGACGAACAGTCGGCAATAAGACAGTCAGAAGGATGATGTCGCTGGAGGGAGATGGCACCACGTATCTCTTCAGCCAAACTGATAAAAAATCGGCCAAAAGTGCCTTCCGAGACATCGGTCGGTGAGCCTGATGGAAACTTCAGAGAATATCACCTTTCTCATAGGGTCCATCGTCCTCTTCCGAAATCATATCCCATTGGGAGTGTTCCTGCATCCTTCGGAAAATATCCTCATCTGCAACCCCGAAGTGAGCTGTCTCAGGAGCATCTTCCAGGTTGGGGAACAAATAATCCCCCCAGCTCTTCGAACTGCATGAAGCTCCCTTATGGCTCCCATCCATACTCGAGCAAATGTAAAGGTGGCACATCAACTCTCGGTAAGTCTCAAACAAAGCAGGCTCCTGCTTCTCCAGAAGTGCCAATTCCGCCTCGCATGGGAAATATTCTTCATATAGGAGAGTTCCTAAGGGCAAAGCATAGATTTCCCACATCTCGTGCAAAATCATGTCCAATTCGCCTACAGGGATGAAGAAAGTCCCTGTAGCTGGATAGTATAACTCAAAGATGGCGTAGAAGTTTGATACGCTCATCTAGATGCCATAACAGGTCGCCCTGACGGCCTCGTAGAGTCGCAGTCTCTCCAGATCCTCTTCAAAATGGTCTAAAATATATAGGGTCAACTCCCTCCACCAGGCCTTGGGGGGGTGAATCCACCCAGGGGTCCTCAAATCAGTGGCTGAATAATTACCACGAGCCTTGAAGAACTGATTTTCAAAAGTCTGAGCTACCGTGGGATTTTCTCCCACTGGGATGTCCGGAAGAACGTTCCAATATGCAGTGAGGAGGACCCGCCCTTATATAACCAGGAGATGAAGCTATCAATTTCCCTACGTGAACGGAGTCGGTAGTCCGAGTCACTTGCCACTGCATCTTCCGAGGCCTTGTCACGCATTGAAAGAAAGACAGCAGAAAATGACGCCTGCTAGACGGGAGATAATGCTTCTCGCCATCCAGATTGAAAATCCACTGCCCTTCTCCGGTTAGCAGCTGATGATCGGTATCTGGTGCTGCAACTCCGAAATAAAGCCAGGTTTCCAATAGATTTTTCGGTCAGAATCCTCAAGGGGAGTAGTAGTTAAGATGCTCCTCATAGTACGCTGATCTCGGCGTATATGAGGGTATCCCGACTGGGAGTACTCCGCTCAATGAATAGTCCTGCCCTTGGAACTGCAGGCTAATATTACCGTCCAGCCCCCTGACTGTTCCAAAGAGACTGTTCAGAGGACCAGGAGTATAGTGCACTGCAGAATAAGAAGAAATTATGATTAGTTCATTTGTTAAAAGAAAGCTAAAGCAAGAATATAATTTTTGCTAAGGCGCTTCGCTTTCCGAGCGAAGCTAGCCTAGCATTAGCTTCGCTCAGCTTCGCAACTGCAACTTAGCTCCACACTCTGCACGAGGGCAAAATACAGAAAATATCCAAGTGTTAGCTTCGTTCTGGAAGCTTCGCCTAGCTTTCTATCGCCGAACAAAATGCGAAGAAACCCTCAAGGGCTAACTTCGCCATAAAGGCACTAGTGCCTAAAGTTATTCCAAGGATTTTAAAGTCCTTTTCCAGCTACGCTTCCAAGGCTGGCTTCACATCCTATTATTCGACAGGATATGAACCGCCTAACGGTTAGCTTCGCACAGAAGCTTGGAGAAGAAACCATTCAGTTCCTAAATTTTTAGAAGGGAGTTGAACTCCCTGAGAATACTGGATCACAATGAAGCGTTCTAGAAATAGCCAGAAATTAGCTTCGAAAAGAGATGAAAATCTCTGAGTAAAAGGAAAAAATTCCTACCCACAATGGGGCGCTCAATGACCGGAGGGGAGAAGGTCCCTCCGTCGTAGAGGTCACTGCCTCTTTGCCTGCTCGTCTTTTGGGAGCCAGGAAGAACTAAAAAAGTTCTCAAAATATCAAACGAAGAAGGAAGAAAAGAGATTTGTTTTTTCTAAAAATTCAAAGAGAAGTAATTCTTTCTCTTTCAGTCCAATTGGGCTTTATAGGCTTAAGACTGCCTAAATTCGCCTCCTCAAAAGGAGCACAGGTGGTCGTTTCAAACTAATTTGAAACGGCGCCTGAGTGCCTTCCGAGAAGCGTTGCTTCAACCCTACTAAGGGCTAACTCCGCTGTGAGTTCAACGTTGATCTCGTGCAATGCTTGAGTAACTTCACTGAGAAACGTGCCTTAGCTCCGCTAAGAGCACATCTCTAGCTTCACGAAATTCTGTGCTAGCTTCGCCAGAAACTTGTTCCTGACTTAGTTGAAAGTCAGTCTCCAGCTTCGCTTGAAGTTTGGCTCCGCTAAGATTTTTATTTCCTCCTAGGAAAAGACTTACCTAGGCTAGTCTATCCAGGTGTTCTTGAACCAAAAAAGGAGGGAAACAAAGTAGACAAGCAGAAAATAAACATTTTTATTGATTCAAAAGGGAAGATACATTGATGCTACATCAAGATTGTCTTTCATACAATAGAATCATCCTATCTACTTTCAGGGTGATGAACCATCCCAACTGGACGAGAAAGGTCTTCCTCTTGCACAAGGCCATAATCCTTCGCTTAATGGTAGATTTTGCCATCAAGAAGTTGGATCTTCTTTGATGAAAATTGGCAAAGAAAACTGGATCTTCCGTAATCAAAATTGGTAAGGGACTAGTTATCACCAGAAAGCTAGATCTTCCTTAAATAAAATTGGCAAAGGAAGGATCCAAGACCTTACTGGTGACATCCGCCTTCCTGAAGTGGATCATCTCGGATAAGCGACTACCAGCCCCTTCCCGAAGTGGATCATCTCAGATAATCGACTACCAGCCCCTTCCCGAAGTGGATCATCTCGGATAAGCAACTGCCAACCTCTTCTTGGAACACGCATCAGCTACTCCAATATATTCCTCCTGCTCAGGATCAAAGTTTCAACTTGAAGATCAGAGGCAAATTTCTGATCTCTTTCATCAAGACGAAAAACTACCGAGCATAGTTCACTGCAACACAAACAGGAAGCAAGTTAGCATTAAATCAAAAAGAGGGTGGAATGCTACGTCAAAATTCTTTGGGCAAAGCTATCTAGTTGTGCCTTCAAGACAGATTTCAGCTAAGCAGAGGATAGCCTCGCTTGCACAGTAATGGTAGACTAGCTTAGCATAAGCAAGCTTAGCATAAGCAAGTCTTGCACAAGGCAGTTAGGCTGGAGAAGCCTCAAAAAGAACCAAGTCCTAACCTCGCCTATATGGTTAGGCCAGACTGGCGTAGAGGGACGCAGTCTTGACCCCACCTATATGGCAAGACTAGCTCAACCTTAAAAGGACCAAGTCCTAAGCCTTACCTATATGGCAGATTTAACTGGCAGACAGATCAAGGTAGCGACCCTGCATGAAAAGAGCGAGAATGCTAGCTTCGCCGAGAAGCTGGAAAATAGGACTGAAACCCTTTTCTGAAAGTCAGCCAAATACAAAGACCAAGGGAAGTCAATCCCTGTAATAGCTGGTAAAGCTAAGAAAATTAAGGGAGATAGACTCCCTAAAGTCACTAGTCCATTGGTAAAGTCTCTGGATGACCGAAACTCACTAGCTCTTGGCCGGTTAGTGACCAGAGCGGGCGTCCCCACTATTTCAGTCGCCTTTCCTGGGCAACGAGGAAATGTCATGAACAGACTTTTCAGAAAGAGAAAAGTATGTTTCTCTGAAAAGGACTTCAAGTGTCCTATTTATAGGCCTCATGGCCTAATCACGCCGCTGACACTTCAAGCTTAGGAGTGCGAGCGAAGTTAAAACATTTAAATGCTTAGCCTCAAGAAAGGGAATAATCTCCCTCGTTAAATACAAGAGAAGTTATTCTACCTCGAAAAGGGAGCAACCCTTCTCGTAACTCGCAGAAAGCAGTTAGCCTCGGGAAAGGAACGTCGTTCTAGCCTGATCCGAAGCGAAGCCGCTCCGGGAGACCCAAGCGCAAAGCTACCCATAAGCGCGAGGCTACCCAGAAATGCGAAGCTACATGGAAGCGGACGCAATTCCGTGGTGAACCTACTCCAGCTTGAAAGTGAGGGCTAAAGGTGAAGTTGAACTCAACCTCAAAGGCGATGTTCATACCCACACACCATCAAAGCAGTTCAAAGTATTTCAAATCTGAACCATTCCATTTCAGATTTACGAAAACTTTGAAGGGGTCTTGTTGACACTCTAAAAAGATAAGATTCCTAACTGGCCTGAACAATATCTAACTTGTTGATATCTACAAAGACAAGTGGCAGACAAGCTGACAACCAGTTCTTCACCCATCTCTAAGGGATGAATCAGTAACTTGAACTCTACTGATCCAGTGAAGTAGACAGTAAGCCGAGGTCATCCTTAAAAAGCCCGTATGAAGGCCCAAGCAGGTCCAGGGACACTAAGTTAGCTCAACACTTAGTCTCGCACGAGCCCACGAGATAAGTCTAGCATGAGAAAATCAAAGTTGCTTAGCATCGCAGGAAGCTCCTTCACAGCCTCGCTGCGAGCTAACTTATAGCTTCATCCGGAAATGCTCAATTAACTCCGCAGAAAGTTAACTTCGCTCGAAGCTCCACGCAGCTGTGCAAAAGGTGATTGATAGCTTTGTCACAAGTCTATCCAGCTTCACTGAGAGCTTTCTTTTAACTTCGCCAGATGCTTCTCACAGCTCCGCCATGAGCTCAACGCAACGACTCCGCTGCGGGTCTTTTATGGTCACCTTTGACCTATTAAATCTTCAGATGAGATCAAATCTAATTGAGATCAAATTTGGCAGTTGCTTACCATAATCTTTTGACACTCCCAATCAGCTGAGAAGATCAGGGAGATCTTTTAGTTATTTAGAAAGAATCAAGGGAGTATACCTCATTTAGCAGAGCGGATCAAGAGATTAGCGCTACTTGCTATTCCTAACTTTGCGAAAGCTGTCTCTAGCCTCACGACGAGGCTACTTTTCAGATGTAAAACAGATGACTCAATCTATTTCCAGATTTTCAGGACAATTATACCCCTATTCCTCCTTATAAATAGCCTGCCAGAGGCACACAAGGAGAAAGAGGCTGAAAAAAGAGAGAGACGGGCAAGCATAGAGAGGAGATTGCTCCAGAAGCAGGCTTTATAACTAGAGGGCTCTACCGACCCTCTGTTCTCCGATTCCCCGAACCAGGTGAGAAGGGAGTCTTATCAGGCGGCAGTCCGATCGTCTGATCGACCGCATCGTCAAAGGGATAAAGTGATCGCGCGCTGATTAGATTCCTACCGGCGTACTTCCCCAGAAATCTCAGAGGAGGTCTATTTGTAATTTTCTTTTTTTTAAAGAAGTACTTGTAATTTCGCTCCTCGACACTTTTTTTTGTAAGTTTTCCCTTTCGCAAATCAATGAAAAACATCTAGCACGTGTTGATTCAAGAGCTCACGCATTAAGATTACATCAAGTACTCAAGAGGAGTCTAACTTATTGGATCAAGGTTTGGACCAAGTCAACAAGGAGAAGAAGATTTTCAAGAAAACTTGAGTCATGTTTGTAAGTGTTAAGATTTGTTTTAGATAAAATGTAAAGGATAGATTAGTTAGTGGATTGCACAAGTTCATACACACACACGCACACATAAAATTTATATGTGTTTTCATAAAAGATTTTTGTTTTAGAAAATACCGTTTTGGTTTTAACCTTCAAAATATATATCATATGTTTGAGTTTTGGATTTATCAAAACTTATTTTAGTGCTTAATGTCAAAAACATAGATATTTCATCTCATATGTGTAGTGGATCATATCCATGCACACTAAGCTTTAAAAGTGTTTAAATTATCTTATTTTATATTTGGAGAAGTTTTAGAAAAATCATTTTTCAAGTTGGAGATTGTTTTCAATACAGATTTTTGTTTAAGCCAAAATTTCTATTTACTAAAATGGTTCAAAATGTTTGTAATATGTGTTTAACTTTGATCACACATATTTGTACTTAAAAGTATTTAAAAGTACTTATTTTTTGAGAATTTATGAGAATTGATGGGATTTTATTAGAGTTAGAAAGACCAAGTTTTAATTCTTATATAATGTCTGACCTGGCCTTCTGCCGGTTGATCGCACGGTCGACCGAGACAGAAGTTGGTCGACTGGTCGGTTGACCGATGTGCACAAAACGTGCATGGCCATTTTGGCTGGTGGGCCGGTCGACCGGCGGTCGACCGTCCAGCGAGCTCTGCTCTCTGGATCTGGCCCCGGTCGACTGGAGAGCTCTGCTCTCTGGATCTGGTCCTGGTCGACCAGATGATCGATCGGCCAGAGAGCTCTGCTTTCTGAATCCGGCCTCGGTCAATCGGGCGGTCGACCAGTGGCACAACGGTCAGAAATCTGACCGTTGGCCGGTCGACGGGGCGGTCGACCGACAGCAGGATTTCCTATTGTGTTTGTCCCCAACGGCTAGTTTTTGGAGGTCTATATATTGGGGCTGTTTTGGACTATTTTAAAAAGATTTTTGGAGAGTTTCAAAGCTAGTTTTTCCTATCTATTGTAGATGTTTTCTTCACTTGTTTTAGAGCTAAAACTTTTATATTAAAAGGAGAGTTTTCAAGAGTGGTTTTTGAAAAGAGATTTCTTGAGTTTTTCCTCCACTACTCTATCTTATTTTCTCACACATACTTGAGCTTTCCATTGCTATATCAATCCTATAGGAGAGTTATTGTGAGAGTATTTTTTAGGTGATCAAAGTGTTAAGATCACCAAAGTGTTCTTTCTTGTATTTGAGGAGGCGAACTTGCGGGTTCGTGGTGTTTCGAGTTCTTATAGGAGCTCGGTGTAGAGGTGCAGCCTCGGCAAGCTAGTGTGCTTGCGTGTGTTGTTCTTGCGGGAACAAGAGAGGGACTAGTGAGTCTAAGGAGTGCTAGTGTGAACTCGTTGTAGGTGTTGCGGCACTGAGTGATCCGGTGGGACCGTTTTTAGTGAAAATCTTTCATAGTGTTGTGATTGGTCGCTAATGTTGCATATTTAGTATCATATTTTCATACTTATTATAGAATAAAATCTGCATTGTCCTAATTAAATGTTTAATTTATTTGCAGGCCCATTCCTTAAGGAGATGAAGAGAAATGAGCCCAAAAGCCCACCAAAATTCTAAATTAAATCAAAATTAGTTCAAGCTCAGTGAATCAGGGCAAAATCAAGAGGTTGAAAACTGGTTGAGAAGAATCCTCTCAGAATCGATCGGTTAAAGCCAAGAATCAAAGGCCATTTCGTCACAATCCTGGACTCAAACGAGAAAATCAACTGAAGATAAAAACAGAAGGAAAAACCAGGGAGACCCACCAACAGGGTGTGGCCACCTGGCCACACCCTGGCCGCGGAAACGCGGCCAAAGCCGCGTTTCCGCGGCTCTATTACGGAGTTGGGGAGCGTTTGCTTCCCTATCTTTATCCTCTCCTGTAGGTTGGGTTTTTGCCTATAAAAGGGCAGGATTTGCACTGAAAATGGGACGATCATGCAGAGATAGGATTAGTCCAGTTTTCATTCTTTGTAGTTTAGGTTTTTCTTTTCTTTTTATGTAATTTTAATTTGTATGTAAGTTTAGGTTAGATGAAGATTCATGTAAGTAAGAGAGAGAGGCTTATGTTGAGAGTGACGCCGATATACTCTCCTCCTTTCTTCCATTGTTTCTGCAAGCAATAAAGGTAAATACTTTTTTTATGTTTGTCTCTTTACTTTTGTTTTCTTTTATTTTCTTCTTTCTCTTTCTACTTTACCTCTTTTGGTTTTGTTGAGCTTGCAAGTGAATCCAGAAGCATAAGTATAACGATGTTGTCTGAGTGCCAACGATACTTCATGAAGATGTTCTCCTCCTCAAAATCCGTATCACTTCATTCTTGCGCGGCTTGATGATATAATGCGAATGGGGACTGAGCTTGATCCTATGACTTATGCGTTGAACGCCTCCGAAGTAAGGTAGAACATGCAAGGTTTCCAGGTAAGTCATCAACCAAACTAGGTGAGTATTTCTTTAACCTTCTCTCTTTCTTTTATTTCTTAGTTTAGATCGCCAACACGATTTCTTTCACCACATCTTCCAAATCTTCTTTCATTCTTTTCCAATTCATTTGTACATAGTCACTTTCTGGTTTTCTCCACCTTCTTCATCTATCGCTTTCTTTCTAACTTTAACATAACTCTTTTTCATTTTTAATTCTTAAAACAAAGAAGAACTTTCGTTTTTTCTTCACAAAGATTTCAATACAAACCTTGAACGCTTCTATCGCTAACCCTCCTTGTGGATCACAACCCGCATAGCCACTTGCTATAGAGGTAAGAATTGAGCACTTACACATCTCTATGTTGAAGTTCTAAAGTTTCGTATTTTTGTGCAGGTTTAAGCATCAATCATGTTGAAGGCGAGGACATAGAGCAAGGGTGCTCGAACCTCGAAACAAATCTCCCGTGTTTACGATTGTTCTCTCTATCTCTCACTTGTATTTATATCTTGCATGCTTATATTGCTTATACCTTTATATGCTTGATATATCTTGTGCTTAATTGTTATATGCATGGGATTGTTTGCTCACACTTGTATTTAACCAAGAGAGCCATAGCGGCACCTCAACTCTTATCTAGAGGAATCTTGAGGAGATAGTCCAGAGCCCTTCACCGAAAATTCGGCCACACTCTTGTGTTATTCTTGGTGTGCTTAGCTTAATAGTTTTTAGTTTGCTTAAATAATTTTTAATTCCACATTATTCATCATTAGATTAGCTAGTCACCTATTCACCCCCTCTAGGTGACCTACAAGTGGTATTAGAACTTGGTGCTCCTGATTTGGGTCTAACAACCTTGAGTTAAAGATCCGCTTTTAGCTAATCACAATATTTATTTACACACACATAGATTTCATGACACCTCTGATGTTTGATATTCTTAACATCCAAATTTAGAAGGTTAAGATGTTAATGTACCTCAAAGCCCTAGGTATTCATGTTTGTTTTTCCACTATTAAAGATTCATATTGTTTAAATGGCAAAAACCTTAAGGCTAATGCAAAAGCCCTTCATGCTTTAAGATCTACCATAAATGACGAGTATTTATCTAGGGTTGCTAATATTGATTCGGCTTTTGTAGTTTGGAATACTAAAGTCTCCCTTGGCAAACAAAAGCAATATTATGCCAGAAGCGACTTGGATGATGGAAGTGATGCTTCCAACATATGCTACATGGTCCAAGGAGATAGGTCCCTTGAGGTAAATTCTGAATCCGAGCTTGATGAGGATGTTGACATGTCATATGATGAGCTTGCTATATTTGTCAACAACTTCTTGAAAAATATGATGTGCTTAAAAAGGATAATAAAAGATTAAAAAATAAATTTGAATGCATTTCAAAGAAAATAAATTTTTAAAAAGGAGAATATTTTCTTGTCTTCTAAATTAAATGATATGTGTGAAAGAAATAATTCTTTGAAAAATAGAATTAATTTGGTGAAAAAAGAAAAAGAAATTGTTTTGAAAGAAAATAACTCTTTGAAAAAAATTGTTTCAAAAGAAAAGAAAAATATTTCTAAAAAGAAAAAGACTGATGATTTTCATTCTTGCCATGCTCTTCATGCTGCTATTAATAAAAAAGAGATTCAAGTTTTGAAAAATAGAATTAATTGTTTAAGCTCAACTTTGAGCAATTGTGCATTTATTCATTCTAAATTGAAAACCTTATTTCAAAGAAACAAGCTTCACATGTTCATGCACATAACCCACGGCATACATATGCACACTTTGCACATCATGATCACACTCATATGCATGCTAGAGTGTACAAATGTACACATTGCAGACGCAAAGGCCATCTTGCAAGATTTTGCTTTGATAGATTAAATTCTACAAATTTTGTAAATAAAAATAATTGAGTTCCTTGTGTTGCTAACCCCCGTGGACCCAAAAGAAAATGGGTACCAAAATCCTGACCACTTGTATTTAATGTAGGTGTGGGTTTTCACATGAGAGATACGGTGCCTTGGTGGTGGATGCAAGAGCTAGATGGACATTCGCTATTGATGCATCGCTATCAAGAACATTTGGTGGGAGGACCACCATGTTTTGGAGACTTAGAGAATAGTGCACATGATTTGATAACTATCTCTAAACTCCCAATTTAGTTTACATGCTTCTATATAAATATTTTTAACATGTTTTGGTTTTTGTACTTTATGTGGTGAATACTTATTTAGATGTAGTTTTTGTAAAAACTTGTGTATATACTTGTACAAGTAGTGAGCAACATTTGATTCTTATATGTTTGTACCTCATTGCTCATTTGTACTCGTTACATGTACATGTATAACCTATTTTTAATGATTCTTTTATTTATACTTGTTTTCCCTATCTTTGTACATGTTTTGCTTCATGTATATGTTATATTTATCTAAAACTACTAATTATACATGTATACCATTGAGTCTCTTACCTTCATGCAAATTCTATTATAGACTCGTTTGTGTTAGGGATATGTATGTATATTCTTAGTTTTGATAGAACATACATATACCTTGAAGTTTATTTTTTAATGAAAAATTAATGATGCTTTGGTATTTTGAGCTTTATTGATTATTTCATGGATATGCTATTCACATGATTTTTGTGCACTCACATTTTATTTGTTTTCTCATGACTATATTTTCATGAGCATTTATGAGCTTTATAGATCTTGAGTGATAATTTTTTGTGTACTTAGCAATGTTTCATGGAATATATGACTTGTTTTCATTTTTGAAGGATCCTTAACTAGTTTTCAAAAATCATTTTAAACTAATTATTTATTCTTCATTTGGTAGTGTTTTCAATTTATAACTATTTTCAAATCATATTTTTGAAAACTTCTACCCTAAAAGGGCGGTTGGATGGGCGACCATACCTTATATGTTCTAAATTGAAAATCTTTAAACATGTGCATGAATAGGGTGGATAGTTATGAGATATACACATGTTCTTCATGAAATCCTATATTTGTATACTCATATTTGTTTCTTATATATGTATGTTTTTAAAACTTCAATTAGTATCAATTTATATTGGTATTTCCATTTTATACATATATATATGTTTTGATTGTGCTTGATTTACAATATCCTTACATGTTTAAAAGCACAAATTATGTTTGTGTTAAGCATGACTTAAATTTAAATATAAATTTGTATCTTTTTAAGCTTATGCATTGTTTTCAATTGATATCAAAATATACTTCATACTTTACCTTTTAATTGGTATCAAAAATTTATAAGATATTTCTACCGATATCAAAAACCTACAATTGGCATCTTAAAATTTTGTATATTTACAAGTGGTACTAACTTTTATTTTGTCAACTATAATTTGATTTCATTCGTATCAAAATTTATTTTGTTGACTTAAGAAATTTCAAATTTTGCTTTAAGAAATGTCAAAGTTTTGCTTTAAGTATTATCAAAATTTTGTTTCAAAATTTATTGATATGTATTTCCTATATGTAGGGGGAGCTTAGCATCTCCTATATATATAGATTCATGTTGAGTGTGTCTCACTTTGAGGAGCTTGACAACTCTTCTTTATGTGGTACACGTGTGTAGGGGAAGCTTAACATCTCCGCTTATACATTGTATATTATACTTTATGTGAGTTAGGGTCTTATCATCCCTTCTTCATGTAATGCATGTATGCAGGGGGCTAACTTCACGTCTCTCTTCTTCATGTCTTTATTGTTTGCTTTGTTTTTGCCCCTTTGTTGATGAATAGACAAAAGGGGGAGAAAATTTTGAGAGTTTATATATACATGTTTGTTTTCTTGTTTATGCAAAAAAAGGGGAGAAGAATTTGGTGAGTTTATGCATATATGTTTTTGTTTAGTTTATGCACTTTTGATTGAATATCTTATGTTTATTACTATGCATGAGTTAAGGGGGAGCTTCTATGAAGCTTAACTTTAATCCATGCATATATAACTCCATGAGTTGTATCATTATCAAAAAGGGAGAGACTGTTGGCCCAAAGGCCCATCACTCTAGTTTTGATGATGATTAACTCATGTAGTTATAGTAATAATGATCTTGTGCTTATTTAGTTTCAGATATCTGATCAAGATCTTAGTTGGTGTTTAACTTCAACAAAAGATTCGAAGTCAAGTTTTGAAGCTAGCAAGTGTTGATTCAAGAGCTCGCGCATCAAGATTGCATCAAGTACTCAAGAGGAGTCTAGCTCATTGGATCAAGGTTTGGACCAAGTTAAGAAGGAGAAGAAGATTTTCAAGAAGACTTGAGTCATGTTTGTAAGTGTTAAGATTTGTTTTAGATAAAATGTAAAGGATAGATTAGTTGGTGGATTGCTCAAGTTCATACATACACACACAAAACTTATATGTGTTTTCATAAAAGAATTTTTATTTTAGAAAATACCGTTTTGGTTTTAAGCTTCAAAATATATATCATGTGTTTGAGTTTTGGATTTATCAAAACTTATTTTAGTGCTTAATGTCAAAAACATAGATATTTCATCTCATATGTGTAGTGGATCATATCCATACACTCTAAGCTTCAAAAGTGTTTAAAATATCTTATTTTGTATTTGGAGAAGTTTTGAAAAAATGTTTTTCAATTTGGAGATTGTTTTTGAAAAATACAGATTTTTGTTTAAGCCAAAATTTCTTTATTACAAAAATGGTTCAAAATGTTTGTAATATGTGTTGAACTTTGATCACACATTTGTACTTCAAAGTATTTCAAAGACTTATTTTTGTAAAATTTATGAGAATTTATGGGATCTTATTAGAGTTAGAAAGACCAAGTTTTAATCCCTATATAATCTCTGACCTGGCCTTCTGCCGGTCGATCGCACGGTCGACCGAGACAGAAGTCGGTTGATCGGTCGGTCGACCGATGTGCACAAAACGCGCATGGCCATTTTGGCTGGTGGGCCAGTTGACCGGGCGATCGACCGTCCAGAGAGCTCTGCTATCTGGATCTAGCCCTGAACGACCGGACGGTCGACCGGCCAAAGAGCTCTGCTCTCTGGATCTGGCTCCGCTCGATAGGGTGGTCGACCGGTGGCACAACAGTCAGAAATCTGACCGTTGGCCAGTCGACCGGGTGGTCGACTGACAGCAGGATTTCCTGCTGTGTTTGTCCCAACGGCTAGTTTTTGGAGGCCTATATATAAGGACTGTTTTGGACTGTTTTAAAAAAGATTTTTGGAGAGTTTCAAAGTCAGTTTTTCTATCTATTGTAGAGGTTTTCTACACTTGTTTTAGAGCTAAAACTTTCATATCAAAAGGAGAGTTTCAAGAGTGGTTTTTGAAAAGAGATTTGTTGAGTTTTTCCTCTACTACTCTATCTTGTTTTCTCACACATACTTGAACTTTCTATTGCTATATCAATCCTATAGGAGAGTTGTTGTGAGAGTGTTTTTTAGGTGATAAAAGTGTTGAGATCACCAAAGTATTCTTTCTTGTATTTGAGGAGGCGAACTTGCGGGTTCGTGTTGTTTCGAATTCTTGTGGGAGCTCGGTGTAGAGGTACGGCCTCGGCAAGCTAGTGTACTTGCTTGTGTTGTTCTTGCGGGAATAAAAGAGGGACTAGTGAGTCTAAGGAGTTCTAGTGTGAACTCGTTGTAGATGTTAAGGCACCGAGTGATCCGGTGGGATCTTTTTTAGTGAAAATCCTTCATAGTGTTGAAGGCGAGGACGTAGAGCAAGGGTGCTCGAACCTCGAAACAAATCTCTCGTGTTTGTGATTGCTCTCTCTATCTCTCACTTGTGTTTATATCTTGCATGCTTACATTGCTTATACATTTATATGCTTGATATATCTTGTGCTTAATTGTTATATGCTTGGGATTGTTTGCTCACACTTGCATTCAACCAAAAGAGCCATAGCGGCACCTCAAATCTTATCTAGAGGAATCTTGAGAAGATAGTTCAGAGCCCTTCACCGGAAATTCGGCTACACTCTTGTGTTATACTTGGTGTGCTTAGCTTAATAGTTTTAGTTTGCTTAAATAATTTTTAATTTCGCATTATTCATCATTAGATTAGCTAGTCACCTATTCACCCCCCCTCTAGGTGACCTACAGAGGTGACCCCCATCACATATGTATGTAGTGTGCCACTTTGCTCTGCGTAGCACTAACTCGACGTGGCACTTAGTTCCCCACATCATATATCAATAGCCAACAAGATCAGGCAACAAGAGTCATGTTAATAACATGTCAATAATAGTGATACATGAATAGTCAGATATCAGTATTCAGTAAGTATTCATGTAACAGTGATATAAAAAAATCAGGCCGTGAACTCAGGTGAACCTCTATATCTGTGAGACAATAATATAAAATAATAGTGTTCAGTGTAACAAGGTATCCATGTAACAATGATACAAGTATATGAAATAATAATGTCTGGTATAATAGAATATTTGTATAACAGTGATACAAGTACATGAAATAACAGTGTCCGGTGTAATAAGATATGTGTGTAATAGTGATATAAGAATATGAAATAATAGTATCCATATAACAGTGTTGCAGGTACATGGAATAACAATGTTTGCAATCATAACTTATAGTAATATACATTAAACAGTGATACATAACATGAAATAATAGTATTCTGTATAATAGTGTTTATTGTCTTGAGTGAGGTAATAGTGACAATATCAGAATGCTATCGTTAACCTGACCATGTGTAAGGATATCAATATTTGTTATAACGATTTTACTATTATTAACATGATCGATATCATAAAGTAGTTCTTCACAATTATCTATTTTCAAATTCTTCACAACATGTTGAAAATTATCAATTTATTTTTTAATTTATTTATTATAATTATTAATTTATTATAATAATTAACTTATTAATCCAAAATTTCTTTAATTCATCGTCTATTTACTTGATATTTAGATAATTCACCTATATTTTATATTAAATCAAGAAACAAATTAACTTATTATTTTATAGATTATGTTTAAAGAGCAATCATGCATATTCTAAGTATAGTGATTTTTTAATAATTACAATTTATTAAATAATATTTACAGTACTTTACCAATAATCACGATTCATTAAATGAAGTAATCAATTAATTTCATTAAACATGATAAATATAATTTATAAAGAAAAACACTCCCGTAATTATCACATAGATGTCGCTTGTCTTTATAATCGCAAGGACTCGAGAATCGTTCAGATCGGACTCCGAATGGTCAAGATATCGCCCAAAAACTAAAATTAATAAAAATAGATTAAATTTGTATTTAATAAAGTTTAAAATGTAATAAAGATTATATAACAGGGGGTTTTATGTAAAATTTATCTTTCTTGGTTTAGAAGTGGGTTTGGGTTGTTATCGGGTCGGGTTTGGATCCAAAACCCAAACCCAAAACTTAAGTGAATGGGTTCATGGGTTAGTAGGTTTGGGTTGCGGTTAATGGGTTATTGGGTTTAGATCCAATTAGAAAAAGAGAGAGCGTGAGATGGAGAGAGCAGGGAGAGAGAGAAGATAGGCGACGACCGGGCCTGGCCTCGCCGGCCTACCGGCGACGGTCTGGCTGCCGGCTACGACAGGGAAGAGAGGGGGAGAAAATAGGAGAATGGGAAAGAGGAGAGAGAAGAAAGAAAAGGAAGAGAAGAAGAAAGTAGGTGGTGGGTTGATGGCTGGCCAGGCTGGCGCTGAGGCCTGGGCCGCGACGGTGGTCACCGACGAGGGTAGAGGACAGGGCGGCACGGCTAGGAGAAAGGGAAGGAGGAGATGTAGAAGTAGGAGAAAATGAGGTATGAGAGAGAAAGAGAGGAGATAGAGAGGAGAGAATAGGGAAGAGAGAAGGGGCTGGCCTGGTCTGTCACCGGCGGCGGCTGGACCTGGCCGGCGCCAGGTGGGCATGGGAAAGTGAGGATGAGATAGATAGAGAGATAAGAGGAGAGATAGAAAAGAATAGAGGCAGGGATAATGAATGTGAGAGAGAGAGAGAGAGAGAGAGAGAGAGAGAGAGAGAGAGAGAGAGATAAAAGGCAGTGGAGATGAGGCGGTGGCTTATGGGAGAAGAAAGAGGAGGATTATAGGAGAGAAAAGAGGAAAAGAATAAATTAGTATTATTTAATTAATATTTTAATTGGGTCAAAATTTGACTACTTCAGAACGGTTCTCAAAATTTTATAAAATAGCAAATATTACTCGAAGGAATAATGTGAAATCAGATTCAATAAATGCAGTCTGTTTTGCAAATTAAAAGTCCTAAAATCGATCGGTGATACCGGTCGACACCGGTTTGACCAGATTTTGACTAATTCAGAAAAATTCTCAAAAATACGCTAAAATAGAAAATATGATATTGAAAAACAATTTGAAAGCAATTTTTATAAATTCAATTCTGTTTGTGAATTAAAAATTATAGAGCCGATTATTAGTATCGGTAAATACTGAATTCGAAGATTTTTCAAAATAATTCAGAAAAATTTCAGAAAATCCTAAAAATCTAAAATATTAGGCAATTATATCTGGAGCTTACGCCTATTTAGTGTAATTACCAGAAAGATCAAAACAAATATGTATGTCGTATCGAGCACTCATACTGTGACACGTACATCTAAGACCGGGGTTACATGAACACTCATCTGAGCTTCTAGGTTTTTCCACCGCTGCTCGATGTGACACAAACTCTGGCTCACTGCATTCTCCCCCATTTGGCAGTCTGACTTGAGCATGCGGCGGTCCATGTGAAGCAGGGCTCTGGCTAGTTCTCTCACGTGATCGGGTTGTTTTTGGGCTCAACCACTACTCATTTAAGCCTTTGGGCTCTTTGGCCAGTCCTATGTCTTCAGGAGCACATGGGCCTGAGCCCACGAGCAGTCTGAGCCTATTTGGTGCTGATTAAGCCTGTGGCCAGCCCAATCAAGTCTAGCGTCCTGCTGGGCTTTTGTTTGTGGGTGAAAATTTTGGTGCTGGGATTTCCGAGGCCCAAACCTCCAACCCAACACCAAAGCTGCGTGTCATTTAAATTTGGGCCTTCAGTTGCTTCTCCTGCTGTTGTATCTTTAAACAAGTTTAAAACTATGCTTGTTGGAGCCAACTTCTCTTCACCGCTGGAATTTACTATACTTGATAATGTCTCATTAAAGCATCTGTTGAAGAAGAAAGCCTAGGAACTAGTTGATCCATTGAAATGTCAGGGGATGGTGAACTTGAAGCCTTCCGTTAAGGGAATTAAACTAGGGAACAAGCGAAAAAAAGGTCAAGTTATGAGAAATTTTTCACTACTCGCATCACCGACTACTCTCGATGTGATGAATGAGGAACTGACTGAACAGGATATGGAGGTGCCCAAAGAACGGGGTATCGACCCCCTTTCTGAGGGTGGCACTTAATCACTTGTATCTTGCTTTTCTTTTGTTTCTTTGTTGTTTTTCTTTGCTTTTCTGATTATCAAAAAATAAAAAATTCCACCCGTCTTGTCTCCATGGAGGATTATAGTCAAGTGCTCGCTTAATGTACCTTCATAGTGGAGAAAAATACAATTTGTACATGTCGTATCTCCACAAACGGCTAGTCGAGCTCTCGATGTAGAAAAGAAAATATTGTGCACTTGCAACACAAGTCATAACGACAAACCATAATTAATTATCCTCATTGAATTGTTATTAGCCTTGACATGTAGCTTTTGTTGGAAATATAATTCAATTTCAAATCATGTTAGTAAAATATTTTGGTCAAAGTTGAGTTAAATTAGGAGTCTCTAGAAGTGTTTTTGTTTCTTAGAAGTTAAAGTCTAATTATGGTTATAGTAGGAGTTTCTATTATTTTGGGCTTTTATGTAGTAGTAGTGGCATTTGATTATTAGACTTTGTGTAGGAGTAGGAGATTGGAGTAGCGAAGAGCATTTAACAGTAAAATTGATCATACCGACTGAACTGTAGATGTTCGGCGGTTCGGTTCATTTTTTTTCAAAGCAGTGTGATTGCGGTTTAGTATTTAGTGTAGTATGGTTTACGCAGTTCAGTTCTGTTCGGTTCGATTTCATAGTTTCGAAAACCGAACCGATCGAAAACAAAATGAATTCATTTGGTTTGAGTATGGATCCAAATTTAATTGCGGTTTGGTTTGGATCCACAATTAAACTCCTTACTCCTCAGTCCCCTCACATCTAATATATAATCCTAATTAGAGAGTCTCTTGTCTTGACTCTCTTCCCACATACTCAAGAGAAAGAGAGGCAGCGAGATCCATTTCATTTTCGGTGGCAGATCCTTAAACCGTAGGCAGACGCCGAAATCCTCCAGTCACGGTGACTATCTTTCACTGATGTTCAAAGTCGATCTTTTTTGTTTCTATTTTGTTTTTTGATCTCGATCTGGAATGTCTGATTTTCGAATCTTGATTTCAAATTCTCTCTCTAATGCTCTCATGATCTCATCAATCTCTAGGGCATCACCCAAAGGGAATTCGTAATATGAAAGAGCCATTAATAACTATTGTCAAGCTCCCGACCTCCATTGGCACCATTGAGCGCCCAACCTCCTTTGGCGCCATCAAGCTCTCGGCCTCCTTTGGCGCCATCAATTGCACCTCAAGCATCCCCTCCTCCTAACAGTTGACAACTGCCTAATCTTCAGGTTCAGTTGAGGTTATTTGATAAATTTTAATTTTTCTACATATTTTTTCTAAATTTAATTTAATTCACAGTCACTTTGTATCAATGACAATAACTGTTGAATAGTAATTTGCATTAGCATTAGTGTTAATTTAATAACTATGAATAATGCATGTGGAAAATTTGACAACCAAAGAAATATAAAGTTTAGGAATTTAAAATATATGATAATAACTATTTATCTAATTTTATTTGTTTGTAGATTAAATAAGGAGAGAATATAGGGGCTGTTTGGTTGCAAGGAAGCGGGCGGAAGTAAGGAAATAGGGAAGTATAATTGCTCACTTCTCTATCTATCTAAACACCGGAAAAGGAAAATAAGAAAACCTTTTTTCTTTTATCTTTTCTCTTTACACAATCATTTCCTCACTTTTAGAGTGCTACGGTTAATTTTGTGGTCATGTAAATCACATTTGTAATAAATTGTAGCACAAAACAGTTAATTTTTGACCATGTAACTCTCACTTGCATTCTAATTATAGTCTATTTTTTATTTTTCTTAATTAATTTTATTTAATATTATTTTACGGTCAACTTTGTGGTCAACTTTTCCACTTCCACTTTCACATTACTATCCAAACACCGGAAAATACAAAATATTTTTCAAACCACACTTCCCAATAACATCCAAACGCCGGAAAACTTACTAACCAATTCCCAAGTTCCAAAGGGAATTATTACTACTTCCTCAATTCCTCACTTCCTCATTTTCATCCTTAACCAAACAGGCCCATAGAGAAGCCTCAGCCTACTCACAAAACCAAACGAAAGAGCTTAAGGAAAAGATATATGGATTGCTAGTAATGCTAGTAATGTTATTGCTTGTGAGTGACTATTACATTTTTGGGCAATACTGTCGGTGACAGCTAGTGTTTGTTGTTTGTTAGTAATATTATATATTTTATGGGCAATTTTGTGAAGGACAGAGGCCCCAACAGCTGATAAAAATTAAAGTCCAAAGCAATTGGGCCTAAGGCCTAAAGCGCAAACTGGACCGAATTGCACCACAAAATTTTGTTTGGTGTGGTTAGGAAATTGGTTCGGTGCGACTTGAATTTTTTTGAGAAAAGACCCACCGCACTGCCCAATTCTCAGCCCCATATTACAGAATTTATATTTCTATAAGCAGAGAGTAAGATGGCTCAATTGGCATGAGAAATTATTAGAGTCAATAAAATAAAGTTTACTATTTTTCTTCTTCTATAGATTCCTCTCTTATCATATTTTCTTTTGAGACATAAATTTTTTATTCACGTTCTGCCAATTATTATCATCATCTACAACCGATTTGAAGTCAATCTTTAAAGAAAATGGCTAAACAAGTTGATGCAACTTGTTATTCTTCATCTCACAAAAGATAATTGCAAGAGTTAGAGTACTAAGATGAAAAAATTATTTATCTCTCGAGACATGTAGGAGGCCGTTGACAAAAATTTTGAGATGCAAAAAATTGGAGAAAAATTAACGTCAACTGAAAGGGTTTGACAACTTAAAGACAAAAGATAGATTTGTCCTTTTCTTAATATTTTAGAGAGTTGATAATTATACTTTTGACATCGTAGGAGGTGCAATAACAAAATATTCTTGGATATTTTACAAAAGACATATAAAGAGATAAAGTCAAAGATAGCCCATGAAGTCATGGAGTTCGAGGAAGCGATTGAAGGAATTCAAGAAATCTATGAATTAAAAAAGGGGAAGATGTTCAAAAAATAGAAGACTTCAAAAAAAAAATCAACTCATGAAAGGGATGCAAATACATGAGAACAAGATTTTAGATAGAGAAGGAAGAGAAAGAGGAGAAAAAGAAAGAAATACAGAAGACAGAGGAAGAGAAGAAGAATATGCAAGAGATGAAGAGGAAGAAAGAGGAGAAGAAAAGGAAGAAGAAAAAGAAGATGAAAAGGAAGAAGAAAAAAGGAAGATGAAAGAGAAGAAGATGAAGAAGAACAAGAGGAAACAAAAAAAAGATAAGAAGAAAAGAAACAATCATGATTACTAAGTGGTAATTACAATATAAAATAGAGAAAAATAGTACTAATTTTCAAAGTATAGAAAACCAAGCACTCCAATTCATGTTTGCATCAAACGTAAAGAAAGGAGTTTAAAGTAAAGATGACTTTCGAAGAAATCATGAAGATCGACAAAAAATAAACAAGACATCTTATCTTATAATATGATCACAATATCAAGGAAGAGAACAAAAATATCAAAGAGAGCATCACGTTCATCTTCAAGAAAAAGTTTAAGACAGAGTCCAAAGTCAAGAAAAGGAGAGGTAAAAAAACAAGCAGAAGTTAAGTAGAAAAAAAATCAAAAGGAGCCGACAACGCATTATAATTACAACAATTATAAAATTTTTTTTATCAAAGTTTGTATATGTCTCGACACTTTTACAACCATCAAGTGAAGAAAAAGGATATCATATTATAGTATATCAAATTAGGATATCAATCCAACATTTTTTTCTAAGTTATTTAAGAACACTTTTGTGAAGCTATGAAAATTGCTAAATGTTCGTTTTATGGAAGAATTGAAATAAACGAGGATGTAGGAAATATAACTCAATTTTAAATCATGTTAATAAAAGGTTATGGTTAAAGTTGAGTTAAAATAGGAGAATCTATCTAGAAAAGTTTCTATTTCTTTAAGAGTCAAAGTAGGAGTTTCTATTTATTTGGGGTTTTATATAATAGCAGTAGTATTTAGTTATTAGAGCTTGTGTAGGAGTAAGAGATTGAAAAATTTATATTTCTATAAATAGAACAAGAGGGTTCAAAATTGTATGAGAAAGTTGTATGAGAAATTGGATGAGAAATTATTAGAGTCAATAAAATAAAATTACTATTTTTATTCCTCCATAGATTCTTCTCCTGTCATATTTTCTTCATTGAAGAACAACAACTTTAGAGTCGAGTCTTTATGGGGAAGAAGAGTACATGTGCCCACTTACAACTCGAATCACAACATGAGTTTAAAATGAGTTAGCCTCCACAAATTGTTATTATTGGAGAAACGAACATATGCACTCACAGGGACGAAACGCTGTTATCAAGTTCAGCGCCAACTTAATCTTTGTCCCAAATCTTCAGAATCAATTGTATGAATGAATTTCCTTTTTCCATTTAGTTTATGGGCCTACCCTTTAAAATATGATCATTTTTTTCTTTGAGGTAAATTTGAAATATAATCATTGAATTTCCAATTTCATGAACTCTCGACTTTATGAATTACAAGAGGCACAACATATGTATACTTTGTTAGTAAAGAAGTTTGTAATTATGCTGACAATATTTTCAAATTACAGTACACCCTTGTGGTGTAAATCTCTACTCTATTTATAGTGTTACAGACATATCAGTTTGTTACAATTTGTCGCAAAAGAAGATAGAAGATCATGGAGATGATCATGGGAATAACAGATTCTTGTTGTGATGTTGATCTCTCTAACTGATTCTTGTTGTGATTCTGATCTTGAAGATCTAATTTTGTTGTTGTTGAGTCTGCTAACCACTTCATGGATTTGGTCAAGAGGTTACTTTAGTTGAGAAATCTAGTAGAGACTTGATCTTCCTATCACCCCCTCCCCACGCAAGCTGATTGGGTGTTCACGCAACATAAGCTTGACAGAGAGTAAAGCAAATCGAGCTGATGACAAACTCTTTGTGAAAATATCTGCAACTTGTCAGCTGTGTGAATGTAACGAACATGGAGTTCTGGACAGACCACTTTATCACGAATATTGTGGTAATAAATTTTTAAATGCTTCATTTTGGAATGGAAGATAAGATTGGAGGCGAAGAAGATGGAACTAATGTTATCACACCAGATTATGGGGATTGTGCGACTGATATGCAAGTCACAGAACAGGGAGCATAACCATGAGTTTTCTGTCGCTGTGTAAACAAATTGGCGATACTCTGCTTCTGTACTAGAGCAGGAGATCGGTCGATATTTCTTAGCACTCCAAGAAATGGGACAACCACCAAGGTAAATATAATAACCACCAGCTGAATGTTGTCATCTGGATCACCACCACAATCTGCACCTAAGAATCCTTGAAGAGAAATAGCACCAAGTTTGTAGAACAAACCATGAGTTGGGATTTTTTCAGATAACATAATATATATTTAACAGCCATCCAATGGGAGCTAGTTGGTTGATGCATGAACTGGCATACTTGGTTCACGACAAATGAAAGATCTGGATGGGTAAAGGTGATATACTGAAGAGCACCAACAATGCTATGATACATTGAGGCATCAGGTAAGGGATCACCTGTTGGCCCAAAGGCCCATCACTCTAGTTTTGATGATGATTAACTCATGTAGTTATAGTTTACTAATGATCTTGTATTTATATAGTTTCAGTTATTGATCAAGATCTTAGTAGGTGTTTAGCTTCAACAAAGGAGTTTTGGGAGCTAACACATGTAGGTTCAAGAGCTCGCGCTCAAGATCGCATATAGCACTCGGTTGGGGTCAAGCTCATTAGATCGTGTGTGGATCAAGTCGGCTTAGAGATAAGAAGACTTCGGTTTGTGTT
Source organism: Agave tequilana (assembly GCA_038442645.1). Classification (NCBI taxonomy): domain Eukaryota; kingdom Viridiplantae; phylum Streptophyta; class Magnoliopsida; order Asparagales; family Asparagaceae; genus Agave; species Agave tequilana. The sequence goes on along the minus strand of JAVJIF010033061.1, from coordinate 45,035 downwards.
TAGTTTGAGTTTGTGTTTAGATCTTGTGTAAAGATAGAGTAGTGTTGATATGCTCAAGTTCAAACACACACAAGTTTCAATATGTTTGGTTTTCAGTTTAACCAGTTTTGAATTTCATGTTAAAAATATAGATATAAATCTTATATATGTAGTGGATTCTATTCATACACTCAATGCTTCAAATGTAGTTTAAATATCTTTTTTTTATTTATACAAGTTTTGGAGAAAACGGTTTTTCATTTCAAAATTCAAGTTTTAGAAAATACGGTTTTTATTTAAAGGCCAAATTTCAATATCACAAAATATTTCGAATTGTTTGTAATATGTGTTGAATTTTAGTCACACATATTTGTTCTTCAAATATTTATAAAAACTTAATTTTGTGAAATTTATGTGATTTTATGAGATTTTATTGAAGTTAAAAAGACAAGTTTTCTAGTCTTAAAATCCCAACCAGACTCAGCTTGCGGAGTCGGTCGACCGGACCGGTCAACCGATGTGCACGCAGACGTGCACATGGCCAGCCAAAGTAACCGACTGAAAGCACCCAACTCTCGGGTGCGTTCGATCGACCGGGCGGTCAACCGACAGGCTTGGCTCGGTCGACCGGGCGGTCGACCGAAGGCTCAACGGTGAGAAAAATGACCGTTAGTCAGTCGATCGGAAGGGCAAGCTGGGCATTCCAGACAGCCAACGGCTATAGTTTGGAGAGGCTTATAAATAGCCATCTCTTGGACCGTTTTTAAGAAAAATTTCAAGAACTTATTTTCCCATCTTTACAAATATTTTAGCATCAAGTTTTTGAAGAGTTTTGTGTTAAAAAGATTTATCTTTATTTGTTTTACAGTGTTGGAAAAATCAAAGAAAGAGAGTATTTTGGGAATTGGTTTTTGATCTTTATTTCAATATCTGTCTTGTGATTTTTTCAAGTATGTTATTTTTATTCCAAACACTTTATTTTCTAACGCTTGAGCTATCATCTCTATCCTATCTATAGGATCATGTTTTTGTGAGGAAAATTGGTTTGTGAACTTCTTGTAATCACCAAGTTGTAAATCCCTTCTTTATTTTGGGTTGGTGTTCATCCCTCTAGTGTAAAGGAGATTGTTGTTGTGGTTTGTCTTTGTGCCTATTCCTCTTTGTGTAGAGGTGATTGTGGTGGAGTTTGGCTTAGTGCCTTATCCCTCTTGTGTGAGGTGATTGTTGTTGTGCTTTGCCTCTAGTGTAGAGGTGGTTGTTGGAGATAGGAGTTGTATACTCCAAGTTTGTATTTGTCAAATCCTCAGTGGAGGTTTTCTGTGTAGGAGGTCTTGTGTGGACTTATAGTGGAAATCCTTCTGTGTGAAGGCGGGGACGTAGAGCAGTGGCTCGAACCTCGAAACGTATCTAATTGTTTGCGATTGATCCACTATCTCTAAACTATATCTTGCATTGATTCATATTGCTCATATCTCATACATGCTAGATATTGTTTGTGTGTGCCCATACTTCTGTTGAACCAAGAGAGCTTCAAATAGCATCTCAATTCTTATTTAGAGGAATCAAGAGGAGTTGGTCCAGAGCCCTTCACTAGAAATTCGGCTACACTCTTTGGTTACACATAGTGTGTTGCAATTAGTTTTTAATTCCGCATCATTTACATCAGATTAGCTAGTACACCTATTCACCCCTCTCTAAGTGTATTTTCAATTGGTATCAGAGCCTACACTCCTAAATTAGGTTTAACCACCTAGGAGTGAGATCTTGGTTAGCTAATCTAGATTTGCATTTGCACACTTATTTATTTACACACACTCATGAATTTCCTTGCCCCTCCCATGTATGATGTTTCCAACATTGACATGTGAAAGTATAAGATGAGTATGTATCTTAAAACCCTAAGAATGCATGTTTTTATTACCACTACCAAGAAATCTTATCCTGGTAATGACAAGCGCATAGAGGCCAATGCACAAGCCTTAGAGGCACTTAGGCGCACTCTTAACAAAAATTATTTATGTATGATTTCTCATTGTGATTCCGCTTTTGTAGTGTGGAACACATTGACCTCTTCCAAGCTATAACTGACGAATTATGTGGAGAAGGAATCTAGTGGAGATGAGTCTGATCAAGCTTACTACATGGTCCAAGGGAATGACTCCCTTGAGGTAAACTCGGACACTCAATTAGATGATAATGCTAGTTTTTCTGGTGGTGATCATATGGATGCTAATGCCTTAAATGAAGAATCAATAATTTGTGAAAACTTGCTTGAAAAATATGAACTTTTGAAAGAAAAAAAGCTTTAAATTAAAATAAGAAAATTGTTGAAGCCTACAGATTAAATTTTTTTGATGATGGATAATAAAGTGATACAGATGCATTTGGAACTCTATCTCAAGCATTTATACAGAGTTCTGGTTGCTTAAACTCATATGAAGTATTTGACTATTTTTACGTATTTTTAGAATTTTTGTTAAAAGCCTTGATCACACACACAATAGTCATATAGTCGACTTATACCCAACTATAGTCGATTAACCTATCACCTAGTCGACTTGCTCCATTATACAGTCGACTAAGGCCTTCCACAAAAAATATTCTGCTCTCTCTTTGATATCTGTTTAGCAGTATTAGCCGAATTACCTCTTGACCCTAGTCGACTAACCCATTCTATAGTCGACTAATCTTGTTCTGCTGGTCGATTAATTACAGTTTTCAGAAACTTGTTATCCGTATCAGTCTTGATATAGTCGACTTGCCTCCTATATTAGTCGACAACTATGGCAAAAATTGTTCTTCTAGTCGACTAATAGTGGTGCCTGATTGTTAAACAGTTACTGATTTCTGGTATTTTTCTAACGTTTTAAATTTCAAATTTGAATTGATAACTTTCCCAACTGACTATAGATTTCATTTATAAATAGGAATGTTGTCTTAGGATCAATTCACCAATTCAATGTTCAAGTTTTCTGCCTAAAAACTCTGTTAAAAATTCTGTTTGTCTGAAAACTTGCTTCTACTTTCTGTTCTTCACCAATTCCTACTCTATTGTGAAGAATTCTGAAAATTCATCTATAAGAGACCTTGTCCACAATCACATATAGATTCAATGCTTATAGGATTGATTGTAATCACTCAAAGAGAAGTATTGTACAAGAGAGTCTTCTTGGTATAGAAGAGAAGTTGTACAAGATATTGTGTCTTCTTAGTTGTAAGAAGAGCTGTATACATTTGACAAAGGGAATTTGTCAAGTGGTATACAAGGTGTTGATTTTGGGTGTACAAAATCATAGATTAAACGAAAATCTCAAGCGGGTGGCTTGGGGACTGGATGTAGGTCAAGAGGACCGAACCAGGATAAATCACTTGTATTTGCGTTTGATTTACTTTCTGTGATTTAATTTTCTTTTATGCAAGTTGTTATTTAACGCTAATATCTTTGTTTGAGTGTTGACGTAATTTTTAGATCCTACAAAAATAAGAGTCTATCTTCAAAGTTAGATATGATTTTACAAGAGAGGGTTGAGATTTCAAGGGAAAGAGATTCCTTGAAAAAACCAACTTGACCTTGTCTTAAAGAAAAATGAAATTTTGAAAAATAAAAATGATTTTGATATTATTTTTGTAACACCCCGTTCCCGGAATACGTACTTAGTTGCGTATTCGTATTTTCTGATCATATTTTTTTTTTGATTTACTTCCTGTATTTATTTTGTATTATGAATTATTCATATGATCGTATTGCCTTGGATTCGGATGTGTGAACTCGGAGTCAGCCCTAGTCTGAACCGGGAACTCGATCCTAGTAAATTTCTCGATTTGATCTTTTGTTATTCCAAATTGACCGATTTCAGTTTTAAATACTGTTTTCTAATATTTTGGATTTTCTATGATTTTCTGGAATTTTTCTGGATTAAATTGAAAATCTTCAAAACCGGTGTCGACCAGCACCGCTGACCGACTTCTGGATTTTTAATTTACAAACGGAGTTGAATTTTAAGAAACGGTTTTCCTGTAACTTCTTAAAATCATATTTTCTATCTAAATACTTTTTCTGAGAATTTTCTAAATTTATCAAAATTTCACTGAATTGGGTGTCGGCCAGTATCACTGGTTGATTCCAGGAATTTTAATTTACAATTGGAATCAAATTTCTGGATTCCGCTTTCATATTCCTTCTTAAAAATATATTTTCTTCCTTCAGGCATTTTCTGGGAATTTTCAGATTTTATCAAAAATCCAGCCTACCCGGTGTAGACCGATATTGACTGTCGACCTTATGATTTTTATTTTGAAAATGAGATTGAATTCCTGAAAACCGATTTCACCAAAAATCATTTTATAATATTTATTATTTTTGAGAATTTTTCGAAAGCTTTCCAAGTTACTTTATTTTTTGGACTTTTCCGGAGTTTTCGGTGTTTTCCCAGATACCGGAACAGTATCCAGATATTTTCCCACTTTTCTCTCTCCTTCCCCAAACGCGAGCTTCACTTCTGAGATTTTGCATTTAATGCGGAGATCCTCTCCATGCCGCATTTAATGCACTGACAATCCCAATCAAATCATCATGGATTTTGTCCTTTTGTTGAAACGCAGTCTTTTTAACTTTTCCCTGGACGCGGCTTTAAATCCCCGCGTTTGGCACCTTAATTGACTTGGACGCGGGTCTCTTGCAAAGAGACGCAGCCTTTGGATAGCAAGAAACGCAAGGTTTCTTTGGTGAATAAAGTCAACATCATATTATAATATTTTCTTACACCTTTATAAAACCACCCCACATTCTTCTCTCTCCTTCATAATTCATTTCTTCTTCTCCCTTGTTTACAGCAGGCCACAAACAGCAAGCTCAAAAGAGCTCCTTGCTCCTCCCTTGGACACCCATTACTCCACCAAATCCCCCTCCATTTTCACCACCAGCACCACCATCTCATTCACCTCCACCACCTCCTCCACTTCCAACAATTACACCATCTTCTTCAACCTCTTTCACCAAGAAACCACCAAAGAACCCATCTTCTTCACCAAGCTTCACCACCATCTCCACCACCACCTGCACCACCGTAGCCACCATCAAGCATACCACCTTCACCTCCTCGTCGACCTCTTTCTAACGGACTATAGATTTGTCCCCCGCAACCACGTCTGCAAAATCTCATTTTGACCACTTGAACTAGACTTACACCATCAAATTTCATCTCTTGTGAAGACCGGCCTCACCTTTTGGTTTGGGGCCGCGTTCTTCTCCGTTGGCGCGACGCAAAGGGCCGGTACCCTCCTTTTGATTGGGGCCGAACTTCCCTTTGCTGGACGCAGCAAGGATCATCTTGGGCGAGTGTTCTTCCTCACCAAGACTTGGTTAAACTTGTAATCGCATACCAAAGATCACAACTCTTAAAACTGTTTCTGCTCGCTGTTTTTACAGCATTAGTCGACTTGACCCCTTGACCAGTCGACTAACCCCTTGAAACGCAGTCTGGTTTCTTGTGACGCGGTTCTGTTAGTCGACTACAAGTTTTCCCAGTCGACTAACCCTGTTCTGAAACGCGTCCTTTTCCTGGAACGCTGCCTACTCTTTCATCCCTTATTGACTAACTCTTTCTTGTGAGACGCGGACTTGTGAAATGCGGATTCATGAGACGTGGACTTGGGGCAAGACGCGGACTTGTGGAACGCAACTTCGTGAGACGCAGTCTTGCGAAACGCAGCTCTATTAGTCGACTGGGCCCTCTTCTATAGTCGACTAACTCCTTTATTAGTCGACTACATGTTTCTCCCTAGTCGACTAAGTCTGGCTGTTTGTTGTAGCTAATCCCTTTCTTGATTATGGATCTTATCCTCGAGTCATGCATTATATATGATTATTACATGACTTGTCACTTGACAAATATCACCTTCCCTCCTCTCTATTTGTTTCCTAACGCGGATCCCATGACCGCGTCCGCGTTCTTCTTGTGTTAACGCGACGCAGCACCCGCATCCGCGTCCGCGTTCTCCTCGCGTCCTGTTTTGAACACGGGTCTCGAACCCCGCGTTTGCGGTGCCTTCACGACGCGACTCCCGCGTCTGTGATTCCCACGTCTGCTATTCCTGCGACGCGACTCCCGCGTCTCGCTCTTAAAACTCGCGTTTCTATGCATACTCCTCCTCCCCCTGTGCACTCTCTCTCTATCACTTTCTCTTTAACGCACTGACGCGTTGATTTCCTAGATTCCGGATATCAGAGATTTCACTAAGATTTAGGCGAGTGTTCTCGCTATCCTTTTGGGACTTTCCTATTTTCATCGGTCGACTTGTATTATTCATGATTTATGTTGTTTAGAACTAATACCTTCTTTGATTACTTGACAATCTTGATATACTGATATTTGACATGCCTTTGCTTGATACTTACCATCCACATGATAATGCATGTCACCTGTTTATACTACTTGTCATTACATGCTACTATTTAACACATGTATATCACCTGTCAACTGACTTGTTATCACCTAACACCTGACATGCTACTACCTTGGCAAGACCTCCTTGTTATGATATGACTTGCCACCGGACTATATCAATCTCTTGACATGACTTGTCACCTGCCAAATATCATCATCCTGTCATGCTATCACTTGACACCCAGCATGATATACTTGACCTGTGATTATCACATTTACGGGAACCCTGTCTTGTTATCCTGTACTATGTACAGTGACCTGATATCCTGTATCATGATCAGTGACCTGTTATCCTGTATTATATACAGTGACCTGAACTCCTGAATTCCTGATCATGTCCTGCTCTTGTTATTCCCGTAAATTGATAATTAATCTAATAATTCATAAAAGGAACAACTTGCATCGGGTCGGGGGAAACATGCGGCTATCAATATGTGTTCGTGTTTACAGTGGTATTAGGCATGTTGTGCAACTAAAACTTCCGGTCTGACCTGTGGGCCTCCAGGCAACCGAGGGGAGTGCTGGCTCCCTCCTCCTGAATCATGATAAGGGCATACATAAGTCCCTCCTGTTAGCCTTGCGGCAGGTTCCGTCACCAAGCAACGGAACAATCCTGGGCCGTGGTCCCGGATATGTACGGGACCCACTGTAAACATAGTTCGTTGATACCCCCGCTGGTTTCCAATAACAACCTTGCTTTACTCGGATATGGATCTATGTGTGCTGGGACGCTAGTTCACATAGCTAGATATCAGGGTAAGACGAGTAATAATAAGTGTCAAGATAATAACCAGCTCTTTAAGTTGTAAGTGGAGGTATGTGGAATGGGACGCATACTGGAGCCTGCAGCTTAAACGGCTATGAATCTGTGATATGCCTTATCATAATTGCTTGTCCTGGATTTTACATCGGATTTCCGGTTTTATGAGTACTATTATATTAACTGCTCATGCCCTGCTCTATTCCTTGTATCCACCTGCCTCCTGCTTATTATCTTATCATGTCTTGAGTGCAGTCTGGTTGTATGTGCTTAGATTATGGTGACATAAGATAAGGGTATATATATGAGGGTTTCCTTGTTTGGATTATTCCTTCGACGTACTAGTCTTATGGAGCCGTGATCTGAAACCATACAATCAGATTTGCTCGTCCTCGGCTTTATTTGGTTTATCGCTTTACATGTGCTTACCCTTGCTCGCCACTTGGCTTTAGTATCACCACTCGCCTGGGGAGTTTCATCTGACTCCCCTGGATTCTCATGTCCAGGTCATGGAGCTTGAAGCGTGTGGATTCTCCCAGTTGCCGATCAGAGTGGCGCAGCTGAAGCGTGGATCTCCAGCAGACCGTCCAGAGTCTTATCCTTCCAGGCCCCCCCTGTGTGCCTCTCGAGTTTTCCTTTTGTGAACTCGTGAGTGCCTTTTGTACTATTCATCCATGTACATCTGCTTGTAATCTCGCAATTGCGCATATCAGTGATGTAATATTCATGTAATATTGGATCACCCCTGGTGATAACTTTGTAATTGTACTCATGTGTTGGAATGTATAATGCACCACTTGCTTCCGAACTCTGATTCTTGCCTGTACTGATGCTTAGCGTATATACGTGAAGGTACTTCTGTCTTGCGTATATACGTTGCAGTGACGACCCCGTATTCGTGGAATCGGGGCGTTACAGGTTGGTATCAGAGCTTAGGCTCTCACCTCCTCAGTACGTCCAGATGGCAAATTAATGGTAAAGGAATTTGCAACTGGAATGCATGAGTCTTGGTTATACAATCCAACTACAAGTACAAAGTTATCCATTCTCTCTTGATAATCTTATCCTTGAATTCTGAAGTTCTCCCATCCTTTCATACTTCAGTTTCTTGTTATTCTTGGACCAACTCGGACATGAAAAGATGGGGAAATCATAACGGTTCTGGTTCTTCCTAGGGTAAACCTAATGGAGAAAATCTTGATTTAAGACTATCTCTGCAAGATATGATGAGACACGATCAAGTACAGGCGAAGGTCCCGCACCAAGGATCATTGGTTGCACTCCGGGAACAGAAGCCAGGCGACATGTTAGATTTCAGAAAATTACAGCCGGCAATCTTTTCAAGCATGGAGAAGCCCTGGATGCATAGCAGTGGTCAGTAAACCTGATGGATCTTCTAAGTCAACTTGGGTCCCTGACGAGAACTAGGTGAAAATGATCGAGATTCAGTTAGAAGATGTAGCCTGGATGTAGTAGTTGGCGGAAGCAGCGAGACTGGGAAAGCCCAACACTTGGGACTAGTTCTCGAAGGATTTCTATAGGAAGATTCTTCTCTGTAATGGCACAGAAAGAAAAGAAAGAATGATCTATCAGATTGCAGTAAGGAGATTGAATAGTAAAGATGTACACTGCAAAATTCCTAAGGCATAGTCGGTCAGTGTCTTACATAGTGGCCTACAAGGAAGACTGAACAAGCAATATTTTAGTAAGAAATGAAGATGAAGAGCAGGATGTTTCTTATCCCCAAGCAGCCCAAGGAGTATTTTCAAGTTCTTTTGTCATCATCCGGGAAGTAGAATGGACCCAGAGAAGAAAGATTAGGATGAGTTGCAGATGAAGTTGGTGAAGAGACCCTCTTAATTGATGGAAGTGAAGGCTCAGACAGGCCCTTGGATGCCCTATTAGCTAAGCCATCCCTCCAACCTTGCCCTCAACACAAGACATGGGAGTATCATCTGAAGCCGAGCACTTATAACACAACCACCGGAGAGGTCATGAATTATGTCATACACGGGTTCAGAGATTAGTTGAAATGTGACTGACTGTTCAAGGAGACAGAGAACATCACACCAATCAGATCAACTCATCCAGTATCACCGTTGTGAGGAAATCCAAGACCTACTGTCAGAATAACCTCACTTCATCCCCAGCATCCAGCATGAAGTCATATACAAAGGAGACCAAGAACTAGGGCACATGGTGAAGGGAAGCAACCATATGATCTGGCTGAAGGGGAAGTCAGGATGCTCAAGATGATGGAGTAAGAACAGAAAGGGTGTTCGATATCTGAAGGAGGAATCCTTGAAGTACTGACCGTAATTATTATCCCCGTTTTAATATGTCCGGGAGTTGGTAAATTCTCTATATCATATCCTCCTCATTGTCCTATCACCATCAATCCTAGTCCGTCCTATTTTTCTCCCTATTTAGTGATTCCTATCTCTTCTATTTTGCTATTCTGGTTTTTATAATCTTTATAATCTTTATGCCAACTTAAGATATGTGTTGACTAGTGAGGTGACAGCAGGGCAGATATGGTTCGTTCTCATTATGTTCTGGCATTCCTTGACTCTGGTATATCACACTATCTTATATTGGGCAGATCTTCGGTCTTGCATTATATTCTTATATTTATGGATACATCATGGGAGGCTAGTGCATCAAGCAGAGTAGTCGTCACTTATATAGTCAGATAGATTGCATCATTTCATGGGGAGTGTCAGTATATAACAACATTTCAGAATCAGGACTCCTGGCAGATAGAGTTATGATATTTTCTATTACTATGTTCAGGGAACTCGGGCATTCTCAGAGCTGATTTGCAGTCAAGATATTATTTAGAAGACAGTATTCGGGACACGCTTCGATTATTATAATTTCTTGATCATGTTCTCAGAGCCACTAACTCCTGTCAGTTTTTATTGATTTAGTGGACCAAAGGCTCCGCTAGCCTCGCCAAGCGAGGGTCGTGTTCTAGTCATTCATGAACCTAACCGAGTGTGAGTTTCGCTGCACCCTAGTGCTTAGCATTTAGCGTTGTGTTACGCGCTGGCTTCGCCTCGTGAGCTTCGCCAATTGCGAGCCTCGTAGAGCGTTAGCTTCGCCGCACCCTAATGCTTAACACCTGAGCTGTGTTACGCGATAACCTCATCTAGGCTTGGTTTCATCCGTGGCTAGTCCCTTCAGTGCTTGGCACTCTAGCCATTCCTCGGATTTCTTCTAGCGTGTTTTCATGGATCTGCTGAACAAAGTTTCATCACTATATCTGAGCTATCACCATGACCCTTGTCAATGATCCATACCACCAATCTTGCAGGGCCCAGATTATTTTCTGCATGTTCTATCTGCAGTCAAGTTATCATTCAGAAGTCAATATTCAGAATTCTCCATGGTTATTCTATATTCTTGGCTATGTCTTTTAAAGTTAGTAAGGCCCAGTATACAGAAATTCTTAATTATTGGCCTTCTTGAATTATATTCAGTATTACCAGGATTTTCCTTACCGTGGGTATTCTGGTCTATTCTCGGAGGATTAGTATGTATGCAGCACATCAGCGATTCTACTGCAGAAGGATAACATCTTACCATGCAGGGTTATATATTATGGACTTCAGCACTATGGATTTCATCAGCTCACAGTCTGATCAAAATATTATTGATCATCTTACCAAGTCAGCTCACCTTATATCATTCATATGGGTTAGTCCTTTGAAGTCTGACAGCATTCCTTTATGAGCAGACATCAGATCAGTATTTTATGGCACCGTCAGAGGATGTACGTATACGGCAGAAGTGCAGCGATGCTATAGTCCTGAGTGAGCCGTTTAGTCAATCTGGGAGATCAGCTCATAGTTATTCATATCTTGATTGGCATAATTCTCATTCCTATCTTTTTGTGTTCATTTCACCCCTTATCGAAATTGCGAGGACGCAATTTTTTGTAAGGTGGATGGAGTGTAACACCCCGTTCCCGGAATACGTACTTAGTTGTGTATTCGTATTTTCTGATCATATTTTTTTTGATTTACTTCCTGTATTTATTTTGTATTATGAATTATTCATATGATCGTATTGCCTTGGATTCGGATGTGTGAACTCGGAGTCAGCCCTAGTCTGAACCGGGAACTCGATCCTAGTAAATTTCTCGATTTGATCTTTTGTTATTCCAAATTGACCGATTTCAGTTTTAAATACTGTTTTCTAATATTTTGGATTTTCTATGATTTTCTGGAATTTTCCTGGATTAAATTGAAAATCTTCAAAACCGTGTCGACCAGCACCGCTGACCGACTTCTGGATTTTTAATTTACAAACGGAGTTGAATTTTAAGAAACGGTTTTCCTATAACTTCTTAAAATCATATTTTCTATCTAAATACTTTTTCTGAGAATTTTCTAAATTTATCAAAATTTCACTGAATTGGGTGTCGGCCAGTATCACTGGTTGATTCCAGGAATTTTAATTTACAATTGGAATCAAATTTCTGGATTTCGCTTTCACATTCCTTCTTAAAAATATATTTTCTTCCTTCAGGCATTTTCTGGGAATTTTCAGATTTTATCAAAAATCCAGCCTACCCGGTGTAGACCGATATTGACTGTCGACCTTATGATTTTTATTTTGAAAATGAGATTGAATTCCTGAAAACCGATTTCACCAAAAATCATTTTATAATATTTATTATTTTTGAGAATTTTTCGAAAGCTTTCCAAGTTACTTTATTTTTTGGACTTTTCCGGAGTTTTCGGTGTTTTCCCAGATACCGGAACAGTATCCAGATATTTTCCCACTTTTCTCTCTCCTTCCCCAAACGCGAGCTTCACTTCTGAGATTTTGCATTTAATGCGGAGATCCTCTCCATGCCGCATTTAATGCACTCACAATCCCAATCAAATCATCATGGATTTTGTCCTTTTGTTGAAACGCAGTCTTTTTAACTTTTCCCTGGACGCGGCTTTAAATCCCCGCGTTTGGCACCTTAATTGACTTGGACGCGGGTCTCTTGCAAAGAGACGCAGCCTTTGGATAGCAAGAAACGCAAGGTTTCTTTGGTGAATAAAGTCAACATCATATTATAATATTTTCTTACACCTTTATAAAACCACCCCACATTCTTCTCTCTCCTTCATAATTCATTTCTTCTTCTCCCTTGTTTACAGCAGGCCACAAACAGCAAGCTCAAAAGAGCTCCTTGCTCCTCCCTTGGACACCCATTACTCCACCAAATCCCCCTCCATTTTCACCACCAGCACCATCATCTCATTCACCTCCACCACCTCCTCCACTTCCAACAATTACACCATCTTCTTCAACCTCTTTCACCAAGAAACCACCAAAGAACCCATCTTCTTCACCAAGCTTCACCACCATCTCCACCACCACCTGCACCACCGTAGCCACCATCAAGCATACCACCTTCACCTCCTCGTCGACCTCTTTCTAACGGACTATAGATTTGTCCCCCGCAACCACGTCTGCAAAATCTCATTTTGACCACTTGAACTAGACTTACACCATCAAATTTCATCTCTTGTGAAGACCGGCCTCACCTTTTGGTTTGGGGCCGCGTTCTTCTCCGTTGGCGCGACGCAAAGGGCCGGTACCCTCCTTTTGAATTGGGGCCGAACTTCCCTTTGCTGGACGTAGCAAGGATCATCTTGGGCGAGTGTTCTTCCTCACCAAGACTTGGTTAAACTTGTAATTGTATACCAAAGATCACAACTCTTAAAACTGTTTCTGCTCGCTGTTTTACAGCATTAGTCGACTTGACCCCTTGACCAGTCGACTAACCCCTTGAAACGCAGTCTGGTTTCTTGTGACGCGGTTCTGTTAGTCGACTACAAGTTTTCCCAGTCGACTAACCCTGTTCTGAAACGCGTCCTTTTCCTGGAACGCTGCCTACTCTTTCATCCCTTATTGACTAACTCTTTCTTGTGAGACGCGGACTTGTGAAATGCGGATTCATGAGACGCGGACTTGGGGCAAGACGCGGACTTGTGGAACGCAACTTCGTGAGACGCAGTCTTGCGAAACGCAGCTCTATTAGTCGACTGGGCCCTCTTCTATAGTCGACTAACTCCTTTATTAGTCGACTACATGTTTCTCCCTAGTCGACTAAGTCTGGCTGTTTGTTGTAGCTAATCCCTTTCTTGATTATGGATCTTATCCTCGAGTCATGCATTATATATGATTATTACATGACTTGTCACTTGACAAATATCACCTTCCCTCCTCTCTATTTGTTTCCTAACGCGGATCCCATGACCGCGTCCGCGTTCTTCTTGTGTTAACGCGACGCAGCACCCGCATCCGCGTCCGCGTTCTCCTCGCGTCCTGTTTTGAACACGGGTCTCGAACCCCGCGTTTGCGGTGCCTTCACGACGCGACTCCCGCGTCTGTGATTCCCGCGTCTGCTATTCCTGCGACGCGACTCCCGCGTCTCGCTCTTAAAACTCGCGTTTCTATGCATACTCCTCCTCCCCCTGTGCACTCTCTCTCTATCACTTTCTCTTTAACGCACTGACGCGTTGATTTCCTAGATTCCGGATATCAGAGATTTCACTAAGATTTAGGCGAGTGTTCTCGCTATCCTTTTGGGACTTTCCTATTTTCATCGGTCGACTTGTATTATTCATGATTTATGTTGTTTAGAACTAATACCTTCTTTGATTACTTGACAATCTTGATATACTGATATTTGACATGCCTTTGCTTGATACTTACCATCCACATGATAATGCCTGTCACCTGTTTATACTACTTGTCATTACATGCTACTATTTAACACATGTATATCACCTGTCAACTGACTTGTTATCACCTAACACCTGACATGCTACTACCTTGGCAAGACCTCCTTGTTATGATATGACTTGCCACCGGACTATATCAATCTCTTGACATGACTTGTCACCTGCCAAATATCATCATCCTGTCATGCTATCACTTGACACCCAGCATGATATACTTGACCTGTGATTATCACATTTACGGGAACCCTGTCTTGTTATCCTGTACTATGTACAGTGACCTGATATCCTGTATCATGATCAGTGACCTGTTATCCTGTATTATATACAGTGACCTGAACTCCTGAATTCCTGATCATGTCCTGCTCTTGTTATTCCCGTAAATTGATAATTAATCTAATAATTCATAAAAGGAACAACTTGCATCGGGTCGGGGGAAACATGCGGCTATCAATATGTGTTCGTGTTTACAGTGGTATTAGGCATGTTGTGCAACTAAAACTTCCGGTCTGACCTGTGGGCCTCCAGGCAACCGAGGGGAGTGCTGGCTCCCTCCTCCTGAATCATGATAAGGGCATACATAAGTCCCTCCTGTTAGCCTTGCGGCAGGTTCCGTCACCAAGCAACGGAACAATCCTGGGCCGTGGTCCCGGGTATGTACGGGACCCACTGTAAACATAGTTCGTTGATACCCCCGCTGGTTTCCAATAACAACCTTGCTTTACTCGGATATGGATCTATGTGTGCTGGGACGCTAGTTCACATAGCTAGATATCAGGGTAAGACGAGTAATAATAAGTGTCAAGATAATAACCGGCTCTTTAAGTTGTAAGTGGAGGTATGTGGAATGGGACGCATACTGGAGCCTGCAGCTTAAACGGCTATGAATCTGTGATATGCCTTATCATAATTGCTTGTCCTGGATTTTACATCGGATTTCCGGTTTTATGAGTACTATTATATTAACTGCTCATGCCCTACTCTATTCCTTGTATCCACCTGCCTCCTGCTTATTATCTTATCATGTCTTGAGTGCAGTCTGGTTGTATGTGCTTAGATTATGGTGACATAAGATAAGGGTATATATATGAGGGTTTCCTTGTTTGGATTATTCCTTCGACGTACTAGTCTTATGGAGCCGTGATCTGAAACCATACAATCAGATTTGCTCGTCCTCGGCTTTATTTGGTTTATCGCTTTACATGTGCTTACCCTTGCTCGCCACTTGGCTTTAGTATCACCACTCGCCTGGGGAGTTTCATCTGACTCCCCTGGATTCTCATGTCCAGGTCATGGAGCTTGAAGCGTGTGGATTCTCCCAGTTGCCGATCAGAGTGGCGCAGCTGAAGCGTGGATCTCCAGCAGACCGTCCAGAGTCTTATCCTTCCAGGCCCCCCCCTGTGTGCCTCTCGAGTTTTCCTTTTGTGAACTCGTGAGTGCCTTTTGTACTATTCATCCATGTACATCTGCTTGTAATCTCGCAATTGCGCATATCAGTGATGTAATATTCATGTAATATTGGATCACCCCTGGTGATAACTTTGTAATTGTACTCATGTGTTGGAATGTATAATGCACCACTTGCTTCCGAACTCTGATTCTTGCCTGTACTGATGCTTAGCGTATATAAGTGAAGGTACTTCTGTCTTGCGTATATACGTTGCAGTGACGACCCCGTATTCGTGGAATCGGGGCGTTACAATTTTGAAGAAAAATGAGATTCTATCTTCAAAACTTGAAATTGTTTTAAAAGAGAATGATTCTTTGAAAAATAAAATTGTTTCAATTACGAAAGAGCTAGACTTAATTTCAAATGAAATAAATCTTTGAAAAATGATTTGTCTTCTCATGTTTGTCACATTTCTAGTATTCCGTCTACTAGTGATAAACATGTTGCATGCTCCACTTTGTCTTTAAATATTAAAAATGATATATGTGTATTGAAGAAAAGTGTAGATTATTTGGGCTCCACTTTGAGCCAATGTGCTATGAATCACAAGAAATTGGAATCCATATTTCGCAAGAAACATGCACCTCATATTTATGCACACCATTCACGGCATACACATGCTTCTCATATTCACTCATATGACCCTAAGTATGCTCATGTGTACACTTATACACATTGTGGACGTAAGGGCCACCTTGCAAAATTTTGTTATGATAGAATAAATACGTCAAATTTTGCAAATAAATTTGTTTGGGTTAGGAAATGTGCTAACCCCCATGAACCCAATAAGGTATGGGTACCAAAAATCACTCCTATTGTATTTGATGTAGGTGTGGGCTCTTACTTGACGTGAGGGTATTGGTGCCTTGATGGTGGATGTGCAGGAGCTTGATGGACACTACATTAGATGCATCATCTTTAAGAAAGTTTGGTGGGAGGACCACCATGATTTGGAGGTCTAGAGATTAGCCCTAATAGTTTTGGTAACTATCTCTAACTCCCATTTAGTTTACAGACTCTCATTGATTGATTTTTAGCATGTTTTGATTTTTTTCATGTTTATTATGTTAAATGTTATGTTAATTAGACTTGTGATATACATATGTAGTATTTGAGATACACCCATGTTTATATGGACTTATATTTTTGTGTTCTCACTTTAGTTTAACTATTGTATATCCCAGTTCTAAAATATGTGCATTTAATCTAATGATCATGGTTGTTTATGATTTTGCACTTCATGTTTTGATTACTTATTTAGACGTAGTTTTATTAAAACTTGTGTTTATACTTATACAAGCAGTGAGCCACATTTGATTATCATATGTTTATACTAAATTGCTCATTTGTACTCATTAGATGTAGTTGTATAGCCTACTTTTGATGATTCTTGCATTTTAACTTGTATTCTCTATTTTTATACATGTTTTCATACTAATGTATTTATTTTCATGTATATGTTAGTTTTGTCTAAAACTATCAAATATATATGTATCCCCTTGAGTCACTTGCCTTCATGCAAATTCTCTTATGGACTCGTTTATATTTGAGATATGTATGTATACTTTTAGTTTTAACAAAACATATATATACCATGAAACATATTTAGTTTTGATGATTTCGTGTTTTCTTAATAAAAGAAATTTCATATGAGCTTAAATGTCTTATTTTCATGATTTTGTTAATTACATGACTTTTTAGACTCTATGTTTGATGTTTACTCATGATTTTTGTTTCATGAGGTTATATGAGCTTTATTGATATTTGAGCGTCGATGATCGTGTGATTTTCATATTTTCACGGATTCATTCATGTTTTTTCTTACTTGAAGGACTTCGTACTAGTTTACAAAATTATCATAAAACTAGTTGCGTTATTCTTCATTTTGGTAGAGTTTTTTAAAGTATATTTTCAAATCTTATTTTTGAAAACCCCTACCTTCTAAGGGCGGTTGGATGGGCGATCATGCTTTGTATACCCTTAATTGAATATCTTTCAAACATGCAAGAATAGGGCGGTAGGTATGAGTTATACACATGAACTTCATGAAATTTTTTCTTTGTATACTCATGTGTTTCTTATATATGTATGCTTCAAATTTCAAATAGTATCAATTGTTGGCCCAAAGGCCTTCCACTCTAGTTTTGATGATGATTAACTCATGTAGTTATGTGTACTAATAATCTTGCAATATTTAAGTTTCAGATATTTAACAAGATATTAGTTGGTGAAAGCTTCCACACATCTTTCACATGTTGATTCAAGAGCCCGAGCGTCAAAGATCATATATAGCACTTGCTCGGTGAATCAAGGAGCTTTGGATCAAGCCGACTTGGAGATTGCGCTCTACAAGAAGACTTGGAGATTGCGCTCTACAAGAAGACTTAGGTACCATAGTTTAGTTTTGGGTTTAGATCCTAATTGTAAAGATTAGAATAGTATGATAAGCTCAAGTTCACAACACACACGTTTCATGTTTTGAATATTGGTTTTCGGTTTTTCGTTTTAGGTTTAACCGATCTTGGTTTTAATGAATAGATAGATCAAAACAAGTTTACATGGTTTAATATATATATGATTTGTTCTATATACATGCATGCTTCTATTGCTTAAACAAGCTTAGTTTGATAGTCTACTTCATGAGTTTTATGTTTTGGTATTTATGACAAAACATATTTTTGAATTAATGACAAAAACTATGATATATATTTGTTTCATGTATATTGAATTTCTATCCATATGCATCATGCTTCAAAAGTGTTTAAATATCATGTTTTTGTATTTGGATGAGTTTTAGACAAAACGTATTTTCTATTCCAAGTTTTAGAAAATACAAGGTTTGGTTTTTGGTTAAAATGAAAAGACATAAAAATAAGTTTTAATTGCTTGATATTTGAGTCAAAACTTTTATCACATGTTTATATATCAATGTAATTTGGCAAAACTATTTTTGGGGATTTTTAGTAATTTACAAGAATTTATTGGATGTTTATTTCCCCTATTTTTCTGACCTGTTTTTAGCCTGCCAGGCTTTGTCGGTCGACCGTACGGTCGACCGCACCAAAGTAGCCAGTCGACCGGGCGGTCGACCGACGTGCACAGATACGTGCACGCTGGCTACAGCCTTGGCCGGTCGACCGGACGGTCGACCGACTGAGAGCAGACTTGCTCTCTGTTAGTTTGGGTCGACCGGGCGGTCGACCGGGTATTACAACGTTCAAAAATTCGAACGTTGGGCGGTCGACCGACCGGTCGACCGACAGGGCAAAACTGGCAAAAATAGCTGCCAACGGCTAGTTTCCAATTTTGCCTATAAATACCCCATTTATAAGAGTTTTTCTCTAAGGTTTTTGGTGCGAATTTTTTCATACTCTCTGGTGTTTTTGCTGCAATTAAAAGAAGTTTTTGAACTCATATTGAACAATCTATTTTGAGGTTTTTGCTAGGGTTTGGAAAATCAAAGAAGAGGTTTTTGGAAAAGCTTTTGATTGAACTTCACCATCTTGATTTCTATTGTTTTCTCAAGGATTTTTTTTGTGATTTTGATTTCCATTCCATTGGTTTTCTCCACACTTGAGCTAAAATCTACTATCTTCTCTATAGGATTTTGTGTGGGAAAAAGAGATTGTTTTGTGGTTGTTGTTTGATACCACTAAGTTGTAAACCCAATTCTTGCTTTGTGCCATTTCCCTCATTGTGTTGAGGAGGTTGTGCAACTTGGGTTGTGAGGTGTTTTGTGTAAGCTTGGTGCTAATCCCTCAAGTTGTGAGGTGATTGTTTGTTGGATTGGAGGAGTGCCTCAAGGAGGAGGTCGTGTTTGTAAGGAGAGGAGTTGGGTACTCCTTGTAATTGTGATTGCCCCAAATCCTCGTGGAGGTTCCCTTTGTGGGAGTCCTTTGTGGACAAGCTAGTGGATTGGAAATCCTTCGTGTGTCGAAGGCGGGGATGTAGAGCTGGGTGCTCGAACCTCGGAACATATTTTGTTGTTTGCGCTTGATCCATTGGCTCTCTCTCTAACTCTCTCTCTTTACTTTGTGCTCATATCGCTCATTCTTATTTGCTTGGCTTGGTTGTGTGCATCACTTGTTGATAGCACTTGAGTATAATTTGTATTAAGTTTTTAAATTCCACATTAAGTTCACTAGATTAGCCACATCACCTATTCACCCCCCCTCTAGGTGACTTTTCAATTGGTATCAGAGCTAGCGCTCCTGATAATTAGGTTTAACCACCTAGGAGTAAGATCTTGGTTTGCTAATCTCTTTTGCATTATCATTTGCACTCATGGCTAGCCCCCTATGTTTGACTATTCTAAACTTGACTCTTGGAAGGTTAACATGACTAGACATTTAAAAAGCTTAGGACATCTAGCTTATCAAGCCATCACTATAGAAACCCTCCCAAATACTAGCAAGCATAAGAAGGCCAATGCACTTGCACTTAAAACACTTAGAGCATCTTTTGATAATAATCTTTTACTTGTTTTTGATAGTTTTGATTCGGCTTTTGCAGTTTGGAGCGTCTTGACATCTCCGGAGCTTCCAAGGATCATTAACAATATGAGGAGATCTAGGAGAGATGTATCCGAAGAGCCTTGCTTTATGACATATGGGAATGACTCCCATGAGGTACAATCGGACTCTCAAATTGATGATAGCTCTAGCTCTTATTGCCATGGATGTTTTGAGGTTCAAAATTTAAATATTGAACTTGCTTCTAAGCTTGAAAAATTCTTGGAAAAACATAACTCTTTGAAAGAAAAACATTTTGATTTGCAAAAAGAAATGAAGGATTTATGTTCTACTTTTGAAACCGTTTTGCAAGAGAAAGAAGAGATTACTAGTGAACGTGACTCACTTGAATCTCAACTTGAACTTGCCCTTAAAGAAATTGAAGTTTTTAAAGGCAAAAATGATTATGATGATATTTTGGAGCACAATGAGATTTTGTCTTCAAAATTGGATCTTGCTTTTGAAGGAAATCTTGCTTTGCAAAATGAGATTGATTCTATTACAAGAGAATTGGATTTGGTTTTGAAGAGAAATGAATCTTTACAAAATGATATTGATATTCATGTTTGCCATGCTAGTGTAGCTTCTACTTCTAGTACACCTATAGCATGCTCCACTTTATCTTCTAGCATTGAAAATGATATAAATAATTTGAAGAAAAGTGTTGATAGTTTGGGCTCCACTTTGAGCCATTGTGCCATGAATCATTCACGTTTGGAAAACTTGGTTCACAAGAACAAGCTACATCTTTGCATGCACACCCAACACGGCATACACATGCCCATCACGGACACAATCATAACATGTATGCTCATGTGTACACTTGTACACATTGTGGTCGAAAAGGCCATCTTGCTAGATTTTGCTATGATCGTTTACATGTTGAAAATTTAGCAACTAATCTTGTTTGTGTTAGGAGAGATACTAACCCCCGTGGACCCACAAGGAAATGGGTACCAAGATCCACCTCTTTGATTTTTGATGTAGGTGGAGGCTCTCGCATCACGTGAGAGTTTTGGGTGCCTTGAGGTGGATGCGTTCTAAGCCTAAAAGAGAATCATTTGGATGCTTCACACTCAAGGAGATTTGGTGGGAAGACCACCATGGGTTTGGAGAACTAGAGATGCACCTTCATCGGTTTTGGTATCATTCTCTAACTCCCATTTTTAATTGCATGCTTTCATGTTCATTTATTCATAGCATGTCTTGTTTTATTGTTCATTATGCTTATGTCATATTGATTAGATTAGTGTTATACATGTTTAGTTCTTGAGACACCCATGCTTTATATGGATCTTATCTTTGTGTTCTCACCTTGTTTAAACTAATATGTATGCACTAGATCTAATGTACATGCATATACATAATGAGCATATGGATGTTTATGATGTTTTGTTTTGATGACTCATGTTTTATGATTAGTATGATATTTGTCATGATTATTAGACTTATGCTTTACATGATTAGTTGTTGAGACACCCATGTTTAGTATGGACCCATATTTTGTGTTCTCTTTATGTTTTAGCTATCATGTTAATCATAGATTTAATGCACATGTCTTTGTCATGCTAATCATATGGTTGACTATGACTTTTCGTTTTTAATAATTCATGTTCATGTTGATTGTTGACCCGTTTTATGCTTCATATTTTGACTACTTGCTTGAATGATAATTTTCATTAAGACTAGAATTTATACTTGTCCAACGAGTGAGCTACAAATAGACCTTTATATATGTTTGTGCTTGAACGCTCATTTGTATTCACTTGATGTACTAGTATAGTCCAGTTTTGATGATTTTTGCATTTGACTTGTATTCACTATTTTGCATGTTTTGTTTTAACTTCATGTATATGTACATCTTGTCCAAACTATCATCTATACATATACATCCTTGAGCCACGTGCCTTCATGCATATAATTTGTGGACTCATTGTGTTTAGGATATGTATGTATACTTTAGTTTGTACATGACATACATATGCCTTGAAGTTTTAAATCCTTTGGATGAACTTCATGTTTTCTAAGTGATTTCACATTTATGATGAATTTCATTTTTTAAAGATGATTTCAATTGGTGATTTCACAATGAATTTCATATGAGCTTGATTGTCCATTTTCATGTTGATATGTTTCTCACAACACTTGTACACTCACCCTATTTAATGTTTTCTCATGACTTAGTTTTCATGAGTACAAATTGTGCTATATGGATTTTTGAGTGTTTTAGTGCCATGTGGTTTACATGCGTCTTCATGAAAAAAATTTTGTGTTATTTCTTACTTGAAGGATTTCGTACTAGTTTTC
The DNA here is from genome assembly GCA_038442645.1 of Agave tequilana. Lineage (NCBI taxonomy): Eukaryota > Viridiplantae > Streptophyta > Magnoliopsida > Asparagales > Asparagaceae > Agave > Agave tequilana. The sequence continues at coordinate 22,833 of JAVJIF010033061.1, read as the reverse complement.
AAACTTTCATTTAACTAGTTGCGATATTCTTTATTTTGGTAGTGATTTTCATACAAACTATGATTTCAAATCTATTTTTGAAAACCCCTACCATCAATGGGCGGTTGGATGGGAGACCATGATCAAGTATGTTTCATCTTGCAAATCATTTAAAACTTAACTTGGTTGGGAGGTAGTTGATATGAGTCATACACTTGATCACATTGCTGTTTCAATTGGTATCATTGAATTCTTTCAATTGGTATCAATCTTGACATCCTTTTGTATACTCATATATGTTTGTTTTATATATGTATGCTTACACTTCATATAGTATCAATTTCAATTGGTATCTATTTCTTACATACATATATAGATGATTTATTTGTGCTTCAAGATATCACAAATTTTGGTTATGTTAAGCTTGAGTTTTTCAATTGGTATCAATGCTTAACATAATTTCAAGATTGCTAAGTTTGAATTTTTAATGAATATCATGTTTCAATTGATTTAATTTTCAATTGGTATCTTATTTCAAGCCTTTGCATATTTTCTTTTGGTATTTCATAAAGGGGGAGAAAACTCGTATTTTATATTTCAATTGGTATTTGGGTTACCATTATTTTTGTTTTCCACTCCCTAACTTTATGATGAAAAACAATTACACATCAATATTAAAGTAATTGGTATCATATGCTTACAATGAAAAATATCTTCTTTTGGTATCAAGATGCTATTTGTTTCCTTAAATTTGGTATCATTTTTTATTGGTATCAAGTTTACATTACATGTTTTCATTTTGATATAAAATGTTATGTTGTTTCAATGCCTTATTTTATTTCATATAGGATTTGGTATTTCTCAAAGTTTGTTATTTTCAATTGATATCACAATGGACTTCATTGACACATGTTTTAAATTGGTATCATATTGACTTTGGTTTTACCCCTTGGTCTAATTTATTGCTTCTTTGTTTTTGAACATTTAGGGGGAGAAGTATTTGTTTTCATTATGTTTGTTTTTACCCTTTGTTGATGATTGACAAAAAGGGGGAGAAGAATTTGTAGTTTATATGCATGGTTGATTTATGCATATGTTTTGGTTGGTTTTGGTTTTCATTAGTAATAATATGTTGGTTTCAATATGATTGGTTATTGGTATCAAGAGCAAGAACATGTTTTAGTAATGTCTTGTTGCAAATGTTTTGTTTAAATTTCAATTTTGGTATCAAGAGCAAGAGCATGTTTTGATAATGTTTTATTTTATTAGTATTGTTTTATTGGTATCAAGAGCATGTTTTGATATTGTTTTAAACACATATAAACATGTTTAAGAACATTCATTGCATATCTTATATGTTTTATTGTTATGCATGAGTTAAGGGGGAGCTTCTTTGAAGCTTTACTTTAATCCATGCATATATAACTCCATGAGTTTTGTCATCATCAAAAAGGGGGAGATTGTTGGCCCAAAGGCCTTCCACTCTAATTTTGATGATGATTAACTCATGTAGTTATGTGTACTAATAATCTTGCAATGTTTAAGTTTCAGATATTTAACAAGATATTAGTTGGTGAAAGCTTCCACACATCTTTCACATGTTGATTCAAGAGCCCGAGCGTCAAAGATCATATATAGCACTTGCTCGGTGAATCAAGGAGCTTTGGATCAAGCCGACTTGGAGATTGCGCTCTACAAGAAAACTTGGAGATTGCGCTCTACAAGAAGACTTAGGTACCATAGTTTAGTTTTGGGTTTAGATCCTAATTGTAAAGATTAGAATAGTATGATAAGCTCAAGTTCACAACACACACGTTTCATGTTTTGAATATTGGTTTTCGGTTTTAGGTTTAACCGATCTTGGTTTTAATGAATAGATAGATCAAAACAAGTTTACATGGTTTAATGTATATATGATTTGTTCTATATACATGCATGCTTCTATTGCTTAAACAAGCTTAGTTTGATAGTCTACTTCATGAGTTTTATGTTTTGGTATTTATGACAAACATATTTTTGAATTAATGACAAAAACTATGATATATATTTGTTTCATGTATATTGGATTTCTATCCATATGTATCATGCTTCAAAAGTGTTTAAATATCATGTTTTTGTATTTGGATGAGTTTTAGACAAAACGTATTTTCTATTCCAAGTTTTAGAAAATACAAGGTTTGGTTTTTGGTTAAATGAAAAGACATAAAAATAAGTTTTAATTGCTTGATATTTGAGTCAAAACTTTTATCACATGTTTATATATCAATGTAATTTGGCAAAACTATTTTTGGGGATTTTTAGTAATTTACAAGAATTTATTGGATGTTTATTTCCCCTATTTTTCTGACCTGTTTTTAGCCTGCCAGGCTTTGTCGGTCGACCGTACGGTCGACCGCACCAAAGTAGCCAGTCGACCGGGCGGTCGACCGACGTGCACAGATACGTGCACGCTGGCTACAGCCTTGGCCGGTCGACCGGACGGTCGACCGACTGAGAGCAGACTTGCTCTCTGTTAGTTTGGGTCGACCGGGCGGTCGACCGGGTATTACAACTTTCAAAATTCGAACGTTGGGCGGTCGACCGACTGGTCGACCGACAGGGCAAAACTGGCAAAAATAGCTGCTAACGGCTAGTTTCCAATTCTGCCTATAAATACCCCATTTATAAGAGTTTTTCTCTAAGGTTTTTGGTGCGAATTTTTTCATACTCTCTGGTGTTTTTGCTGCAATTAAAAGAAGTTTTTGAACTCATATTGAACAATCTATTTTGAGGTTTTTGCTAGGGTTTGAAAAATCAAAGAAGAGGTTTTGGGAAAAGCTTTTGATTGAACTTCACCATCTTGATTTCTATTGTTTTCCCAAGGATTTTTTTGTGATTTTGATTTCCATTCCATTGGTTTTCTCCACACTTGAGCTAAAATCTACTATCTTCTCTATAGGATTTTGTGTGGGAAAAAGAGATTGTTTTGTGGTTGTTGTTTGATACCACTAAGTTGTAAACCCAATTCTTGCTTTGTGCCATTTCCCTCATTGTGTTGAGGAGGTTGTGCAACTTGGGTTGTGAGGTGTTTTGTTTAAGCTTGGTGCTAATCCCTCAAGTTGTGAGGTGATTGTTTGTTGGATTGGAGGAGTGCCTCAAGGAGGAGGTCGTGTTTGTAAGGAGAGGAGTTGGGTACTCCTTGTAATTGTGATTGCCCCAAATCCTCGGTAGAGGTTCCCTTTGTGGGAGTCCTTTGTGGACAAGCTAGTGGATTGGAAATCCTTCGTGTGTCGAAGGCGGGGATGTAGAGCTGGGTGCTCGAACCTCGGAACATATCTTGTTGTTTGCGCTTGATCCATTGGCTCTCTCTCTAACTCTCTCTTTACTTTGTGCTCATATCGCTCATTCTTATTTGCTTGGCTTGGTTGTGTGCATCACTTGTTGATAGCACTTGAGTGTAATTTGTATTAAGTTTTTAAATTCCGCATTAAGTTCACTAGATTAGCCACATCACCTATTCACCCCCCCCTCTAGGTGACTTTTCATCAATTTCAATTGGTATATTCATTTTCATGCATATATATGATTTGATTGTGCTTACAATATCTTTACATCTTAAAATACAAATTATGTTTATGCTAAGCTTAATTTAGTCCTTAATTTCAATTATTTTTCAATTGGTATCTTATACAAGTTTATGCATTGTTTTTATTAGTATTTCATAAAGGGGGAGAAAATTTCATGTTTTATCTTTTATTCGGTTTTATTTTCAATTGGTATCTTACTCCCACCTTCATGATGAAAAATACTTTATTTTGGTATATGCTAACATTTTTAATATTGGTATCAATAATCTTAAATTGGTATTATTCTCAATTTGGTATCCTTATTGCAAAATGAGTTGTGTTTACCCAAAATTTGATTTTTACTTTTCAATTGGTATCAAAGTTTACAATATATTTCAATTGGTATTAAAAACATACAATGTTTCATTTTCAATTGGTATCAAAATCTACTTTTGGTATCTCAAAATTTTGTTTATTTATAAGTGGTACCAACTTTTGTTTGTCAACTACAATTTAATTTCACTGATATCAAAATTCATTCTGTTAACTTAAAGAAATTTTGAAATTTGTTTTAAAAAAAATGGTTTCAAAATGTTTTGATATGTATTGCTTATATACAAGGGGAGCTTAACATCTTCTCTATATATAGATTCAAGTTGAGTGTATCTCATATTAAGGAGCTTGACCTTTCTTCTTTATGTGATACACGTGTGTAGGGGGAGCTTAACATCTCCGCTTATACATTATATATTTGCTTTATATGATTAGAGTCTAGTCATCTCTTTTTCATGTAATGCATGTATGCAGGGAGAGTTAACTTAACGTCTCTCCTTTTCATGAATGTATATCGCATATATATATCTTTATTGCTTGTTTTTCCTTCGCTCCTTTATTGATGAATTGACAAAAAGGGGAAGAAGAATTTGGTGAGTTTATGTATGCATGTTTATATCTTATTTATGCATATACGTTTGTGTTTAGTTTATGCACTTCATTGAATATCTTTATATTTATTGCTATGCATGAGTTAAGGGGGAGCTTCTATGAAGCTTATCTTTAATCCATGCATATATAACTCCATGAGTTTTGTCATCATCAAAAAGGGGGAGATTGCTGGCCTAAAGGCCCATCACTCTAGTTTTGATGATGATTAACTCATGTAGTTATAGTTTACTAATGATCTTGAGTTTATATAGTTTCAGTTATTGATAAGATCTTAGTAGGTGTTTAGCATCAACAAAGAAGTTTTGGGAGCTAACACATGTAGATTCAAAGGCCCGCGCGTCAAGATCGCATATAGCACTCGGTTGGAGTCAAGCTTATTAGATCGCGTGTGGATCGAGTCGGCTTAGAGACAAGAAGACTTCGGTTTGTGTTTAGTTTGAGTTTGTATTTTGATCTTGTGTAAAGATAGAGTAGTGTTGATATGCTCAAGTTCACACAAACAAAAGTTTCTATATGTTTGGTTTTCAGTTTAACCAGTTTTGAATTTCATGTCAAAAACATAGATATATATCTTATATGTATAGTAGATTCTATCCATACACTTTATGCTTCAAATGTAGTTTAAATATCTTATTTTTGTATTTATACAAGTTTTGGAGAAAACGATTTTTCATTTCAAAATCCAAGTTTTAGAAAATACGATTTTTGTTTACCAAATTTTAATATCACAAAAATGGTTCAAATTGTTTGTAATATGTGTTGAATTTTAGTCACACATATTTGTTCTTCAAATATTTATAAGAACTTATTTTTGTAGAATTTATGTGATTTTATGGGATTTTATTGAAGTTAAAAAGACAAGTTTTCTAGTCCCAAAATCCCAGCCAGACTCAGCTGGCGGTCGACCGGACCAGGAGTCGGTCGACCGGACCGGTCGACCGATGTGCACGCAGACGTGCACATGGCCAGCCAAAGTAGGCCGGTCGACCATCCGGTCGACCGACTGAAAGCACCCAACTCTCGGGTGTAGCCGGTCGACCGGGCGGTCGACCAACAGGCTTGGCCCAGTCGACCGGAGGCTCAACGGTCAGAAAAATGACCGTTGGCCGGTCGACCGGCCGGTCGACTGGAAGGGCAATCTGGGCATTCCAGACAGCCAACGACTATATTTTGGAGAGGCTTATAAATAACCATCTCTTGAGCTGTTTTTAAAAAGAATTTCAAGAGCTTATTTTCCCATCTTTACAAGTGTCTTAGCAGCAAGATTTTGAAGAGTTTTTGTGTTAAAAAGATTTATCTTTATTTGTTTTAAAGTGTTGGAAAAATCAAAGAAAAAAGAGTATTTGGAGAATTAGTTTTTGATCTTTATTTCAATATCTATCTTGTGATTTTTTCAAGTGTTTTTCTTGTTATTTTCATTCCAAACACTTTATTTTCTCACACTTGAGCTATCATCTCTATCCTATCTATAGAATCTTGTTTTTATGAGAAAAATTAGTTTGTGATCTTCTTGTGATCACCAAGCTGTAAATCCCTTCTTTTTTTGGGTTGCTGTTCATCCCTCTAATGTAGAGGAGATTGTTGTTGTGGTTTGACTTTGTGTCTATCCCTCGTTGTGTAGAGATGATTGTGGTGGAGTTTGGCTTAGTGCCTTATCCCTCTTGTGTGATGTGATTGTTATTGTGTCTTGCCTTTAGTGTAGAGGTGGTTGTTGGAGAGAGGAGTTGTATACTCCAAGTTTGTATTTGTCAAATTCTCAGTGGAGGTTCCCTGTGTGGGAGGTCCTGTGTGGACTTATAGTAGAAATCCTTCTGTGTTAAGGCGGCGACGTAGAGCAGTGGCTCGAACCTTGAAACATATCTTGTTGTTTGTGATTGATCCACTATCTCTAAACTTTCTCTTTTATATCTTGGATTGATTCATATTGCTCATATCTCATACATGCTAGATATTGTTTGTGTGTGCCCATACTTGTGTTGAACTAAGAGAGCTTTAAATAGCACCTCAACTCTTATTTAGAGGAATCAAGAGGAGTTAGTCCAGAGCCCTTCACCGGGAATTCAGTTACACTCTTTGGTTACACATAGTGTGTTGCAATTAGTTTTTAATTCTGCATCATTTGCATTAGATTAGCTAGTACACCTATTCACCCCCCTCTAGGTGTATTTTCATCACCATCATATCGACTAAGCTTCCTCTAGGAAGGTACATGAGAATTAATAGGTTTTACATCTTGAAATTGTGTGTGAAGTAGCAAGTTGGTGATGTATTTTGTCTGAGACAGATACAAACCACCATTAGCATAGGTGGCTTCCACTCCAAGAAAATAATGCAGGTTGCTCAGATCCTTCATTGAAAATTATGTACCAAGCTTCTCAATGAAATGAGAAATAATTGTAGAATTATTTCCTATGATCAATATGTCATCCACATAAATTAGTAAAAAAATGAGGATATCTTGGTGGTGATAAATGAACAAAGAATAATCACTCTTGGATTCATGAAATCCAATGTCTTCAAGATAGTGAGAGATGCGCTATATCATGCCCTTAGAGCTTGCTTCAAGCCGAAGAGAGACCTGTGTAGGTGACAAACATGATGAGAAAATTTGTAGGTGACAAACATGATGAGGAAAGTTGTGGTCTATGAACCTTGTAGGCTACCACATATAGACCTCTTCTATGAGGAACCCATGCAAGAAAGCATTGTGAACATCAAGTTGACGAATAAGCCAGTGGTGATGGATTGCCAACGCGATGACCGTACGAATAATAGTGTGCTTGATAACTGGACTAAATATTTCAAGAAAATCTAGTCCATCCTGTTGATGAAACCCATTTGCGACTAAACAAGCTTTGTACCTGTCAACAGATCCATCCGGCCGCCATTTGATTTTAAAGACCCATTTGTTTGGTAAAATGTTCATACATGGTCGTGCTGGCACCAACGACCATATCCCGTTGAGTTGTAAAGCATCAAACTCGGCTCCCATAGCTTTTCTCCGAGCAGCTTGTTTAACGGCCTGACTAAAATATGAGGGTTCAACATCAGAGTTATTAGTCACAAGCAAAACATATTTGGGATTGAGTTTAACAATTCCTGTACAACTCCTGGTAACCATCTTGTGGGTCAAAGATGTTGTAGAGAGGGGTGGTGTAGGAATGGAAAGTTTTTGTGGTGGTGAAGGTGAAGATTGAAAGTTGGATGTATTGGCAATAAGTTAAGTGGTTTGGTATGTTGATCTGGAGAGTTATGAGTAGGTGGAGGTGTTGGAATTTGGGTGAATAGCACTGGATCAGAACTAAGTAAGAGGGTGAAGGAGTCTGGGTGAATATTGGGTGGTGATTGTGTATAAGAGATATCTTGAAAAAGGAATGAGTGTTCATCAATACCATGTGACGAGAGAGATAGACACGACCCCTAAAAATTTCGAGACAACGATAGCCCTGATGGTTAAGGGAGTAGCCAAGAAAGACATTTTTTGAGCGAAATTGAAGTTAATTGGTATTATATGAGTGAAGATAAGGAAATCATGACAACCGAAAATCCAAAGAAAATCATAGTTAGGAGGTCGATTAAACAACTTGGAATACGGTGTGGAGAATTGAAGAGTGCGTGTAGGTAGACGATTGATGAGATATAAAGCGGTATTAAATGCATCAACCCAATAGGAGAGGGGCATGTGAGAGTGAGCAAGTAAGGTGAGCCTAATTTCAACAATATGGCGATGTTTATGTTTGGCTAGACCATTTTGTTCGGGATGAGATGGACATGAGAGCGAAATTGGATGCCATGAGTGGCAAGAAATTATTGAAAAGTATGTTTGGTGTATTCTCCTCCACCATCAGATTGTCAAACTTTGATTTTAGAAGAAAACATAATTTCAACTAGTATTTTGAATTTGATAAAAATACCAAGACTTCGCTCTTATAATGCATAGGAAAAATCTATGAGTATCTGGAGTAATTATCAACAAATAAAATATAATATTTAGAACCTCGCAGAGAAGCAATAGGAGAACTCCAAACATCATAATAATTAAATCTAGTGGATCATTTGATGCATAGTTGGATAACTGAAAAGATAATTTGGAGCTTCTACCTAAAGAAAAAGAGTGACAAGACTACCAGAGCCCGTAATGGGTAAGCATTTATTTGATAACAGTTTAGAGACGATGACTGAGGCAGGATGGCCAAGACGAGAGTGCCAAACTTGAGCGTAACCCGAAAAGCAAAAGGACGACTCTTAGCAGTAAAAATTTGGTGGTGGATGTTCATGGAATAGAGGCCATCGTTACTAGGTCCATGGAAAAGCGTCTTCCCCGTTTTTAGATCCTTGATATAGAAAAAATCGTGAAAAAACACAAAGAAGCAGTTATTGTCATGGGTAAACTGATGAACAGAGAGGAGATTAGTGAAAAAATTAGGACAATATAGGATATTAGAAAGCTTAAATGCAGAAGAGTTATGTGAAAAAGAAGATGAATCATGTGGTAATGGGTAAACTTGCACCATTCCTTGCAGCAACTTTGTCAGCTCCACGATAGGAGTCATGAACCGTAAGATTTGCAAGATCGTTGGAAATATGGTTGGATGCCCCAGTTTTTGACCCAAGTGGATACATCAGTGTTGGTAGGTGGCTCGGTTGCGATCATGGCTGAGAGCTGTTTAGTTGGGACATGCCCTTCATAGGCATGGTCCATTTGGTGTAGCAGTTTAATGCCGTGTACCAAGGACGATTGCAGATTTGACACACGACCACGCTCGCAGTCTTCGAAGGTAGGGCAGACGATGATGATGAGGAATTGATGTGCCCACGCCCACGCCCACGCCCACGCCCACGCCCACGAAAGGAGGTTCCGCGACCTCAGTTGTTATAACCTTGACTCGAGGACACAAATTGTGTAGGATAATAAAATGTTGTTGGGGGTAGCATCAAGGGCTGGAGAAGAGTGTGACTTCATTCTCAGTTCCGCACCAAGAAGAAGAGCCACATGATCGTCATAAGAAATCGGCGTGTCCTGGGCTTGTGCGGAGCTCACAATGGCTTCAAATGCCGGAACTATATTGTTCATGATGATGGAGACGAGATCGTCATCGTCAACTGATTTTCCAGCGAAAGTCAGATTGTCGGCAATGTGGGTAACTTTATCCACAAAGTCTGTGACAGAATAGGCCTTCACCTTTGGTGTTGAACAACTCGCTGCGCAGGTGCATGATGCGATTGTGGGATTGAGAAGCATACCATTTTTCAAGAGACACTGATGTCTTATGTGAGGACTTGGAGCGTGCCACGGTGGAGAGTACTGAAGGTGTGAGTGAGTTATTGATCCAATTCAACACAAGTTGATCCTTCTGTCGCCAATCTTCACACGCCGGATTGACTCCGGTGGTTGCCATGCCGTTGTCACCTAATCTGAACTATGATGGACACTTGATAGTTTCATCCACAATTCCCATTAGACTCTTCATGTTGAGAATGTGAGAGATTTGGGCTAACCATAATAGATAATTAAACTGATTACTGCTGATCTTCAGAAAGCCGGTGAGGTTGGGTACAACAGCGCTGAAGTTTTGTGTGGAAGTATTCATCGAGAATGAAGGGTAAATTTTAGTGGAGTATAGGATTGGATAAATTTTTCAGTGGAATAATAGTTTTGATACCATAAAGAAGATTGTAATTAGGCTGACAATGGTTTCAAACCACAATACACTCTTGTGGTGTAAATCTCTACTCTATTATAGTGTTACAGACATATTAGTTTGTTACAGTTTGTTACAGGAGAAGATAGAAGATCATGAAGATGATCAAGGGAATAATATATTCTTCTTGTGATGTTGATCTCTCTAACTGATTCTCGTTGTGATTCTGATCTTGAAGATCTGGTTTTGTTGTTATTGAGTTTGCTAACTAATTAGTCTCTAATTTTGCATAATTTTCATCACATTCTCATATTTATTTCATGTAAAATTCTACTAATAAAACTTTGCCTTCTTGATCCTAGGTCCATGGTGGGCAAATGAAGAAGAAGACCCAAATCACCATTTACTTGGTGATTAAAGGGCTAGTAAAATAGCTATTGACCTAGAGAGCTAACTCTGTCAAAATCAGGAGCGTTAGCCGACAGGGGGACAACAGCGCAGCACGCAGCAGGCGGCGCCGCACGCGCCGCCCAAGAAAAGCCGCGGAAACGCGGCATTTTGCCGCATTTTCGCGGCCAAACCAGAAACCGAGAATCCAGCAGACAAGGGGGACAACCAGGCGGCGCGCAGCAGGCGGCGCTGCGCGCGCCGCCAAAGTATTGCCGCGGAAACATGGCATATGCCGCGTTTCCGCGGACATGTGGGCGCGTGGCGCGCCACGTTTTGGGCCAGGGTTTGTCCCTGGCCCCTAGTCCCTGATGCCTATAAAAGCCCTCCTGGGCTCTTCAGTTGAAAAAATCCGGGGGAGAACAAGTTGTGTAGTTTTGATTTTGTTTGTAGTTGTTCTTGTTCTTCTTCTTCTAGTTCTAGTTCTAGCTTAGGCTATTAGAGTGAAAGAGAGAGAGTGTGTACAAGTTGTATTGGAAGGTGACAAGATAATACAAGTAATTACTTCTCTTTCTTCTTTCCATTTACTAGTTGTTTTCATTTGCTTGCATTTGCTTTTACATTCTTGCTTTAGTGTAACTCCTTCTCTTTATCTCTTTTCTTTTGTTGTTCTTTTCTTCACTATGTGTAACTAACTCCTCCATAGCATGGCTAACTAACTACTAACCCACTAATCATTAACTACTTAATTGATAACCCGCATGAGTCAATAGTGTCAATAAGCCTTGTGCAAACGAGAGCTATGGCATCTTAAGACGAGGGTTCTAACTCTAACTTACCTACAAGTATTTACCTTCTTATATTTCATACTTAAATAGTTTTTTTTTGATGATCTATAAGTCTTGTACTTTGCTGGTTGTTGTAAGTTAGAGACTTTCCTTTTAACTTTGCCGATACCATTAGTGCACTCGTGTCTTCCCGTATTCTCGCCTTCTAATGGATCTTGATATGGGAATGTCCGAGTTTTTGCCGTGTAAAGCAAAGTTATAGGAAGAACTTTCAGTCGATTTTCACGTGAATAGTTCCATTGCATCAGGGTAAGCTTGCCTATGATCCATCGTGAGGCACATCTTCAAGAAGTTAGGATTAGTGGGAGCAATTAGTAGAAAGTTAGCCATGCGTTTTTACCACTAAGAAAACCCACTTTTACAAACTACCAAAACATTTTCCAACAATTCTTGAAACAACTTGTTTTCACTTTTCAATTCTTTATTTGGAACAAAGAACATTCTCTTTTCTTGAACATAAAAGCTGCATCAAGCTTCCATCGCTCTCCCTCCTTGTGGATACGACCCGTATAGCCACTTCGCTACTACGGAAGAATCGCAAAAGCAGTAACTTCGACCCACTCCCTTTCTACTTTTCTTGTGCTTGCTTTTTGCCGATCAAATTTTGGCGCCATTGCCGGGGAGGGAACGGCTTTATTGTTCACTACTAAAGATTGTTCTTTTTCTTTTTGTGTAGGAGAAGTACCAAGGAGCTCACTTTCAAGGGAAGCAAAAGAGGTGGCCAAGGACATTGCGCGAGGATTTATTTGCCCTCGGAAAATTCTAAAAACGAGTTTTTCCGATTGAAGTACTAACCTACTCGTTTGCAGGGTTGCCGAAAGCCGCTAAAAAAAAAATTGCTTTCTAAATTTTTTTTGTAGTTTCCTTGAATGCTTCACTCTATGCATGTGTAATAAACTCAACAGAAATTCATTTGTTGCTTAATTGAAATTTGGACTACTTTTGCATTTAGGGCACGTGTCTATTTCAATTCATTTCAATTTCTGTTGAAGAGTGCTAGAGAAAAGGTACGTGTGCATTCATATAGAATAGGACTAACATTTTGAAGTGATTTATCGCTTTGAATGTTACCTTGTTGTGAATAAACTGTACACTTGCACAATTGACTTTAAGGGCAAAACTCAAATAAACAAGATAAGGTGGGGATTTCATCACCCTTCCTTAGCCCAAAAACCATCTCCAAGTGCACTCACACTTTCCCAAGCCTTAACTAAAAATCAATAGACGTTGGCCCTAGGGACATCTCGGACTCACTAAGAGATTAACCGAGGTTAGAAATTGTAAGAACTATACTCCTGCAAAATCGGTGTCTAAGGAAAGTGGATTGAGAGGTAAAGCCTCGAAAGCTCCGTGGTTTGGCATAATTAGGCCCGTGGCTCCGCCCGGATACCTCCCCCCGAGCTTTGCCCTTTCCTGGCCGATTAGCTTGTAGTCGAGTTCCTGCAACAACCTTCCCCGGAGAATCAACCAGTTAGGAGTCGTCTAGGTCCAGGTACCTTAGACTAAGGCTTGTGGTATTTTTCTTTCTTTTGTTTGTTTTCCACTCTTTTTGATTGTTTGTTGTTTTTGCGTTGGTTGTTGTAGGCTGTATAAAATGACTAACAGACAAGCATTAAGGAAGCAGAGTCTCAAGCTCTAGACGCGAGGAATCGATGCCCCGCTCTCAGCATTAAGACGCGTTGGCTCTACACACCCGCGTCTCAACGTCCAGACGCGTCGGCCCGAAGCCCGCGTCTCAAACGTCCAGACGCGTCGGCCCGAAGCCCGCGTCTCAGCATCAAGGCGCGTCGACCCGACGCCCGCGCCTCAGCGTCCAGACGTGAAGGCCCGAAGCCCGCGTCTCAGCATTAAGGCGCGTTTGGCTCGACGCCCGCGTCTCAAACTTCAAGGCGCGTTTGGCTCAACGCCCGCGTCTCAGTTGCAACTGCCCTGATTGCGGGGCCAGTCACCGCGCATGTAGCGGGTAGTGGCCCCTCATTCGGGAGCGTTTTCAGGAGGCACCTTCACCCCCTGAGACCCCTATAAATAGCCTTGTTTGCTATGAAGAAGGGATCGAAGCTTGGGAGAAGTCGAGAATTAAGAAGGTCAAGGCATCATCAAGATCGATCAAATCCAGGCAAGAGGATCATCAAGAGGGAAGCACAACTTCAACAACAGACAGAGGGAGGAGACTCTTCAGCGAGCTTACTGAGTACTAGCCGCTCTTCGCCTACCTCCTCTTTGAGAGTTTTGGTAGACGGAGCTGAGTTACTCTTTCTACCGACCGAAGAGAAGACCCCCGACGGTCCAGGACGGTCATCTGGTCAACGGAGAACAAGATTCACTCTCCACCGCCACACGAAGAACCCAGCATTAAACAAAGGGGGGATTCAAGCTTCAACATCCTCCCTCCCTTGTAACTGGAAGGAAAGTCTTGTTGTAATCTTTTCATCTGATTCAAAGAAATCTTTATAGCAATTCCCTCTTTCTTTTTCCGGCGCAAACAAGAGATGGCGACTCCGCTGGGGACTACCTTCGTTACTGACGAGCGCACCGTGGTGCAAGATGACGTTCTCCGTAAAGGGAAAATGGTCGAATCACTCGTTGTCGAGTTCGACCAGGCGAAGTATGAAGAGTTCCTCTCTTCTGGCTCCAAGAGCCCAAAGACCCGCGTCTGCCGCAGGGTCTCAAGTGGACAGCCCCCTGAAGCCCAATCTGAGGCTCTGTCGGGTGCTCCTGCTGCCCACTGTGCCAAGTTTGGTTCACGCGCCGACGCCTCCCAGAAGGCCCGCGTAACCTCAGACACCTCTGCTGCGATCAACCGCGTCGCGCAGAACACACGCGCCAACGCCTCTCTGAAGGCCCGCGTGGTCCCCGGCACATCTACTGGTGCGATCGACCGTGTCGCACAGAACGCCCGCGTCAGCGTCTCTCAGGAGACCCGCGTGGCAAACACCCCTGGTTCTACAACCAGGAAGTTGTTGGCTTCTCTCTTCCTCCACGGCGCAATCGGAATGCCGAGCGTCGACAGAGAAGACGCGCGCGTCAACACTCAGTTGAAACGTTGGTTTTCTGACTGGGGTTGGACGCAGCGTACGATCCGATGCCTTGCCCGCACCTCGTCCAGTGCGAGAGATCCGCGTTTGGCGACCCAAACGTGAGACTCCCCAAGTTGAGCCTTCTGAAGACCAACTTGCCAAACGCCAAAGCGAAGCTTCTGCGTCTCGTCAAACGCAGGAAGCACGCGCCCATAGGCGTGGGGCCCAGCAGCCCACTCTCTCCCAAGTCTCCCTGCTCCAACGCAGCAGACAGCAACGCGAAAGTCGCGTCTTATATCAACAGAGACGCCAGACGCGCGTGACGCAGCCGCGACGCGACAGCCGCGTTTCTGAAACCTGTGTCCAGACAGCACAGCGCATGACTTCCTCCCGTCTTCCACGTCGCGAGGCTAGTCTATTTAATCCCTCTCCCCGGATCTGAGGGATTATTTGACAAGGAAAAGGAGTGCCAATCAGGCCACTTCTCCATGCTGCTGTCAACAGCTCATCCAGATGCTCTCTGGATGCCATTGCGAGTCAGGCGTGCACCAGCCGTCTTTAATTCGACAGTGACCCTGATTCCCCCGTCAGCCAAAAGAAGACGCTCCCACAGGAGGAGAACCTTCTCAGATGTTGAATACCCGGAGCTTACTGCAAACATGACTAGCAGAAGCAAGGGAAAACAACTAATGGTCAACTCAGAGGAATCTGACTCTGAACCGGAGGGGTGTATCAACACACTCGCACCCGGACAGGGGCCATTCCCCCAATTGACTATAATGCCTTAGCCCGCGGCATTAGAATGGGTGGTTCTCACTCCGCTATAGTGGAGTCGCAGGCTTCAAACTCTTCCGTCGAGAAGGAGGCTTCCGCCTACATGGCCGACACTCCTGAGGAGACGACCAGCAGCGTTTAGAACAGACGCAGAAGCACCAGATGGATATAATCGCCTCTCAACAGAGATCCATTGACTCCCTTAAGCATATGCTTGAGAAATTGCTTGAAGAAAGAGCGAGATCTCCTCCTAGACGACCGAAGGGGAAAGGGAGAAAGGGAGGAAGCCCACCCTCCGAATCTTCTGACGAGACACGACGATCTACCTCGGATGTGTCCAAGCCCTCGTCGCAGGCAAGAAGCGACCAAGACCAGGAGAAGACTCATGCTAAGAGGGTGAGTCAATTGGAACGACGCCTCGAGGCCCTTGCCAATCGCAAGGACCTCCAAGAAGCAGGAGTGGTCCGGCCCTATCCGGCTGAGTGGGACTTAGTTCCATACCCTCCTAAGTTCAAGGCTCCAACCCTCCAAGCATTCGACGGGAAGGGGTCACCCAACCAGCACATCTACTACTTCAAATCCCAGACCGGGAATGTGGTAGATAATGACGCCATCCTGGCGCGACTGTTCATCGGCACCCTGAAAGGGTTGGCTTTTGAGTGGTTTATGAAGCTCCCGGAGGGTTCTATCAAGAACTGGGGGGATCTAGAGAAGCTGTTCTTGACACGCTTCTTCGAAGACGACTCCGAAGTCACAATGCCTACCCTTTTAGCTACAAACAGCGAAAGGGAGAGTCCGTCAAGTCTTTCGTAGAAAGATTTCGAAACATGGCACTCCGATGTCCAAGCGGCATGACCCAGGCCACCCTGGTGGAAACATGTCGCCATAATCTCCAAACCTCACTCCTTGCTCAAATAGGAGTTGCTGAAAGTCGCACCTGGAAACAATTAGTCCAGCAAGGTGAACAGGCTGAGGAGATTGTCGCCCGCGTCAGAGCGGAAGAAGGCAAGCCCAGGCCAGAGAGGTCGACAAGGCGTGCACCAGACACCTCCCTCCAGACGAAGCGGAAGGATAATTTGGCGACGGAGACCAAATCTCCCACCAAACCTCAAACAGGCAGGGCAAGTGGCTCTTCAAGCCACCCACGCCCCAACAAGCAGTATTCCTTCAAGGAGGAACACGTCGATTCGCTCTTCAAGCTACTCAACAAGAGCAATCGACTGAAGCTCCCTGAAATTAGGCGCCCGGAGGAAGTCGGCAAGACCGACAATCCACCTACTGCTTATACCGCAGGATGCTCGGACATCCTACCAAAAGCTGCTACGTCTTTAAGGACATCCTTCAAGCTCTGATTGACGCGGAGGTATTAAAACTCCGACCGGAGCAGAAGAAGATGACGGCCAACATGACGTCGATTCTCCAGTTTGGAACACGACCCCCGACACCCGTGGGGGTGATCTCTGTCCCGAAAGGAGAACTAAGGGTGGTCAACACAGACCCTCATCAGCAGCGGGAGAAAGGCTTGGTACCCGTCCCTACACCTCGAGGGAAATCATGTGGGTCCACCCTGACCTCGTCGACGAACAACAATGGACGACTGTGACCAATAGGAAGTCCAAAGGCAAAAGGAAGGCTTCATCTTGCCATGTGATATGCGCTTCCTCCCGAGAAGCAGATACTGAGGTTCCCTCGCTGACTGACTCGGAAGAGGAGACAATAGTCCTGGCCGCGGAACCCAACCCACCAACGGCAGGAACCCGTTCGGGGCAGGCATACCTGAAACAGTATGGCGAGACAGCAATAGCTCCTCCACAACCAGCGCAGAGCCAGCAAAGCCCTCCTCTAAACAGCCTGGGGAGAAACAGAAAGAAACTCGGTTTTCTCGAGTTCTTGCGAAAGGTGTAACGGAAGGATCCTCGACACCTTACAGTTTTGATGTCTTGGCTCAATTAGCCAACATCCCGGCACGCATTACCTTGTATGAGCTCCTGAGGCTATCAAAGTCAACCAGAGAGGCTCTACAAGAAGCTTTGGCAAATGCTGAGGTCTTTATGACCCGCGTGCCAAGGGAGGAAGATGTAGAGGATTGCCTCCACACCTCCCCAAATGCTCCCTGCATCACCTTCACAACAGATGACATGCAGGTTAAAGGGAAGCATGACCGACCCCTATACTTCACAGGGTATATTGGGTCATCCGAGGTGAACCGCATCCAGGTAGACCCAGGTCTGCGCTAAGCATCATACCTCGCCGGGTTATGCAGTTTCTAGGCATTCCTACCCATCGTCTGAGCCCTACCCAGACGACTATTTACGGGTTCAATGCCAACAGCTCCCGCCCGATGGGGAAGATCAAGCTCAAATGCCAGATCGGGAGCCTCAAGTCGGAAGTGACGTGTTACGTCATTGACGCGGACACTTCCTACAACCTGTTGCTGGGGGACCATGGATTCACCGCAATTCCATCGTTCCCTCTACCCTCCACCAAGTCATGAAATACATTGACGAGAGTGGACAGGTCCGAACGTTGATTGCCGAAAGGCATCCGTTTAAAGGGGTTGAAAATTATTTCACGGACTCCCTCTTATATCAGGATCCGGAGGAGACTAATGAAACCCCACAACCAGAGGAGCCAGACTCTGGTAATGAAGCTGACATTGAGCCGGAGAAAGAAGAGTGCCTGTGGGAGTTGGAACCACTTGTAAAGAGCACTAATAAGCTCGATGTTGATACCACCGACGATGCAGGCGGTTGGTATATTAATGAAGATTTAGATTTTCGCGTATTTCCCTGCGTGTGAGTCTGATTCAATACCGTCGGATACTAGTACCGACGTAGATGAGGATGTCTGGTCGGCAATGGATGCTTTGACATCATTGCATGTACCAATAAATCATCCTTCGGGACGTACCAGGATAATGGAGACGCGCAAGAGTCTGTATTCATGGTTCCAGCCAGACGAAAAGCCAAAGACCAATACTTTTTGGGCGAATCGCGTCTGAACCAATGCCCCACGAAGAATCGGAAGGTGAGGATGAATCCCCTCAGTTCGATCATTATGAACCGAAAACGCTCAAGATGATGAAGCGCATGGGGTATGATCTAACCAACAGGCCTGGGTTGAACTTCGGAAAAGGAAGAAGAACACTGCTTCGATACTTTTGTACCGAAAGGGAAAACCCTGATTACTATCATCAGACGCGCCGGGGTTTGGCTATATATCAAACTCCAGTGCCATCAGCCTCTGATTCGGAGAGACTGTCAAGTCATGACTGCTCATCAGACACGTCGTCGTGGGAATCAGATGTCAGTGTCGGCAACATCTTCAAAGGGCTTTCAGTAAACATGGTTTCGACAAGCCATCTGGAGGATGAAGATGAAGAAATGATCCAATCTGATACAGACCCTTGGATCAAACATTTGAATGCTCTTTGGGATATCCGCTTTGAACAGCGTGAGCCACCCACAGAAGACAAGGTTGTTCAAGTCAACCTAGGAGATGAAGCCAATCCTAAACCCATCTTCATAAGTGACGGCCTGTCACCTTCGGAGAAGAAGGATCTTATATCTCTTGTACAAGAGTATATAGACGTCTTCGCCTGGAATTACGAGGACATGCCTGGACTTGATCCTCAAGTGGCTATGCACCGCCTCAACATCAATCCGGATGTAAAACCTGTCAAACAACAGCAGCGACGGTTCCGTCCCGAAATAATGGAGGCAATCCAATCAGAAGTCAGGAAGCTTATTGACTCCGGCTTTATCAGGGAGGAACAGCATCCCGATTGGGTAGCCAACATCGTACCCGTTGCCAAGAAGAACGGGAAGATCCGGATCTGCATCGACTTCCGCGATCTAAACGAGGCCTGCCCCAAAGACGAATTCCCATTGCCAATCACGGATGTCATGATTGACAATACTTGTGGATTCGAGCGAATGTCCTTTATGGACGGATTCTCAGGATACAATCAAATCAAGATGTATCCCGATGACGAAAAGCACACCTCCTTCAGGACACCTCTAGGTATATTGCTACACCCGTCATGCCTTCGGTCTAAAGAATACGGGGGCAACCTACCAAAGGGCATGAATGCCATTTTCCATCAGCAGATACGCAAAACGGTGGAATGTTATGTCGACGACATCGCGGTGAAAAGTCGCATTAAAGGAGATCACATAGCTGATCTGAAGGTGGTCTTCGACATCATGCGGGCTCATCAATTGAAGATGAACCCCACCAAGTCCTTCCTGGGGTAGCCAGTGGCAAATTCCTAGGGTTTGTTGTGACTTCCACAGGAATCCATTTGGATCAGAGAAAGTCCGCGCTATCCAAGAGATGCAACCCCCCAGAAGCCTCAAGGAGCTCAGGGGATTACAAGGACGATTGGCGTACATCCGCAGGTTCATATCAAACCTTTCCGGGAGATGCCAACCCTTCGCCAAGCTGATGAAAAGGGTGTTTCATTCATTTGGGACGACGCTTGTCCAAAAAGCGTTTGAGGAGATCAAACACTACCTCACCCAACCACCAGTCCTTGCAGCTCCGGTATCCGGAAAGCCTTTCCTGGTGTACGTCCGATCAATGGATCATTCTTTGGGAGCTCTACTAGCTCAGAATGATGACCAGGGCGAGAACAAGCAATCTACTACCTAAGTAGAACGATGATCGGAGCCGAACATCGGTACAACCCGATCGAGAAGGAATGTTTGGCACTGGTGTTCGCTATTCAGAAAATGCGACACTATCTGGTGGGCCAAACCATAAATGTCATATCCAAAGTCAACCCCCTGAGGTAACTCATGACAAAGCCTTCATCATTGAACGGCCGACTGGCGAAATGGGCTATATTGCTCTCTCAATACGAGATACACTTCCTACCCCAAAAAGCCATTAAAGGACAAGCGGTGGCGGACTTCTTAGCCGAACACCCAGATCCGAGGGCAGCTAAACTCTACGAGGATCTCCCAGACGAGGTCGCCGAAGCCTGCCTGACCCAGACATTGTTCGAAGGACAAGTATGGCAACTTTTCTTCGATGGTGCATCAAGAACAAGCCCTAAGGGACACACAGTTTCGGGGGTAGGAGTAGTACTCGTCTCCCCACAAAATTATGTGATTCCCCGAGCTATCTCGTTAACCGAGCCCTGCTCCAACAATGTGGCGGAATACAACGCTCTTTTTGATTGGGATGCAATTCGCCGATGAGATTGGCGTTAAAAATCTCGAGGCGTACGGTACTCCAAACTCATCGTCAGCCAAGTTCGCGGAGAGTATGAGGTCAGGCATGAAGATCTAGTACCCTACTACAACGCGACAATCCACATGGCCGAGAGGTTTTCAAACTTCTACATCGACCATGTACCGCGCAAGCAAAATGCGCATGCAGATGCACTTGCATCCCTTGCTGCCTCCTTAGCTCTTCCAGCTGGAGCAGTGGAGAAGGTATTCGTCTATCGCCACGACCTATACTGCCCAAAAAGTCCCCTCGGAGATTACCAGAGGTCAACAGGAGATCATCGCGGTAAGGAAACACTTGAAGTGTCGACCGATCCAGAGCTTAAAGACTGGCGATTCCCCTACTTGATTTTGTCTTGTACGGCATCTTGCCCGAAGACACCAGGGAGGCGGCTGCCATCCGAAGGAAAGCCTTCAAATTCTACTACAATGTGATTTCGCGAACATTGTATCGTAGATCGCATGACGGGATCCTGCTCCGGTGCCTCTCATCAAAAGAAGCCCACGAAGTGTTGAAAGAGCCCACGATGGTACGTGTAGAGCTCATCAACCTGGCCTGAAGCTGGCAAACCGACTCCAAAGATTGGGTTACTACTGGCCCAAGATGGTTGCCGATGCTGTTGCCTATGCCAAAAGATGTCACGCCTGTCAAATACATGGCGATTTCATCCATCAGCACCAGGATACCTCCACTCTACAACCTCTACCTGGCCGTTCGAAATGTGGGGGATGGACGTGGTTTGTCCTATCAGCCCACCATCTCAAAGGGACATCGGTTCATCCTAGCGATAACCGATTACTTCTCAAAGTGGGCCGAAGCTATCCCTTTGAAGGAGGTAAAATCATCTAACGTGATCAAGTTCGTGAAACATCACGTTATTTACCGCTTCGGTGTGCCTCGGCGGATTGTCCATGACAATGGACCCCAGTTCATCAGCCAGGCTTTTCAGAGATTCTGCGCCAAGTTCAGAATCCAGAGTGTGTCATCAACGCATACTATCCGCCCGCTAACGGCCTCGCAGAAGCTTTCAATAAGACTATTGGCAAGCTTCTCAGAAATTCGTCTCGAAAAGTCAACGAGACTGGGACGATAAGTTGGGCGAATGCTTATGGGCCTATCGCACGACTGTGCGAACCCCAACTAAAGCCACGCCATTTTCCTTGGTGTACGGATGCGAAGCCGTCCTTCCACTGGAAATCCAAATTCCATCTCTTCGCGTCGCCTTGATAGCGGAGATGACAACAGAGGAGAAGCATCGACAGCGACTCCAAGAATTGGAAGCCTTGGACGACAAGCGTCTACAGGCCCAACAACAAATCGAGCTTTATCAAGCTCGTATCACCAGAGCCTTCAACAAGAAAGTCAAATCGCGAACTTTCAAGAAAGGCGACCTCGTCTTAGGCGTCCGAAGACCCATGGTCATGACGCACAAGACGAAGAAAAAAATTCCAACCCAAATGGGAAGGACCGTTTGTAGTAGAGTCAGTCTACTCAAATGGATCGTATCGCCTCATAACCTCAAATGGCGATACACTCATGATGCCAATCAATGGCAAATTCCTGAAGAAATACTATCCCTAGATGGCATTCTTCCACCGATCAAGTTAAAATACACCTCTGATCAAAACATCCAACGCCTCCGACGGCTAAGGATAGAGGAAAATGTTGGCTTTTAAGCCCAACATAAGTCCTCGACAACTTATCATGCTGAGGGGAATAGCATGGCTAGCCCAACCCAAACGGTAGTTGGTAAAGGCACCCTCAAATCCGTTGATAGCTGAGGGTTTGCTAAAAATCCTGCCGATCAAGTTTAAAAATACACCTCTGATCAAAAACATCCAACGCCTCACCGACGGCTAAGATAGAGGAAAATGTGGCTTTAAGCCCAACATAAGTCCTCGACAACTTATCATGCTGAGGGGATAGCATGGCTAGCCCAAACCAAACGGTAGTTTTGGTAAAGGCACCTCAAATCTGTTGATAGCTGAGGGTTTGCTAAAAACTGCCGATCAAGTTAAAAAAATACACCTCTGATCCAAAACATCCAACGCCTCCGACGGCTAAGGATAGAGGAAAATGTTGGCTTTTAAGCCCACATAAGTCCTCGACAACTTATCATGCTGAGGGAATAGCATGGCTAGCCCAACCCAAACGGTAGTTGGTAAAGGCACCTCAAATCCGATTGATAGCTGAGGGTTTGCTAAAATCCTAAGTGACTTGATTCCACTCTTCCCTCCAAAAATCCTTACCAATTCTCATCCATAGAATGGTAGACACAAAATGCAATCATTACTATGTTAACACTATACCTCTAGTAATGAATACTCCTTGTCGAGTAAAACCTGGCTTGTTAACTCTGCATAGAGTAACAAACTCTCAAATTTGCCAGTTAAACACTATACCTCTGGCACTTCAAATTCTACTTGTCAATTCTCATCAATAGAATGACAGGTCCTCAAAT
>JAVJIF010033060.1:0-220573 GCA_038442645.1 Agave tequilana | reverse complement strand
CATTGTAGGCTGTCTAAAAATGACTAAACAGACAAGCCATTAAGGAAGCAGAGTCTCAAGCTCTAGACGCGAGGAATCGATGCCCGCGTCTCAGCATTAAGACGCGTTGGCTCTACACCCGCGTCTCAACGTCCAGACGCGTCGGCCCGAAGCCCGCGTCTCAACATCCAGACGCGTCGGCCCGAAGCCCGCGTCTCAGCATCAAGGCGCGTCGACCCGACGCCCGCGCCTCAGCGTCCAGACGTGAAGGCCCGAAGCCCGCGTCTCAGCATTAAGGCGCGTTTGGCTCGACGCCCGCGTCTCAAACTTCAAGGCGCGTTTGGCTCAACGCCCGCGTCTCAGTTGCAACTGCCCTGATTGCGGGGCCAGTCACCGCGCATGTAGCGGGTAGTGGCCCCTCATTCGGGAGCGTTTTCAGGAGGCACCTTCACCCCCTGAGACCCCTATAAATAGCCTTGTTTGCTATGAAGAGGGGATCGAAGCTTTGGAGAAGTCGAGAATTAAGAAGGTCAAGGCATCATCAAGATCGATCAAATCCAGGCAAGAGGATCATCAAGAGGGAAGCACAACTTCAACAACAGACAGAGGGAGGAGACTCTTCAGCGAGCTTACTGAGTACTAGCCGCTCTTCGCCTACCTCCTCTTTGAGAGTTTTGGTAGACGGAGCTGAGTTACTCTTTCTACCGACCGAAGAGAAGACCCCCGACGGTCCAGGACGGTCATCTGGTCAACGGAGAACAAGATTCACTCTCCACCGCCACACGAAGAACCCAGCATTAAACAAAGGGGGGATTCAAGCTTCAACATCCTCCCTCCCTTGTAACTGGAAGGAAAAGTCTTGTTGTAATCTTTTCATCTGATTCAAAGAAATCTTTACAGCAATTCCCTCTTTCTTTTTCCGGCGCAAACAAGAGATGGCGACTCCGCTGGGGACTACCTTCGTTACTGACGAGCGCACCGTGGTGCAAGATGACGTTCTCCGTAAAGGGAAAATGGTCGAATCACTCGTCGTCGAGTTCGACCAGGCGAAGTATGAAGAGTTCCTCTCTTCTGGCTCCAAGAGCCCAAAGACCCGCGTCTGCCGCAGGGTCTCAAGTGGACAGCCCCCTGAAGCCCAATCTGAGGCTCTGTCGGGTGCTCCTGCTGCCCACTGTGCCAAGTTTGGTTCACGCGCCGACGCCTCCCAGAAGGCCCGCGTAACCTCAGACACCTCTGCTGCGATCAACCGCGTCGCGCAGAACACACGCGCCAACGCCTCTCTGAAGGCCCGCGTGGTCCCCGGCACATCTACTGGTGCGATCGACCGTGTCGCACAGAACGCCCGCGTCAGCGTCTCTCAGGAGACCCGCGTGGCAAACACCCCTGGTTCTACAAACCAGGAAGTTGTTGGCTTCTCTCTTCCTCCACGGCGCAATCGGAATGCCGAGCGTCGACAGAGAAGACGCGCGCGTCAACACTCAGTTGGAACCGTTGGTTTTCTGACTGGGGTTGGACGCAGCGTACGATCCGATGCCTTGCCCGCACCTCGTCCAGTGCGAGAGATCCGCGTTTGGCGACCCAAACGCGAGACTCCCCAAGTTGAGCCTTCTGAAGACCAACTTGCCAAACGCCAAAGCGAAGCTTCTGCGTCTCGTCAAACGCAGGAAGCACGCGCCCATAGGCGTGGGGCCCAGCAGCCCACTCTCTCCCAAGTCTCCCTGCTCCAACGCAGCAGACAGCAACGCGAAAGTCGCGTCTTATATCAACAGAGACGCCAGACGCGCGTGACGCAGCCGCGACGCGACAGCCGCGTTTCTGAAACCTGTGTCCAGACAGCACAGCGCATGACTTCCTCCCGTCTTCCACGTCGCGAGGCTAGTCTATTTAATCCCTCTCCCACGGATCTGAGGGATTATTTGACAAGGAAAAGGAGTGCCAATCAGGCCACTTCTCCATGCTGCTGTCAACAGCTCATCCAGATGCTCTCTGGATGCCATTGCGAGTCAGGCGTGCACCAGCCGTCTTTAATTCGACAGCTGACCCTGATTCCCCCGTCAGCCAAAAGAAGACGCTCCCACAGGAGGAGAACCTTCTCAGATGTTGAATACCCGGAGCTTACTGCAAACATGACTAGCAGAAGCAAGGGAAAACAACTAATGGTCAACTCAGAGGAATCTGACTCTGAACCGGAGGGGGTGTATCAACACACTCGCACCCGGACAGGGGCCATTCCCCCAATTGACTATAATGCCTTAGCCCGCGGCATTAGAATGGGTGGTTCTCACTCCGCTATAGTGGAGTCGCAGGCTTCAAACTCTTCCGTCGAGAAGGAGGCTTCCGCCTACATGGCCGACACTCCTGAGGAGACGACCAGGCGTTTAGAACAGACGCAGAAGCACCAGATGGATATAATCGCCTCTCAACAGAGATCCATTGACTCCCTTAAGCATATGCTTGAGAAATTGCTTGAAGAAAGAGCGAGATCTCCTCCTAGACGACCGAAGGGGAAAGGGAGAAAGGGAGGAAGCCCACCCTCCGAATCTTCTGACGAGACACGACGATCTACCTCGGATGTGTCCAAGCCCTCGTCGCAGGCAAGAAGCGACCAAGACCAGGAGAAGACTCATGCTAAGAGGGTGAGTCAATTGGAACGACGCCTCGAGGCCCTTGCCAATCGCAAGGACCTCCAAGAAGCAGGAGTGGTCCGGCCCTATCCGGCTGAGTGGGACTTAGTTCCATACCCTCCTAAGTTCAAGGCTCCAACCCTCCAAGCATTCGACGGGAAGGGGTCACCCAACCAGCACATCTACTACTTCAAATCCCAGACCGGGAATGTGGTAGATAATGACGCCATCCTGGCGCGACTGTTCATCGGCACCCTGAAAGGGTTGGCTTTTGAGTGGTTTATGAAGCTCCCGGAGGGTTCTATCAAGAACTGGGGGGATCTAGAGAAGCTGTTCTTGACACGCTTCTTCGAAGACGACTCCGAAGTCACAATGCCTACCCTTTTAGCTACAAAACAGCGAAAGGGAGAGTCCGTCAAGTCTTTCGTAGAAAGATTTCGGAACATGGCACTCCGATGTCCAAGCGGCATGACCCAGGCCACCCTGGTGGAAACATGTCGCCATAATCTCCAAACCTCACTCCTTGCTCAAATAGGAGTTGCTGAAAGCCGCACCTGGAAACAATTAGTCCAGCAAGGTGAACAGGCTGAGGAGATTGTCGCCCGCGTCAGAGCGGAAGAAGGCAAGCCCAGGCCAGAGAGGTCGACAAGGCGTGCACCAGACACCTCCCTCCAGACGAAGCGGAAGGATAATTTGGCGACGGAGACCAAATCTCCCACCAAACCTCAAACAGGCAGGGCAAGTGGCTCTTCAAGCCAGCCACGCCCCAACAAGCAGTATTCCTTCAAGGAGGAACACGTCGATTCGCTCTTCAAGCTACTCAACAAGAGCAATCGACTGAAGCTCCCTGAAATTAGGCGCCCGGAGGAAGTCGGCAAGACCGACAATCCCACCTACTGCTTATACCACAGGATGCTCGGACATCCTACCAAAAGCTGCTACGTCTTTAAGGACATCCTTCAAGCTCTGATTGACGCGGAGGTATTAAAACTCCGACCGGAGCAGAAGAAGATGACGGCCAACATGACGTCGATTCTCCAGTTTGGGACACGACCCCCGACACCCGTGGGGGTGATCTCTGTCCCGAAAGGAGAACTGAGGGTGGTCAACACAGACCCTCATCAGCAGCGGGAGAAAGGCTTGGTACCCGTCCCTACACCTCGAGGGGAAATCATGTGGGTCCACCCTGACCTCGTCGACGAACAACAATGGACGACTGTGACCAATAGGAAGTCCAAAGGCAAAGGGAAGGCTTCATCTTGCCATGTGATATGCGCTTCCTCCCGAGAAGCAGATACTGAGGTTCCCTCGCTGACTGACTCGGAAGAGGAGACAATAGTCCTGGCCGCGGAACCCAACCCACCAACGGCAGGAACCCGTTCGGGGCAGGCATACCTGAAACAGTATGGCGAGACAGCAATAGCTCCTCCACAACCAGCTGCAGAGCCAGCAAAGCCCTCCTCTAAACAGCCTGGGGAGAAACAGAAAGAAACTCGGTTTTCTCGAGTTCTTGCGAAAGGTGTAACGGAAGGATCCTCGACACCTTACAGTTTTGATGTCTTGGCTCAATTAGCCAACATCCCGGCACGCATTACCTTGTATGAGCTCCTGAGGCTATCAAAGTCAACCAGAGAGGCTCTACAAGAAGCTTTGGCAAATGCTGAGGTCTTTATGACCCGCGTGCCAAGGGAGGAAGATGTAGAGGATTGCCTCCACACCTCCCCAAATGCTCCCTGCATCACCTTCACAACAGATGACATGCAGGTTAAAGGGAAGCATGACCGACCCCTATACTTCACAGGGTATATTGGGTCATCCGAGGTGAACCGCATCCAGGTAGACCCAGGGTCTGCGCTAAGCATCATACCTCGCCGGGTTATGCAGTTTCTAGGCATTCCTACCCATCGTCTGAGCCCTACCCAGACGACTATTTACGGGTTCAATGCCAACAGCTCCCGCCCGATGGGGAAGATCAAGCTCAAATGCCAGATCGGGAGCCTCAAGTCGGAAGTGACGTGTTACGTCATTGACGCGGACACTTCCTACAACCTGTTGCTGGGACGACCATGGATTCACCGCAATTCCATCGTTCCCTCTACCTCCACCAAGTCATGAAATACATTGACGAGAGTGGACAGGTCCGAACGTTGATTGCCGAAAGGCATCCGTTTAAAGGGGTTGAAAATTATTTCACGGACTCCCTCTTATATCAGGATCCGGAGGAGACTAATGAAACCCCACAACCAGAGGAGCCAGACTCTGGTAATGAAGCTGACATTGAGCCGGAGAAAGAAGAGTGCCTGTGGGAGTTGGAACCACTTGTAAAGAGCACTAATAAGCTCGATGTTGATACCACCGACGATGCAGGCGGTTGGTATATTAATGAAGATTTAGATTTCGCGTATTTCCCTGCGTGTGAGTCTGATTCAATACCGTCGGATACTAGTACCGACGTAGATGAGGATGTCTGGTCGGCAATGGATGCTTTGACATCATTGCATGTACCAATAAAATCATCCTTCGGGACGTACCAGGATAATGGAGACGCGCAAGAGTCTGTATTCATGGTTCCAGCCAGACGAAAAGGCCAAAGACCAATACTTTTTGGGCGAATCGCGTCTGAACCAATGCCCCACGAAGAATCGGAAGGTGAGGATGAATCCCCTCAGTTCGATCATTATGAACCGAAAACGCTCAAGATGATGAAGCGCATGGGGTATGATCTAACCAACAGGCCTGGGTTGAACTTCGGAAAAGGAAGAAGAACACTGCTTCGATCCTTTGTACCGAAAGGGAAAACCCCTGATTACTATCATCAGACGCGCCGGGGGTTGGGCTATATATCAACTCCAGTGCCATCAGCCTCTGATTCGGAGAGACTGTCAAGTCATGACTGCTCATCAGACACGTCGTCGTGGGAATCAGATGTCAGTGTCGGCAACATCTTCAAAGGGCTTTCAGTAAACATGGTTTCGACAAGCCATCTGGAGGATGAAGATGAAGAAATGATCCAATCTGATACAGATCCTTGGATCAAACATTTGAATGCTCTTTGGGATATCCGCTTTGAACAGCGTGAGCCACCCACAGAAGACAAGGTTGTTCAAGTCAACCTAGGAGATGAAGCCAATCCTAAACCCATCTTCATAAGTGACGGCCTGTCACCTTCGGAGAAGAAGGATCTTATATCTCTTGTACAAGAGTATATAGACGTCTTCGCCTGGAATTACGAGGACATGCCTGGACTTGATCCTCAAGTGGCTATGCACCGCCTCAACATCAATCCGGATGTAAAACCTGTCAAACAACAGCAGCGACGGTTCCGTCCCGAAATAATGGAGGCAATCCAATCAGAAGTCAGGAAGCTTATTGACTCCGGCTTTATCAGGGAGGAACAGCATCCCGATTGGGTAGCCAACATCGTACCCGTTGCCAAGAAGAACGGGAAGATCCGGATCTGCATCGACTTCCGCGATCTAAACGAGGCCTGCCCCAAAGACGAATTCCCATTGCCAATCACGGATGTCATGATTGACAATACTTGTGGATTCGAGCGAATGTCCTTTATGGACGGATTCTCAGGATACAATCAAATCAAGATGTATCCCGATGACGAAAAGCACACCTCCTTCAGGACACCTCTAGGGGTATATTGCTACACCGTCATGCCCTTCGGTCTAAAGAATGCGGGGGCAACCTACCAAAGGGCCATGAATGCCATTTTCCATCAGCAGATACGCAAAACGGTGGAATGTTATGTCGACGACATCGCGGTGAAAAGTCGCATTAAAGGAGATCACATAGCTGATCTGAAGGTGGTCTTCGACATCATGCGGGCTCATCAATTGAAGATGAACCCCACCAAGTCCTTCCTGGGGGTAGCCAGTGGCAAATTCCTAGGGTTTGTTGTGACTTCCACAGGAATCCATTTGGATCCAGAGAAAGTCCGCGCTATCCAAGAGATGCAACCCCCCAGAAGCCTCAAGGAGCTCAGGGGATTACAAGGACGATTGGCGTACATCCGCAGGTTCATATCAAACCTTTCCGGGAGATGCCAACCCTTCGCCAAGCTGATGAAAAAGGGTGTTTCATTCATTTGGGACGACGCTTGTCAAAAAGCGTTTGAGGAGATCAAACATACCTCACCCAACCACCAGTCCTTGCAGCTCCGGTATCCGGAAAGCCTTTCCTGGTGTACGTCCGATCAATGGATCATTCTTTGGGAGCTCTACTAGCTCAGAATGATGACCAAGGGCGAGAACAAGCAATCTACTACCTAAGTAGAACGATGATCGGAGCCGAACATCGGTACAACCCGATCGAGAAGGAATGTTTGGCACTGGTGTTCGCTATTCAGAAAATGCGACACTATCTGGTGGGCCAAACCATAAATGTCATATCCAAAGTCAACCCCCTGAGGTTACTCATGACAAAGCCTTCATCATTGAACGGCCGACTGGCGAAATGGGCTATATTGCTCTCTCAATACGAGATGCACTTCCTACCCCAAAAAGCCATTAAAGGACAAGCGGTGGCGGACTTCTTAGCCGAACACCCAGATCCGAGGGCAGCTAAACTCTACGAGGATCTCCCAGACGAGGTCGCCGAAGCCTGCCTGACCCAGACATTGTTCGAAGGACAAGTATGGCAACTTTTCTTCGATGGTGCATCAAGAACAAGCCCTAAGGGACACACAGTTGCGGGGGTAGGAGTAGTACTCGTCTCCCCACAAAATTATGTGATTCCCCGAGCTATCTCGTTAACCGAGCCCTGCTCCAACAATGTGGCGGAATACAACGCTCTTTTGATTGGGATGCAATTCGCCGATGAGATTGGCGTTAAAAATCTCGAGGCGTACGGTGACTCCAAACTCATCGTCAGCCAAGTTCGCGGAGAGTATGAGGTCAGGCATGAAGATCTAGTACCCTACTACAACGCGACAATCCACATGGCCGAGAGGTTTTCAAACTTCTACATCGACCATGTACCGCGCAAGCAAAATGCGCATGCAGATGCACTTGCATCCCTTGCTGCCTCCTTAGCTCTTCCAGCTGGAGCAATGGAGAAGGTATTCGTCTATAGCCACGACCTATACTGCCCAAAAAGTCCCCTCGGAGATTACCAGAGGTCAACAGGAGATCGTCGCGGTAAGGAAACACTTGAAGTGTCGACCGATCCAGAGCTTAAAGACTGGCGATTCCCCTACATTGATTTTGTCTTGTACGGCATCTTGCCCGAAGACACCAGGGAGGCGGCTGCCATCCGAAGGAAAGCCTCCAAATTCTACTACAATGCGATTTCGCGAACATTGTATCGTAGATCGCATGACGGGATCCTGCTCCGGTGCCTCTCATCAAAAGAAGCCCACGAAGTGTTGAAAGAAGCCCACGATGGTACGTGTGGAGCTCATCAACCTGGCCCGAAGCTGGCAAACCGACTCCAAAGATTGGGTTACTACTGGCCCAAGATGGTTGCCGATGCTGTTGCCTATGCCAAAAGATGTCACGCCTGTCAAATACATGGCGATTTCATCCATCAAGCACCAGGATACCTCCACTCTACGACCTCTACCTGGCCGTTCGAAATGTGGGGGATGGACGTGGTTGGTCCTATCAGCCCACCATCATCAAAGGGACATCGGTTCATCCTAGCGATAACCGATTACTTCTCAAAGTGGGCCGAAGCTATCCCTTTGAAGGAGGTAAAATCATCTAACGTGATCAAGTTCGTGAAACATCACGTTATTTACCGCTTCGGTGTGCCTCGGCGGATTGTCCATGACAATGGACCCCAGTTCATCAGCCAGGCTTTTCAGAGATTCTGCGCCAAGTTCAGAATCCAGAGTGTGTCATCAACGGCATACTATCCGCCCGCTAACGGCCTCGCAGAAGCTTTCAATAAGACTATTGGCAAGCTTCTCAAGAAATTCGTCTCGAAAAGTCAACGAGACTGGGACGATAAGTTGGGCGAATGCTTATGGGCCTATCGCACGACTGTGCGAACCCCAACTAAAGCCACGCCATTTTCCTTGGTGTACGGATGCGAAGCCGTCCTTCCACTGGAAATCCAAATTCCATCTCTTCGCGTCGCCTTGACAGCGGAGATGACAACAGAGGAGAAGCATCGACAGCGACTCCAAGAATTGGAAGCCTTGGACGACAAGCGTCTGCAGGCCCAACAACAAATCGAGCTTTATCAAGCTCGTATCACCAGAGCCTTCAACAAGAAAGTCAAATCGCGAACTTTCAAGAAAGGCGACCTCGTCTTAGCCGTCCGAAGACCCATGGTCATGACGCACAAGACGAAAGGAAAATTCCAACCCAAATGGGAAGGACCGTTTGTAGTAGAGTCAGTCTACTCAAATGGATCGTATCGCCTCATAACCTCAAATGGCGATACACTCATGATGCCAATCAATGGCAAATTCCTGAAGAAATACTATCCCTAGATGGCATTCTTCCACCGATCAAGTTAAAAATACACCTCTGATCAAAAACATCCAACGCCTCCGACGGCTAAGGATAGAGGAAAATGTTGGCTTTTAAGCCCAACATAAGTCCTCGACAACTTATCATGCTGAGGGGAATAGCATGGCTAGCCCAACCCAAACGGTAGTTGGTAAAGGCACCTCAAATCCGTTGATAGCTGAGGGTTTGCTAAAAATCCTGCCGATCAAGTTAAAAAATACACCTCTGATCAAAAACATCCAACGCCTCCGACGGCTAAGGATAGAGGAAAATGTTGGCTTTTAAGCCCAACATAAGTCCTCGACAACTTATCATGCTGAGGGGAATAGCATGGCTAGCCCAACCCAAACGGTAGTTGGTAAAGGCACCTCAAATCCGTTGATAGCTGAGGGTTTGCTAAAAATCCTGCCGATCAAGTTAAAAAATACACCTCTGATCAAAAACATCCAACGCCTCCGACGGCTAAGGATAGAGGAAAATGTTGGCTTTTAAGCCCAACATAAGTCCTCGACAACTTATCATGCTGAGGGGAATAGCATGGCTAGCCCAACCCAAACGGTAGTTGGTAAAGGCACCTCAAATCCGTTGATAGCTGAGGGTTTGCTAAAAATCCTAAGTGGACTTGATTCCACTCTTCCCTCCAAAAATCCCTTACCAATTCTCATCCATAGAATGGTAGGACCACAAAATGCAATCATTACTATGTTAACACTATACCTCTGGTAATGAATACTCCTCGTCGAGTACAAACCTGGCTTGTTAACTCTGCATAGAGTAACAAACTCTCAAATTTGCCAAGTTAACACTATACCTCTGGCACTTCAAATTCTACTTGTCAATTCTCATCAATAGAATGACAGGTCCTCAAATTGCTCCTATCGCAAGCAAATTCTTGTCAAGTTAATATCACACCTCTGACAAACTACTGTTTAAGTTAACATTATACCTCTAAGCGGTACATCGAGTGTCTGTCAAGTTAATATCACACCTCTGACAGTTACCTTTCTTCAGACTTCCATATCGAAGCTGAAATGGACGATGCCAAGTTAACACTACACTTCTAGCATCCGAGTCATTGCTAAGTTCAACAATACACCTATGGCTATGACCTTTCCTCGACTTCCTTGTCCAAGCCGAGACGGACGATGCCAAGTTAACACTACACTTCTAGCATCCGAGTCATTGCTAAGTTCAACAATACACCTATGGCTATGACCTTTCCTCGACTTCTTTAAGCCGAGACGACCAATGCCAAGTTCAACATTACACCTCTAGCATTACTATCACTGTTAAGTTAAACATCACACCTATGACAGTGACACCCTCAGTTTTCCCAAATAAAACTGAGATGCTGATGAGTTAGGTTAATATCACACCTCTAACTCACGTCCTTGTCAAGTTAATATTACACTTCTGACAAGACTACTTCTAAACCGTTAAGTTAATATCACACCTCTAGCGGTAAAAATCTTACTAGATTCCCCACGAGTCTAGTTTCATTTGATATTCTCCCCAACCGAGTATCAAATTCATTTGGGAGGCATTGTTGGTTAACATTACACCGATAAACAATGCTTCCATCAAAATCCCCAGCTGATCTTAAATCAAGTTAATCCCAAATCCTTGATAAAAGTTCACCTTCTCTGGGGGTACACACTCCACTTGTCACTTTCTTTTATAAAGTGGCGGGTCCACCAAAATCATTCTTTTGCTTCTAAAACAAAACATTCAAGACAACAGAAAGAGGCAAAAAGAAAAGTGTCACTTTTATTGATATTCAAGCATATGAAAGTGATACAAAACGCTCTCTTATACAATAAGATTGAGTGTTACAATTAAGGAGTACAAAGAAGTCCCTCTCTCTCTCAGAGGCCGTACTCACTCCTTGAAACCGCATCTGATCCCAGGTGCACAATTGGAACCGATTGCGCCATGGCGATGACGCAAAAGTCGAAAGCGCCCTAGCTGATTAAGCTAAGAGCAATGGTGTTCTTGAGGTCCGGTGGCAACAGAAGGTCCTGCAACCCTTCGTTCAGGCGCGTCTCTTTCCCTAGCAGACCATCCAACAAACATGGAGTCACTCCTGGGGTGAGAGAGGAAGTTTAGGAGTCATCACAAAGGATGCTACCCTCCACTAGGTCCAGCGGCAGCAGAAAGTCCTGCATTCATCACCATCCCTTTCCCCAGCAGGCCATCCAACGGAATGTCCTTGATGTCACTTCTGGAGTAGGGAGAGGAAGAGGATCTTTCCGCCACCGTAACCGCCGGAACCTCCTCGCCGTCATACTTGACCTGACCATCTCTTGCCATCAGGCAAGAGTGGTGCAGGAGATCTGAAGAGACCTTGGCGAGATGTGGGTCCTCGTCAGAGATATAATTTAATCTCTCACAAACGACGAGGACCATAATTTAATCTCTCACAAACGAACGTGGAGCAAGTTCGCCAGCCGGTATATTCTTTCTGGGGCCCAGCAAACCTGAAAAAGGACGAGCAAGCCTACCTGCAAAGAATAAGCAAGAGTCAGAAAATCTGGAACTCAGTACATTTTTATAAAGGAAACTGAGTAACAGAACGCGGCAGCCATTCAAGACTTCAGACGCGAGAATGACCCGCGCAGTCAAACAGACGCGAGTCAAACTGCGCCACGCATAGGATTCAAACGCGGCCTCAGTTTGTACCCGCGCCTAATGCACCAGACGCAAAGAATTTCAGAACGCCGAAAATTGCCATCTCTCTGTTGAGTGAACAAGAGTTGCAAGATTCAGGTCGAAAACACGCCAAGGCAATGAAACGCGATGGGCAAAGCCAGCGTCAAGCGCCCGCGTTCAGAGAAGTCAAGTCACTGGCACAAATTCCAGAGAAGGAATGCACCGGGACTTCATTTAGATGGTTATGCCAAAGTTCAGGCTATACACATCATCGGGGGACATACCAGCAGAGACCTCTGGCCAGAGTTGGCCTCTCTGCACCCAAACGCAGGCGTCCAAGATGATCCGAGAGGGGGTTCTTCTTGAAGAGACCAAACCGAAGCGTGAGAGCTCTGGGTCATCTTCATTCTCGGAATTACCTTCATCCATGGAGACGGAATCCCTATCAAGAAACTCTTTTCTGAAGAAGGTGGGACTTCTCAGAGCAATCCAAAGAGAAATAATCCAAGCTTGGATTATAGAAGGGGAGCGCACCCTATTTATAGGCAGGCCCTAATAACTGCCATTAATGGGGCGTTAATTGGAACCGTCACGCACGATTGTCAAAGCCCAGTGAAGGATTGACGCGTGGAACGCCGCTTTGGAAACCGTCGCAAGCGCCGGTTTTCAACCGCCCGCGTCGGTTTTGCATTTAAGGGCAGTAACTCCTGAGTCCAATGAGGAGTTGACGCGTGGATAACTGCCTTGGGAATCAACGGATGACTCGGAATCCCAATCGACATTGAAGACCTGACGAGCAAAGATCTCCTAAAATCTTGAGTCAGATCACATTAAACGCAGATGGGAAAGCCGCGTCCCTTCAGCAGACAAGGCTGCATCTCTTGCGTCTGCCCGATCCGCGCAAGACAGATTTGCGTTATTCAGAGTTGCGTCTCACCTTGTGATTGACGCTGCGTCTCACCCCAGGGACTGACAGCCGCGTCTTACTTTACGGATCAATGCCGCGTCTCATCTTTTGATTGACGCCGCATCTCATCAAGAAGACCGCGTCTCACTTTATGATTGACGCTGCGTCTCAGTAAAAGGACTTAGTAAAATCTAAGTTCCGGTAGACTGACGACCGCGTCTCACCCTGTGATCGACGCTGCGTCTCGTCAAAAAGACTTGGTGAAATCTAAGTCCCCATAGATTGATGCCACGTCTCATTCTATGGGATTAATGCCGCGTCTCGCCAAGACCGCGTCTCATTAAAAGAACTTAGTCCTACCTAAGTTCAGTAATCACGACTAGTGATCAAGAGTTGGACTCATCCACAACAGGACAAAGAAATTGGGACAAAAGCTTTAAAGAAAACTTCTATTATATCAAAAAATGATAGAAGTGGATACAAACACTCTTGATAAATAGAGTGTCCCTTTTCTTTACAAAAAGAAAAAAGAAAAGAAGGCTAAATGTCCTGGTGCGCCAAGGAACGGATTTGTTCCCTAAGGCGGTGAATCTCATGCTGGCGCGTCCTCTCAGCCTCCATGATAGCCCGGTCCCGCAGCTCCGCCTCAGATAAGAAATTTCTGGCAGCCAGCTGCATCCGCAGAGATTCCACCCTGGAAGATTGTAGGGATAGACTCTCTTCAGCACGCGCCGTAGCAGCCCGTTGCTCCTCAAGCTCCTTTTTGAGGGAAACAAGTTTCTCCTCATTTAGCGCAAGAACAGCTTCCGCCTTGGCGATAATATCCCGAGTTCTGAGGATGACTTGCTCCGTGCTCTGCACACTAAGCTCAGATTCCCTCGAATCCCCGGCTAATTTCTGAAATTCAGCCTTGGAATATTCAAGGTCGCGGATCTCGGCAGCGATTTGTGCCTCCGCCTCCTGTCGCTCCCGTTCCTGATCAGCTAGGAGCCTAGTCAAGGTGGCCTGGGCTTCATCAAAAGAGCCAGCATCTTCCAAAGATTCCAGCTCCCGCAGGTT
Organism: Agave tequilana; assembly: GCA_038442645.1. Lineage (NCBI taxonomy): Eukaryota > Viridiplantae > Streptophyta > Magnoliopsida > Asparagales > Asparagaceae > Agave > Agave tequilana. The sequence continues at coordinate 206,888 of JAVJIF010033060.1, read as the reverse complement.
ATCTCCAAGTTGCTCTACCACCCGCAGGCATGCCCTGGCAAGTGAAGGGCCTCCCGCCAATTCGACGCTCACGGCCATATTTTCAAGAAGCCTCTGGGCGAACTGGAAGGTGCTGTGTCCACGGAAGATGAGATCAATACATGATCCCATCGAGGTGAAGAATTGTTGCACCATCTGACGTGCCAGCTCCCCCATGTCTTCACCACCTAAGAAGCTTCCCGACCCTTTTTCTGTCACGGGATAAGGGATATAGGGCGGGTCTTCTCGCACAAGAGCCGTGCCGGCCGTCGATGTGGCAAGAGCAAGACTACCCGCTGGCGCTTCCTGGAGCGCTGCCTCTGCAGGAGCTTCCACGACCAATGAAGGAGTTGTAAGCACAACCTCTTCAGAAACTTCCACCGAGAATTGAGCTGTGTGGCCTTCTGGAAGGGTGCCGATCGTCAGACTCCCCACCTGAGCCCCCTCAGTCAGAGCGCCTTACTAGGTTCGAGGTCCAGAGGCGTCGAGTCCTGTAGAATGGGAGTCTCCCCAGCTTCAGCAGTAGCCTTCTCCACCGGCGGAGTGAGAGCCTCCTCGCCTCAATGATTGTTTCCCCTCCTGGCAAAGGGGAAGGCTCCCCAACTTCAACAGCTGCCCCCACTGAGGTTGTCTCGGCAACCGAAGCCTCAATCCCCTTGGGCTGGGTCAACGCTGTTTCCATCGCCTCGACATGCGAGGAAGTTGTACCTTCAGCAGGGATTATCGCCGGCGGTAACGCAGTCGATGATTCGCCCCCGTATATTTTCCCCTCCGAGATGCGTGAGAACTTACTCGGGTCAGGAAAAGCGGGTTCATGGCCGTAGTCGACTTTATCTTCAAAGTCGCTTTCCGTATCAGACGCGGAAGACGACAGTTCAACGCAAAGGTCCTCGGTGACCGGGGCCTTGCCACCAATCACCCCAGTGGTAGGACTAGGGTCGATTATCCGAGCGCTGGAAATGAAGACGCTAGGAGGTCCTGACCGCTGTGCCTTGTATCTCCCTTCACGAGCAGAAGAAGGCTCGGGCCGAGCTGAGAACCCTGGAATCTGGACATTCCCTCCCACGAGTTGTTCTTCCTCGTCAGCTATAGTGGGTTTGTCAACCAATTCCCCCTCTTCCGCAATCTTACAGGTCCCTCTGTGCGACCTAGGAGCACGGATTAAACTGGGGAGATCTCTATCCTCTGGCGGTTCCTCAACCATGACAAAGAGGTCTTCAGGACAGTCCCAACTCCAACAGAAATGTCTCCTGAGGGAGAGACTTCCGTTGCTAAGTCCCTCCGAGCCCTCTTCGAAACAGGACCAGCAGTTGAAGTGGGACCCCGACGGCGCTTACTCACCAATTCTTGAGCCTTGGCGGTAGAGGGCCCCTCCTGTGGCCCTAGCTTGGTTCTACTCCGGGTTACTCGGAGCTCCTCTCTTGAGCCTCCCTCAGCTTCTCTCTGAGATGCTCTCTCCAGCTCTTTCTGGACCTTTAAATACTGGGTGATCATGTGCGAGCATTTGCCAGACTCCGACTGTGTTTTGAGATAAGGCATTAATGCCCTCAATACCCGTATACCCGGGGGCAAAATCCGGTGACTGGTTTACCCGAGAATACCAGGTGCAGAAAGTGAAGCTGGTAAGATTCTTCGGCTCCTCGACGGGCAAACGGAAAGTTGCCTCTGTCCCCCCAGCCACGCTATAGTACCAGGCTCGAGCACCTTCGCACAAATTCCCATTGAAGGCAAGTTGTGTATTCGGATTGCCGACATAAAGCTGAGCATAGCCAAACTGTCGGGCAAAACGACTTGGCATATACGGTTCGATAGTGCAGGAAGTCCCTTGGCGAAACAGCACATATCCTGGTCGTATATTAATCAACCACCGGAAGACTCCCGCGGACAGTTGGGTGAGGTCATCCCGACCTATAGAATCAGTGAATTGCTCACCAAAAGATGCACCAGGAATCCCAGCGAAGCAGCGGTTGAGCTGGTAATTGGCGGCATTTGAGAGACGTCTCCGAATATAATATATATAGGTATCACTCCAATCCGAGTTTTCCAGCCGCCTCACAAAAGGGACAGGACTCGTACTCCCACGCGCCGTTGTCATCAAAGAAGGGCAATGCATCACGTACCAGGCCATGAGATACGTGTAAGGCAACTCAATTCGGGGGTTGGGGCGCCTTGCCGTCGGGTTTCCCTCTGAGTCAACATACGGCTTGCCTTGAGAGTCGACAGTCCTTGGAGCCTCGCATAGTCTCTTGGCTAACGCCCGCAACCCGCTCTGAATGCCAGCCGCCACGGCCGGAAGAAGGGCTATAGGACGGCCATGGGCCAGGAGCACTGCTGGGTACACCACGTCGGCAATAATGACTTCATGTGGCCGTGTAGGTACCACACAACGCTTCAACCACAGCATCAAGAAGCCTGCCAACAGCGCTCGACTAGAGATAGAAGCCCGGGCCCGATGATGATAGCTTTCGAAAAGCGTATCAGGTTCGAAGCCGTCCTCGTTCGACCCAGTGGTGTAAAAGCCCTCAGAAGCTTGTGCGACCATGTCGTCAACTCCCTGTTCAGAGAGGGGAGCCAGTCGAGTTATCGAATGATCCTTCTTGCTGACGTTGCTGAATAGGTAATTGGCCCAGGATAGATGCCTAACTCCATGCGTCCTCCAACCGGTTACCTGACCACAAATATGGAAGTGGCACATCACTTCCCAATAGGTCTCGTACACCTCAGGGGAATCCTTCTTTATAAGGTCAAGCTCCCTAGCAGTCGGGACATATTCTTCATAAGGGAACTCCCCCATCACCAGCCCCGAGACCTCATGCAACTCATGCAGTGCAAGGCCCATTTCTCCAACCGGGGTAAAGAATGTCCCCGTCTGAGGGTTGTAGCGCTCCAAGATCCCGAAGAAGTTGTGAGAGCTCATTGGGATGCCCCATTGTACGGCCCTGACTGCTGAGTATAATCCCACGTGCTCAAGCAGATCTCCAAGATCGGAGAGGGCGAAACCCACCATTCTGCCCCACCAAGAATTCTCCGTGGAGTGGACCCATCCTGGCAAACGGAACTTGGCCGGATAATCACCCTCTGCTTCTATGAACGAATTGAGGAAGGTGGTGGCAAGCTGCGGGATCTCTCCGACTGGAAGCTCAGACTTGCGTGACCCGGGAAACAAGCCGAGGACCGCCCGGTCATGGCAATCATGACGGTATACATTCTGGGATTTGAAATTACCAAGGGTAATCTCAGAGATATCCCGGGACACGTCCCACTTCATCTTCCGAAGGACGGACAGATGTTGGAGATAAGACAACGGGAGCATCCTCTCCATGGCGGGAAGGAAGTATCTCCTCTCCCCTATCTGACGGAGCCACCTGTAATTCCCGTCATACATTGGTCTGCCACCGTCGCTGACATGATCTCCAAAGAAGAAAGCAGGTTTCTCCAGCTTGATGTGGGTATCCGTTGCGAAGACTGCATCGGTCATGAGCACCCGAGAAGTCCTCTCATTAACATGGGCAATCATTTCCCTGCGAACTGGCGACCTGTCAGCAGTCACAGGTATGGTCCTTCGCAGTGCAAAAGTCAGACGGTGGTCAGCACCACCCACGCGTCCAAAGTGGTGCATCTTGGCAAGTGAACCTGAAACATGCGGCACTGCAAAAGAAGAAGACACTTGGTCAGATACTTTGCCAAAAATAAGGGAAGACGCTAAGTGTTCATAATTCAAAACGCAGCCGAGACACTGGACGCAGGAGTTATCATCCGCGTCCAGACCTGCGAACTTGCATCAAAACGCAGAAGAGATACTGGACGCAGGAATTTTTCGAACCCGCGTCCAGACCTGCAAAGCCGCGTTCCGCAAACCAAGACTTATGAAAATTCTAAGTACTTGGACTCAAACGCCAGATTCTACAAAATCGGCGGTTGAAGACACAGAACGCAAGGATCAAATCCGCGTTCTGCAAACCAAGACTTGTGAAATTTCAAAGTGCTTGGACTCAGACGCCAGATTCATCAAATCGGCGCCTGATGGCACAAAACGCGGCACAGAACGCATGGATCAAATCCGCGTTCTGCAAATCGCGTCCAGAGACCTTCACAATTAGAAATGTTCTAAGTGAAGGATCCAGAATGCAGAGTTCACCAGCGTCGGATCATCAGGCCCGCGCCCCGGTTATCATCTCAAGGACAGCGTCCGAGAATCAAACACGATCTTGTGTTAAAGGTTCTTAGGGTTCTATGAACATATTTTAATGGCGGAACCCACGCCGAAGGTACATTTTTACCTCGGAAAACACCCTCCTGCGCAGAGGAAGCATCTCTCTCAGCCTCGGCGACGGTCGCCCTTGAGGATGATGCAGTCGGTTTCGTCTTGGGAGCCATCGATGTTCAGAAATCCGAATTCGAAGATGGACAGATGAACAAACAAGAGGAGGGAAGCTCTCTTTTCTCAGCAAATGCGTTCGGAGAAGAAAATGTGTCTCTCTCTAACTGTTGCCTTTTATAGGCACAGAGATTCGCGAAGATACGCAGCGTTTGGCCCAATAAACGCTGCAGCGAATCGCTGCCTGACGCGTGGAGCCAAATCATTGTTTGAACAGGGAAGATCATGCGTCGCGACCCCGCCACAAGTCAGAAGTTGACACGTGGAGCAGTTCATTTAATGAACCGGGAGATCCGCGCGCCAAGAGGCGAAATCTCGCCGTTTCCCCAGGCCAGCTGGCGGCGTAATCATGACATGGCACAGGTGCGCGCCCCAAAGTACGCGGCTCTTCGATGGACATGCCCCATCAGCATCATCATAAATGCACCCAGAAAATCGCGTCTGCATTTCAAGAGATGCGTCTCTCCAAAGTCCGCGTCCCCCCAAACGGGCCAAACGTCGCGTCTACCCCATGGAAGTCGCGTCTTTAAAGCAGTCTCTGCTTTTTCAAAAAGGAACCTGCGTCCAGTCTCCTGCTTCTGCAAGTCAGTTCAACAGTACACTGACGCAAACAGACAACCAACCACTCCCGGCCAAAAGCGCACCCGTGACAGACTAAAAGCAATCGGGGAGGTCTAGACTGTGTATCTAGACACTCAACACGATCAACTCTGACGGCTTTAAAGAGTTCAACAGTACACTCACGAAGACCAATTCCAGATAAGATCAAGCCCGAAGCATCAACAGTCCAGTCATAAAGGCGAACACGGCTATGATCCAAAGTATTCCGAAATCCGTCCCATTCAACTGCGGAATATCAGAAACTTTGGAGGGGGTTCTGTAGGCTGTATAAAAATGACTAACAGACAAGCCATTAAGGAAGCAGAGTCTCAAGCTCTAGACGCGAGGAATCGATGCCCGCGTCTCAGCATTAAGACGCGTTGGCTCTACACCCGCGTCTCAACGTCCAGACGCGTCGGCCTGAAGCCCGCATCTCAACGTCCAGACGCGTCGGCCCGAAGTCCGCGTCTCAGCATCAAGGCGCGTCGACCCGACGCCCGCGCCTCAGCGTCCAGACGTGAAGGCCCGAAGCCCGCGTCTCAGCATTAAGGCGCGTTTGGCTCGACGCCCGCGTCTCAAACTTCAAGGCGCGTTTGGCTCAACGCCCGCGTCTCAGTTGCAACTGCCCTGATTGCGGGGCCAGTCACCGCGCATGTAGCGGGTAGTGGCCCCTCATTCGGGAGCGTTTTCAGGAGGCACCTTCACCCCCTGAGACCCCTATAAATAGCCTTGTTTGCTATGAAGAGGGGATCGAAGCTTTGGAGAAGTCGAGAATTAAGAAGGTCAAGGCATCATCAAGATCGATCAAATCCAGGCAAGAGGATCATCAAGAGGGAAGCACAACTTCAACAACAGACAGAGGGAGGAGACTCTTCAGCGAGCTTACTGAGTACTAGCCGCTCTTCGCCTACCTCCTCTTTGAGAGTTTTGGTAGACGGAGCTGAGTTACTCTTTCTACCGACCGAAGAGAAGACCCCCGACGGTCCAGGACGGTCATCTGGTCAACGGAGAACAAGATTCACTCTCCACCGCCACACGAAGAACCCAGCATTAAACAAAGGGGGGATTCAAGCTTCAACATCCTCCCTCCCTTGTAACTGGAAGGAAAAGTCTTGTTGTAATCTTTTCATCTGATTCAAAGAAATTTTTACAGCAATTCCCTCTTTCTTTTTCCGGCGGTCAACAATTGGGTTTCGGAGCGGGTTTGGGCTGTTAACGGTCGGGTTGGGATTCACAACCCAAAACCCATTGACTTAAGTAAAGGGTTAATGGGTAACGGGTTATTGGGTCGGGTTTAAAACCCAACCCCCTCCTTGGTTTATTGGGTTCGGGTTACACCCGAACCCAATACAACAAAAGCAGCAGCAGCAGCCTTTGCTGCTGCGTGCCATGGCTGGCCAGCTGAGCTGGCCGGCGGCGAAGGGGGGCCTTCGCCGGCGGCGCGTCTGTCAGGCCGGGGAGAGAGAGAGAGATAGAGATAGAGAGAGAGGAGAAGGAGAGAAACATGGGGGTTTGGTTTACAGCAAAAGAAGAAGAAGAAGAAGATGAAGAGGGGGAAGATGGCGGCGCGGTGGCGCTCGGCTTGGGCCGCGGTGGCGGCCGGCCACCGCCGCGTGGCCGGAGGCGGAGCCCGGTGGCGCACCGGCCACCGGGGCGCCCCCGGGCGCCGGCGGCAAGGCCGGCAGCGGCCTGCCGCCTACAGGGAGAGAGGGACATGGAGAGGGATAGAGAGAGATAAGAGAGAAGGGAGAGAGAGAGGTTAGAGAGAGAGAGAGTGTGTGTGTGTTTATTGATCTTAATTAGAGAGAGAGTGAGGAGATTTAAGAGGGGAGAGCGAGGCGGTGGGAGAGTCAAAGGCGGTGGCGTGGAGATCTCCAGAGAAATGGAGAAGAGGAAGGGAAAAAAGAAAAAGAGAGAAAAAAGTTTTTATAATATTTAATTAATATTATTATTGGGTTCAAAATTGACTAGCTCCAAATGGTGCCCCAAAAATACAAAAAATAGAGAATATTATCCAAAGACGTACTATGAAAACGGTTTGCAGAAATTCAATGCGGTTTGCAAATTAAAAATCCTGGAAGATTTCGCCGGTATTGGGCGACACCGGTTTGGCCGGATTTTCGATAAATTAAGAAAAATCCCCAAAAAATTCCAAAATGGAGCTATTGTGATTCTAAGACATTAGGTGAAAGCAGATTCTCAAAATACAACTCCATTTGTGAAATAAAAATCGGAGAGCCGGTTTGAGATTTTCCAAAACAATACAGAAAAATTCCATAAAATCCTGAAAATTCTAAAATATTAGAAAATGATTTTTGAAACTGAAATCGGCTCAATCGGAGTACCACAGAGGTCTAATCAATATTATACGCCGTATCGCGAACTGATACTGTGATACGTACTTCAGGGATCAGGGGGTTACAGCTCTTCACTGAAAATTCGGCTAAACTTGTTGGTTACACTAAGTGTGTTGCATTAAGTTTTTAATTCCGCATTATTATTCATTAGATTAGCCGTACACCTATTCACCCCCCTCTAGGTGTACTTTCAGAGAAAGCCCAGGACTCTCCGGGAGCTCCCCCACGGTCACATTCTCCACCAGGTATTCAAAGAATCCAACAAGGATCCAGGCTCATCGTCCAGGTCTATCTCCACCTCAGCCTCTCTTTTCTCAAGCCCAGATCCTTTGATCTCCTCAGGCTGTTTCTCGCCCGAAGCACAAACCTCTTCCAAATCTATGCAGGCGGGAGACGTCCTCAGCCTCCGAAAACTCTCCCCACGACCACCGACCGCCAAGTCAAAAATGAGCGAAAGAGGCCTGTTGAACCCGCACTCGCGACGGCCTTAAAACACAAAGGGAATAAGATGTTAAAAAAGAGGCGAAACCTAGAAACCTAACAGTTTCATTCAAAAGATTACATTAGAGCTTTACAATCAATAGATCTGATTTATTCTTTAGTTCATTATGACTGGGAAGGCATTTATATGTGTTGTATCAATGCAGTTTGAATTATAATGTCCCACCGCATACTTGTAATAAAAGGAAGTGCAGAAAGTTGGTGTACAGTTTCGCGAACATGTACCTGATGTACTGTTTAGATAGAGGGATGTGACGGATGTCACTCTGAGAGACTTCTCTACCTGAGTGCCGAAATGTATCTACTAGGAATTTTGCGTCATACCACTTCTGCATATTTTTTTTTCTAGGAAGCATGGTGGGGATTGTTTCTCATCATCAACCCCCCCCATCAGGTTAGGTTTAGGGGGGATGGGCGAGCAGTCTTCACTTACTTTTGATGCTAAAAACTAGAATGTAGAAGTTATTGATTTATCTTCCTGTACTTAAGTTTGCCGAGGAACCCCTAGGGGTAAAGCCAAAGAAGCCAGAGGGATGCCCTTAAGATTTTTCAAAGCTGTAGTTCACAGTCCTGTAATTAAAAGTTATTTCCCTAATTTACCATGATATGTTTTGATATTCGTTCTGTTTTCCATACACGAGAACACTTTGGATCCAAAGACATTTACCTAAAGGTAACACAATTGTTTGCAATTTGAATGATTCACTAATGTGAAACGGGAAATCATGTGGTGTGGTTAATCAATGATAAACTTGAAATTTGCAACATTTTACTATATTAACGATCTTTGGTAAGAAATTAATTAAAACTAATGATGCCACAAGATGGATTTTAATAATAATTGCGTGCATAATTTAGATATTCTAATCTTGAGAAAGCAGATACAATATTTATTTAATATGAAGTAGTCCTATTCACAATATTCAAATCAGTAACTAACAAGCACAAATAGATTCACACAACTCATATAGATAGTGGACAATAGATTAATATGATAAAAGTTTAGATAATAAATAATATTATGTAATCCAATTAATGATCCGATTGATGAAACTATATTTTACCTACTACGAAGCCCGTTCTCAGGTATTGATAATTTGTGATCTTGTGTTGATCTTGATACTTGTTAGTCCACTATTTGTCTCCACTGCCGTTGGTGTTTGTAGAGTTATTAATAGGAAGAAAGCATCACTACTAAAACTCTTATATATACAAAAAAAAAAAAATAATAATAAAAATATAAATAAATAAATAAATAAAATGAAAAATAATAATAATAATAATATATATATGTTAGCACTGGGGATTGAACTTAGGTCCCCAATAAGGGAGAGAAGAGAGTTAACCATTGTGCCACATTGGCGTGTAATATAAGAGCACTCGAAATTAAATTTGAATCTAATGAGCTAGACAATCTATAATTTCAAATTCTAAATCAAATCTCTTTGAGATTTTTTTTCTACAACTTTTCATTCTTATCTAATTGCTAATCTAGCCTAATTAGAGTCCAGGTTCAAGAAGAATCTCTTTGAAATTTTTCCTACCACTTTCCATTCTTATCTAATTGCTAATCTAGCCTAATTAGAGTCCAGGTTCAAAAAAAAAAGAAAATCTCTTATAGCCTTATAAAACCTAAACATTTCCTTTCTCTCCTATATCAAGAGAAACTCTAGTATAACTTTCCTTATCCTCATATTTTTCTCAAACTGCGAAGAAGGATTTCGGGATACAAGATTAAGGAGAAAGCAAGGAAACAAGTAAGTATAAAAAATTTGATTTTTTTATTAATTCAAATATTTAATTAGCAAGCATGCTTAAGATTCCCTTTTTGTTGCAAAAACTTAGATCTCCCCTAAATTTAAATTAATTTATATGAATATGAATTTTGATAATATACCATAATTTAAAATTGACATGAATAAAAAAAAGAAAATTATAATTAAATCGGAGTACCATGCATAGATCTACCCCCTTTTTAAGAATTTATTCATCATCAAAAAACTTTACCTTGATCTAAATAAAACTTATGTAAAAATAATATACGATTCTCTAATAGAAATATTTTACAAAAAAAAAAACAAAAAAAGAAAATATTTAGAACAAAATTTCAAGGATCTAAAATTTAGACACATGGGTTAATCTATCAATACATGGAAATGTATTCTAAATCCAATTAAAAAATATATATATTTTAAATCTTACATTAAAATCTCTGCAATTTAGAAAATTTAGAAAATAAAAATAAAAAAAAGAGTGCACTGCTCTCGGCCAAGCCGAGAGCAGTGCGCTGCACTGTGCAGGCTTGGCCTAGCCCGGGCCTTGCAGGCCCGGGTTGGGTCCATTTAAAAAAAAAAAAAGAAAGAAACTGAGATGGGCCGCACTGGCTCAGGCCCAGTCCAAATAAAAAAAAGAGAAAAGAATCAGAACTGGGCCATCATTGGCCCAGCCCAGAAAACAGGAAAAGAGGAAAAAAAAAAGAAAGAAAAACTGGGCCTGGCTATTGGGCCAGGCAAGGAACCAGAAAATGGAAAAAAAAAAAAAAAGAAATAAATGAAGCCCAATTCATTTTAATCCAACCCAATTACAAAAAATCAGACCCGTTAAGTTTTGAAAAAACAAATTTTTTTAATTAGATAAAATTTGGAAAAAAATAAATAAAAATAGTGATAAATATATAGATAACTTCTACCATCTACATAAAAATTTTGGAGTAAATTACAGCTCATATGGGTCTGAACTAATGCATTTAAAGATTGAAACCCGCTATTCTAATTTCAGACCCGTTAAGAAAATTACATGTTTTAAACCATTTAAAAACACAAAAAATTAGTAAATAAAATCTGAAAATCTCATAAACTTTATACTTCATTATGCAACCTTATTTAAAGATCCGGATTGTTCACATTTGATTTAAAATACTAAATAAATAGAATATTTCATGTAAAAGTCGATATATGAAAGTTCGATAATTTTCTAATTCGGATATATATTAATGTAGATTTCTTCGATTGGTGCTTGGACGCGTGGTAGCCAAGTGAGTGTTCTTCACTCACTGTATAAGTACTGTTATTTTCATTTATTATAAAATGTGTGCTATTTCTATTATTAAATGGTAAAGCTATTAAAGTTATTATTGAGTTTCTCGAAAATCTGAAAATTGTTTAAATTGTTTAAAATTGTAAATGATGAGATGGATTATGTTATCAAGTCACTGGAAATTACATACTGTTGTACTGTTACATTGTCACTTACTGTTACTGTCATACCAGTGATTTACATAACATGATTATTAGATAGCTTACACCGGGTGGGGAAATTGATAGAGGAGATGGTATCGGTATTTTGGGTGGACCTAGGATACAGGTTGCACAGCCGACTGAGGGTTCCACTGCAGGGTTCCTGGGGGATGACTGACATCCCATATGTACTGTTACTGTTCCACTGTTTACACAGTGAGATTACTGTTACTGTTACTGTTACTGAGTACCTAGCGGTACGGCCTGGTTCAGCGCCAGGAAACTGAGGCCGTGGTCCCGGGTATGTACGGGACCCACCTAAAATACAGATACCCATCTCCAACTATCCATTTCAAATAACTAGACAATAAGAATAGACATACACAGGACATCTTGACACATGACTGTACATAGGATTGATTGCAGTAATAAATGGTTATAAAGTGTATAACACTGTGTTACATTATGACTCACATATGTTAGACCACAGTATGATAACTATACTTGATCATACATGTGTTGCTAGATTTTACATGTTATATATTTCTTTCCATCTTTTTATCATTTGTTTAGGTCGCTATTGACGACCCTGAGTTGTTGCTCAGGTTCTGATCCAGAGACTCTGCAGGAGCAGGAGTACTTCGAGCACCTCGCTGATCTTCAGTAGATAGATCCTTCCTACTTTCATGTGAGAGACGTTATTGTTGTGTTTTCTATGATTTTAGTATGTTGTAATAAGTAAGACTTTTGGTGACATTATGTACTTGATTTCTTCCAGCTGGAATAACAGATAAATCGTGTTTTATTTTGAATCAATGTACTGAGGCTTAACGTATTTGTTTTTAAAAATACGTCGCCGGCTCTCGTCACGTACCATTTATATGAGTATTATGATTTCGGGGCGTGACAGGGTTTTCTTTGGTATCAGAGCCAGGTTTACTCAAGTGTATAGTTGTATAAATAGTCAGGCTCTTACCAACAGTACAATGTTTAGTAATCCAGCTACAAGTACAATGTCTACCATATTTTTAATTAATATTTTTTATTTTATTCTCAGAGTTATGGCTCAACGACGTCTTTCCGCTCGCATCGCTGCTCGCGAAGATGCCACTGATTTGCTGGGGGTACTCCGAGGCCTGGTAGAATCACAGCAACAGCAGACTGCACTTCTTCGAGATGGATTGGTGATGGCATAACAGACAACCACGGAGGCCATGGAGAGGTCTGCGATTCCTCGTAGACCAAAACCCGGGAACATTTCAGACTTTAGGAGGTTGCAGCCAGCTACTTTTACCGGGACAGAAAAGCCTTTGGAAGCAGAACAATGGCTGGTTGATATGACTAATCTCCTGAATGCAGCTCGTGTTCCGGCGGAGGATCAGGTGGAGGTAGTCAAGGTCCAAATGACTGATGTAGCTCGAACATGGTGGCTCGCTGAGGAGGAACGATTGGAGAAGCCAGTCACATGGGAGAGGTTCTCAGAGAGCTTTTATGAGCGGTTCTTCCCCAAGACTGCTAGAAGGGAGATGGAGCAGCAATTCATCAACTTACGACAAGGGAGTCGGACGGTGGACGAGTATGCAGCAGAGTTCCTGAGGTTAAGCCGATTCGCTCCCTATATGGTAGCAGAGGAAGAAGACCAGGCGAACCGATTCCAGCAAGGACTGAGGCTAGACATTCAAAAGTTTTTGGTCACACAGCAATTGAGCACTTACTCTCAGGTTCTCGGTGCTGCTCGTGGTCTAGAGCAGGTGATGGAAAAGGAGAGCAGGAGCAGATTGCAGACTAGGCCGCTGAAGCGACCTTTTGATCAGGTTGTCAAGGGGCCTCCTGCTAGGATCAGCTCTGCACCACCGAGCAGGCATTCTTTCACTACTTCCCCACCCTTGACGGTCTGCGACTTCTGCCAGAGACCGGGACACCTGCGGCGGAATTGCAGGTGGGCAAATGGTCAATGCCTCACTTGCGGATCCAGAGATCATCGACTAGCTGACTGTCCTTCCAAGAGGCCGAGGAGTATCATGCCTGCCCCTCAAACATCAGAAGCAGTTAAAAGGAACCCGGTACCCGCAGGTAGAGGAGCTCCGCTTCCTTCGCAGCAACAGGTGTTCGAACAGGCCCAGCGGAGGCCGGGAATCGGACGTGGAAGAGGCCAGGCTTTCAACTTGACTGCAGAACAAGCTGAGGCATCAGAGGAAGTTGTAGCAGGTACCATTCTGGTTCATTCCATTCCAGTTGTATCGTTATTTGATTCTGGTGCTTCCCATTGCTACATATCTACTAGATTCGTCATGATGCATGCTATACCCTGTAATGATATGGATAACCAATGGGAAATTAGTACCGGGAACGGGGTTATAACCACTAGTAGAATATGTAAGTCTTGTTCTGTGGAGATTTGCGGAAGACAGTTAAGGGCAGATTTGTTTATGATAGACACCGGCGGATATGATGTGATCTTAGGCATGACCTGGCTTAGTAAGTATCATGCGGTGATTGATTGCCGGAATAAGAGCGTGATCTTCAGGATTCCAGATCAATCCGAGTTCAAGTTCATCGGGGAGTCGAAGGCATCCAGACAGCAGCTGCAAGGGGACTACGCCACCGCAGAAACTCAAGAGAAGCCGATACCGGTTGTGGAGGAATTTTTAGATGTGTTTCCAGAGGATCTACCGGGACTTCCGCCAGATCGAAACTTGGAGTTCGCTATCGAAGTCATCCCAGGTACTGCCCCTATTTCTAAAGCGCCATATCGAATGGCACCGGTGGAGCTAGCCGAATTAAAGAAGCAACTGCAGGAATATTTGGATAAAGGCTTCATCAGGCCCAGTGTTTCACCTTGGGGAGCTCCGGTGTTGTTGGTAAAGAAGAAGGATGGTAGCAGAAGGATGTGCATTGATTATAGGGAGTTGAACAAGGTCACTATCAAGAATAGATATCCCTTGCCTAGGATAGATGACTTGTTTGATCAGCTAGCTGGAGCTAAGGTATTCTCGAAGTTAGATCTTCGGTCTGGATATCATCAATTGAAGGTGAAGGAGGTAGACATTCCGAAGACGGCATTTAGGACTCGTTATGGTCATTACGAGTTCTTGGTTATGCCATTTGGAGTGACCAATGCTCCGGCAATCTTTATGGATTTGATGAATCGAGTGTTCTCTCCATTCTTAGATAAGTTCGTAGTGATATTCATTGATGATATTCTGATATACTCTAAGAACGAGGAAGAACATTCTGAGCACTTGAGGATTGTGTTGCAAACCCTTCGGCAGGAGAAGCTCTATGCCAAACTAAGCAAGTGTGAGTTCTGGCTTAAGAGTGTGGCATTTTTGGGGCATATTGTTTCGGGAGAAGGCATCTCAGTGGATCCCAGCAAAGTTCAGGCAGTGAGGGATTGGCCTATTCCAAAATCAGTAACCGAGATTAGGAGCTTTCTGGGGTTAGCTGGGTACTACCGGAGATTCGTGCAAGACTTCTCAAGAATTGCAGGACCTCTGACCAAGCTTACCCAGAAGGGGGAGAAGTATGTATGGACAGCGGAGTGTACCAGTGCTTTCGAAGAACTGAAGAAGAGGTTGATGACGGCTCCAATTTGAAGATGCCTGATGGAACTGGTGGTATGGTCATTTACAGCGATGCGTCAGGGAAAGGATTGGGATGTGTGCTAATGCAGCATGGGCATGTGATAGCATACGCATCCAGGCAACTCAGGCCCCACGAGAAGAACTACCCAACGCATGACCTGGAGTTAGCAGCAGTGATTTTCGCCTTGAAAATTTGGAGGCACTACTTGTTGGGTGATCAGGTACTAATCTACACCGATCACAAGAGCTTGAAGTATATCTTCACTCAAAAGGAGTTAAACATGAGGCAGAGGAGGTGGTTGGAGCTAATGGCTGACTATGATATTGATCTACAATATCACCCTGGAAAGATCAATGTGGTACCAGATGCCTTAAGCAGGAAGCCAGAAGTGTCTATGGCAATACAAATCACACAACAGAAAGAATTATTCGAGGAGATGAGGCGAATGGACTTGATGGTAATTCGAAGGGCAGTGTCTCCTGGCCAATTGATGGTCATGCAGATTCAACCAATCTTATTGGAGAAGATCAGGGAAGCTCAAAGTGGAGATCTTAAATTGCAAGAATTCAGGGAACAAGTGGAAGCCGGGTTGAGGTCAGATATGCAGATCCATACAGATGGGACGCTCCGTTTTGGTAACAGAATTTGTGTACCTAAAGGAGAAGTTAGGCAAGAAGTGTTGGCTGAAGCCCATAGCTCGGCTTATTCTATACATCCAGGGGGAACAAAGATGTACCAAGACTTGAAGCAACGGTTCTGGTGGCATGGGATGAAAAGGGAGATTGCTCGGTATGTGGCAAAGTGCCTAGTATGTCAGCAGGTGAAGGCAGAGCATCAGAGGACAGCTGGACTTCTACAACCTCTGCCAATTCCAGAATGGAAGTGGGAGCACATCACTATGGATTTCGTCACTGCTTTACCTCGCAGCCAGAAGGGGAATAATGCAGTATGGGTTATAGTGGATCGCCTCACGAAATCAGCACATTTCATTCCCTTCAGACTGGGGCAGTCTACGGAATTGTTAGCAGAGAAGTATATGCAGGAAGTGGTGAGGCTCCATGGTGTGCCAGTCAGCATTGTGTCTGACAGAGACACTAGATTTCTATCCCACTTTTGGAGAAGCCTTCAGGAAAGTTTGGGAACCCGCTTGAAGTTTAGCACTGCATATCATCCGCAGACTGATGGACAATCAGAGCGGACGATTCAGATTCTCGAAGACATGTTGAGGGCATGCATGCTAGATTTCAAGGGATCATGGGAGGATCATTTGCACTTGGCGGAGTTTGCTTATAACAATAGCTATCAAGCTAGTATTAAGATGGCGCCTTTTGAAGCCTTATATGGAAGGAAATGCAGATCTCCTTTGTGCTGGGACGATATTGGTGACCGGAGTCTACTGGGACCGGAGATTATAACCCAGACAGTGGAGAAAGTTAAGATTATCCGAGAGCGCCTCAAGACAGCTCAGGATAGACAGAAGAAATGGGCAGATTTGGACAGAAGGCCACTGGAGTTTGAGATTGGAGATAAAGTATTCTTAAAGATATCACCAACGAGGGGAGTAATCAGGTTCGGCAGCAGAGGGAAGCTGAGTCCTAGGTTCATAGGACCTTTTGAGATTTTGGAGCGAGTGGGAGCGGTGGCTTACAGGCTAGCATTGCCCCCATCTTTAGATGGCGTGCATGATGTCTTCCATGTTTCTCAGCTGAGGAGGTATATCCGAGATGACAGTCATGTGGTGGATCATTCTGAGTTGGAACTTAGGCCGGACCTATCCTACACTGAGAGGCCTACGGTTATCCTAGATCGGACTACCAAGGAATTGAAGAAGCAGACCATTCCACTTGTTCTAGTATCTTGGGGCAATCGACCTCCAGGAGAAGCAACATGGGAGCGGGAAGATGTCATCCGCGATAGCTATCCCCACCTTTTCCGTGATAACTAGGTATATTTCTTTCCCCGCCTGAATTTAAATTTCGAGGACGAAATTTTCTTATTAGGTGGGTAGAATGTAATACTCTTGTTTTTATATACAAAAAAAAAATAATAATAAAAAAAAAATAAATAAATAAATAAATAAAATGAAAAATAATAATAATAATAATATATATGCTAGCACTGGGGATTGAACTTAGGTCCCCAACAAGGGAGAGAAGAGAGTTAACCATTGTGCCACATTGGCGTGTAATCTAAGAGCACTCGAAATTAAATTTGAATCTAATGAGCTAGACAATCTATAATTTCAAATTCTAAATCAAATCTCTTTGAGATTTTTTTCTACAACTTTTCATTCTTATCTAATTGCTAATCTAGCCTAATTAGAGTCCAGGTTCAAGAAGAATCTCTTTGAGATTTTTCCTACCACTTTCCATTCTTATCTAATTGCTAATCTAGCCTAATTAGAGTCCAGGTTCAAAAAAAAAAAAGAAAATCTCTTATAGCCTTATAAAACCTAAACATTTCCTTTCTCTCCTACATCAAGAGAAACTCTAGTATAACTTTCCTTATCCTCATATTTTCCTCAAACTGCGAAGAAGGATTTCGGGATACAAGATTAAGGAGAAAGCAAGGAAACAAGTAAGTATAAAAAATTTGATTTTTTTATTAATTCAAATATTTAATTAGCAAGCATGCTTAAGATTCCCTTTTTGTTGCAAAAACTTAGATCTCCCCTAAATTTAAATTAATTTATATGAATATGAATTTTGATAATATACCATAATTTAAAAATTGACATGAATAAAAAAAGAAAATTATAATTAAATCGGAGTACCATGCATAGATCTACCCCCCTTTTAAGAATTTATTCATCATCAAAAAACTTTACCTTGATCTAAATAAAACTTATGTAAAAATAATATACGATTCTCTAATAGAAATATTTTAGAAAAAAAAACAAAAAAAGAAAATATTTAGAACAAAATTCCAAGGATCTAAAATTAGACACATGGGTTAATCTATCAATACATGGAAATGTATTCTAAATCCAATTAAATATATATATATTTTAAATCTTACATTAAAATCTCTGCAATTTAGAAAATTTAGAAAATAAAAAAAAAAAAAAGAGTGCACTGCTCTCGGCCAAGCCGAGAGCAGTGCGCTGCACTGTGCAGGCTTGGCCTAGCCCGGGCCTTGCAGGCCCGGGTTGGGTCCATTTAAAAAAAAAAAAAAAGAAAGAAACTGAGATGGGCCGCACTGGCTCAGGCCCAGTCCAAAAAAAAAAAAAAAGAGAAAAGAATCAGAACTGGGCCATCATTGGCCCAGCCCAGAAAACAGGAAAAGAGGAAAAAAAAAAAAGAAAGAAAAACTGGGCCTGGCTATTGGGCCAGGCCAGGAACCAGAAAATGGAAAAAAAAAAAAAAGAAATAAATGAAGCCCAATTCTTTTTAATCCAACCCAATTACAAAAAATCAGACCCGTTAAGTTTTGAAAAACAATTTTTTTAATTAGATAAAATTTGGAAAAAAATAAATAAAAATAGTGATAAATATATAGATAACTTCTACCATCTACATAAAAATTTTGGAGTAAATTACAGCTCATATGGGTCTGAACTAATGCATTTAAAGATTGAAACCCGCTATTCTAATTTCAGACCCGTTAAGAAAATTACATGTTTTAAACCATTTAAAACACATAAAAATTAGTAAATAAAATCTGAAAATCTCATAAACTTTATACTTCATTATGCAACCTTATTTAAAGATCCGGATTGTTCACATTTGATTTAAAATACTAAATAAATAGAATATTTCATGTAAAAGTCGATATATGAAAGTTCGATAATTTTCTAATTCGGATATATATTAATGTAGATTTCTTCGATTGGTGCTTGGACGCGTGGTAGCCAAGTGAGTGTTCTTCACTCACTGTATAAGTACTGTTATTTTCATTTATTATAAAATGTGTGCTATTTCTATTATTAAATGGTAAAGCTATTAAAGTTATTATTGAGTTTCTAGAAAATCTGAAAATTGTTTAAATTGTTTAAAATTGTAAATGATGAGATGGATTATGTTATCAAGTCACTGGAAATTACATACTGTTGTACTGTTACATTGTCACTTACTGTTACTGTCATACCAGTGATTTACATAACATGATTATTAGATAGCTTACACCGGGTGGGGAAATTGATAGAGGAGATGGTATCGGTATTTTGGGTGGACCTAGGATACAGGTTGCGCAGCCGACTGAGGGTTCCACTGCAGGGTTCCTGGGGGATGACTGACATCCCATCTGTACTGTTACTGTTCCACTGTTTACACAGTGAGATTACTGTTACTGTTACTGTTACTGAGTACCTAGCGGTATGGCCTGGTTCAGCACCAGGAAACTGAGGTCGTGGTCCCGGGTATGTACGGGACCCACCTAAAATACAGATACCCATCTCCAACTATCCATTTCAAATAACTAGACAATAAGAATAGACATACACAGGACATCTTGACACATGACTGTACATAGGATTGATTGCAGTAATAAATGGTTATAAAGTGTATAACACTGTGTTACATTATGACTCACATATGTTAGACAACAGTATGATAACTATACTTGATCATACATGTGTTGCTAGATTTTACATGTTATATATTTCTTTCCATCTTTTTATCATTTGTTTAGGTCGCTATTGACGACCCTGAGTTGTTGCTTAGGTTCTGATCCAGAGACTCTGCAGGAGCAGGAGTACTTCGAGCACCTCGCTGATCTTCAGTAGATAGATCCTTCCTACTTTCATGTGAGAGACGTTATTGTTGTGTTTTCTATGATTTCAGTATGTTGTAATAAGTAAGTCTTTTTGTGACATTATGTACTTGATTTCTTCCAGCTGGAATAACAGATAAATCTTGTTTTATTTTGAATCAATGTACTGAGGCTTAACGTATTTGTTTTTAAAAATACGTCGCCGGCTCTCGTCACGTACCATTTATATGAGTATTATGATTTCGGGGCGTGACACTAATGAAACCGGAGTCTATAAGCTTTTTGACTTCTGACTGGATTGCTTTCATTATTTTTGGACAGAACTGTCACCGCTGTTGTTTGACTGGTTTTGCGTCCGAATTAATATTGAGGCGATGCATAGCCACTTGAGGATCAAGCCCAGGCATATCCTCGTAATTCTAAGCGAAAACATCTATATACTCCCGCACGAGAGACATTAGCTCTTCCTTCTCGGAGGGTTATAAGCTTTCGCTTATAAAGATGGGCTTGGGATTAGCCTCATCTCCCAAATTGATCTGGGTGACCTTATCCTCTGTGGGTGGTTCACGTTGCTCGAAGCGAATATCCCAAGAGTGTTTAGGTGTTAATCTGAGGATCTGTATCTGACTGGATTATTTTCTCATCTCCATCTTTCGGGTGGCTCGTTGAAACCATGTTTACCGAAAGTTCTTTGAAGATGTTGCTGACACTGACATCTGACTCCCACGATGACATGCTTGCTGACACTGACATCTGATTGGAGTTGACACATAGCCCAACCCCTGCGAGTTCGATGATAATAATCAGGGGTCTTCCTTTTTGGAACGAAGGATCGAAGCAGCGTTCTCCTTCCTTTGCAAAAGTTCAAACAAGGACCATTTGTTAGGTCATACCCCATGTCTCCATCATTCTGAGTACATTTAGCTCATAATAAGAGAATTGAGGGGATTCATCATTATTTTCAGAGCTCTCATGAGTCATTGATTTGGACTCGACTCTTCCAAAAAGGATTGATTTTTGGCCTTTGCACCTTGCTGGGACCATGAATAACGATCCTTGCGCATTACTGACATATTGTTACATCGTGAAGGATGACTTCACCGGTACCTGCAAAGATGTCAGAGCATCTATTGCCGACCAGGGGTCATCATCCACATCGGTACTAGTGTCTGACTGCACGGAATCAGAAGCAAACACAGAAAGTAAGCCAAATCTAATTCTTCATTAATATACCACTCGCCTACATCATTGGCGGGGTTACTGACATCGAGCTTATGAATGCTCGTTACAAGTGGGTTCAATTCCCAAAGGCACTTTTTCTTACACTTCTGGTTTAGTGTCAGCTTCATTATCAGAGTCTAGTTCCTTTGGTTGGGGATTCTCGCTCATCTTTAGAGAATCTTGGTATAGGAGGGAGTCTGTGAAATAGTTCTCTACCCCCTTGAACGGATGCCTTTCGGCGATCAATGTTCAGACTTTCCCACTTCCGTCGATATATTTCATGACTTGATGGAGAGTGGAGGGGACGATGGAGTTATGATGAATCGATGGTCGTCCTTGTAGCAAGTTGTACGATGTGTTGGTGTTGGTCACATAGAATGTCACTTCAGATCTCAGGTCCCTAATCTGACATTTGAGTTTGATCTTCCCCATTGGGCGCGTACCATTGGCGTTGAAACCATAAATGTAGTTTGGGTGGCGCTCAATCGGTGAGTGGGGATCCCTAAGTGCTGCATGACCCAGCGAGGCATAATGATCAACGCAGATCCTAGATTTACCTGATTGCGGCTCACTTCAGACGATCCAATATACCCTATAAAGTACAGGGGCCTATCATATTCCCCTTGACCTGCATGTCTTCTGGCGTGAAGGTAATGTAGGGGCATTTTGAGAGGTGTGGAGACAGTCTTCCTTATTTTTCTCTTGTGGCCCAACCAAGATCTGGGTCATGAAGACTTCAGCATCGGCTAGATCTTCTCTCAGAGCTTCTCTCATTGACTTTGATAGTCTTAGGAGCTCGTAAAGAGTGATCCTGACCGGGATGTTGGCCAGTTGAGCCAAGACATCAAAGCGATAAGGTGCTGAAGTTCCTTCTGCTTTGTCCTTCGGGAGGGCCCTGAAGTACCGAAGCTCCTTTTGCTTCTCCGCAGGTTGCTTCGCGGGTGGCTGGTTGGCTCTAAAGTAGATCCAGGCAGATTTGCACCAACTCGTCGTATTTCTTTAAGTATGACTCTCCCGAATGAGTTTCGGCCACAAGTGGCGCATTCGGCTCTGCAGCAAGGACGATTGTCTCCTCCTCTGAGTCAGTCAGGGAGGGGCATTGGTTTCTACTTCTCGGGAAGAGACACACCCACATTATAGGGCGAAGCTTTTGCTTTACCTTTAGACTTCCTGTTAGCTATAGTAGTCTACTGTTGGCCTTCCACAAGGTCAGGATGAACCCACATAATTTCTTCTTGAGGCATAAGAATAAGTATAAGACCTTTCTCTTTCTGATGATGGTCTGTATTGATCATCTTAATTCCCCTTTCGGGATGGGAACTACTCCGACCGGAGTTGGAGGCTAATTCTGAACTGAAGAAATGACGTCATGTTAGCCGTCACTTTCTTCTGCTCTGGACGGAGTTTGAGCACTTTTGTATCAATCAAAGCTTGAAGAATATCTTTGAAGATATAACAACTCTTGGTGGGGTGGCCCAGCATCCTATGATACAAGCAGTAGTTGGGATTGTCAGTCTTACCGACTTCCTCAGGACGTCTAACTTCAGGAAGCTTCAATTTGTTGCTCTTGTTGAGTAATTTGAACAATGAATCGACGTGCTCGTCCTTGAAGGAGTATTGCCTATTGGCGCATGGCTGACTCGCAGAACCATCACCTTTAGTCGGCTGAAGTTTAACGGGAGATTTTATCGTCGCCAATGTATCTTTCCTTTTTGATTGGAAAGATATTTCTGGCGCACACCTTGTTAACTTTTTAGGTCTGCGCTTATTTTCTTCTACCCTAACCCTGGCGATAATCTCTTCAGCCTGCTCACCATGCTGGCCCAACTGCTTCCAAGTGCAGCTTTCAGCAACTCCTATATGGCTAGGAGTGAGGTTTGCAAATTGTGACGGTATGTTTCTACCAGGGTGGCCTGGGTCATACCGCTAGGACATCGAAGCTCCATGTTCCGAAATCTTTGTACAAATGCTTTGACCGACTCTCCTTTTCGTTGCTTTGTTGCCAAGAGAGTTGGCATGGTAACCTCTGAGTCGTCTTTGAATAAGCGTGTAAGGAAAAGCTTCTCCAAATCACCCTAATTCTTGATGGAGTCTTCAGGGAGTTTCATGAACCATTCAAAGGTGAGTCCCTTCAGAGTATCGATGAACAAACAGGCCAAGATGGCATCATTTGCTACTTCGTTCCCTGTCTGAGACTTGAAATAGTAGATATGTTGGTTCGGGGACCCCTTACCATCAAAGGCTTGTAGAGTTAGAGCTTTGAACTTGGGAGGGTACGGGACAAGATCCCATTCTGCCGGGTATGGCCGGATCACTCCTGCTTCTTGGAGGCCTTTCCTAGGCTTCCAGATGCCTTTTTAATTTATTCATTCTTTTAGAATGAGTACCCCTATTCTCTGGATTGCCTCGCTCTTTAGATGAAGACTTAGATGACTCAAAGTTGGGCTGTTTCTCCTCCTCTATGTGCACAAAAGATGAACTCTTCCCTTCTTTCCGCTTGCCTTTAGACTTTTTAGAAGAAGTTTTGGCATTCAACTTCTTCCTGTCCTCAAGCAACTGTGCAAGCATGTGTTTGAGGGTATCGATAGATTCTTGTTGGACGCGAATCATATCAAATTGTTCCCTCTGGACCTGGGCTTGCTGTTCTAAATGCCTGGTCGTTTCCTCAGGAGTGTTTGCCATATATGCAAAGACTTTCTTCTCTAATGAAGAGTTCGAGGCCTGTGATTCTGCGATGGCAGAGTGTGACTCACTTACTTGAATGCCCCAGGCTAGGGCACTGTAGTCAACTGGGGATACCGCACCAGTCCGAGTGCGAGTATGCCAGTATACTCTTTCTGGTTCCGTATCAGACTCATCAGAGCTGACAGCCGGTTGTTTTCCCCTACTTCTGCTTGGTGTAGTGCTTGGACCTGTCATGTTTGCAATGACTTTGGGGTACTCCGCATCAGAGAAGGTTCCCCTTCTGTGGGAACGATGCCTTTTGGCTGATTGGGAGGTTGAGATTAATCATCTGAATACCGACTGCTTATTTATATGAAAGTTGCAGTGGCATTCAGAGCAACAACAGGATGGAGTGATCTGATTAGCACTCCTCTTTTTTGTCAAGTAATCTCTTAGATCTTTCAGAGAGGGATCAAAGAGATTAGCCTCAAGTTTTGAGGATTTTTCAGCTTTTGAGAGCCATCCTTGCATCGCAACTCTGAAATGCATGGTTCAGAAATGCGAAGCTCACGTTCTGTGGAACAGATGCGGCTCTCGCATTTTGACTTTGAAACGCAGGTCTCGTGCCTCTGCTGAGAAGAGACGCGGATCTCGCATTGCTGATTGTCGCATCTAGCTAGCAACACTTGAGAAACGCGGACCTTCTGAGTCCTGCGTTGGTTGTAGAGACGCGAGTCTTGTGTCTCTGAGGAGAGGGATGGACCTTGCGCTGCTGAACATCGCGTTTGAGAAGTGAAATCTCAGAAATGCAAACCTTTTGGGCTTCGCGTTTTGGTCTCCATACGTGGACTTCGCGCGTCTGATGTAACTCAGAAGAGATACGGACTTGAGCCTCGCATTCTGCATCTGCTGGACAGATAGTTGTTCCAACTTCTTGCGCTTGTAGTTGAGGCGCGCGTTGCCTCTGTCGACGTTTAGCGTTCCGGTTACGCCGTACAGGTTATTGGAAACCCTTGGTAACTTGGAGCTAAGGAAGAGGATGGGCATGTGCAGGCTGACCGTCAACAACGTTGACCTCGCGGGTCTTGTGGAGACGTTGACATGGGCCTTACGTGTGATACGTCCGGCCATAATGTTCTCTGCACAGACCGCATTCGGGGAAGCCTCTGATGGGATCTGAGAGCGGATCTCTGAGGAGACTTTGTAGTACTGCAGCACCTTAGGGCTCTTGGAGCACGAAGAGAGGAACTCTTCATACTTTGCCAGGTCGAATTCTACGACAAGCGATTCGACCATTTTTCCCATGTAGGTGACGTCACCTTGTGCCACGACTTGCTCATCAGTAGAGAAAGTTGTCCCCAGCGGAGTTGCCATCTCTTATTTGGTCTGGAAAAAAATTAGAGGATCGTAATAAAATTTTCTTGAATCAATGAAAGATTACAACAATATCAAAACTTCCAATTACAAGAGAGAGAAAATATCCAAGCTCAAATCGTCTCTTTGTTTAATGCTAGGTTCTTGATGTGGCAGTGAAAAGTGAATCTTGTTTTCCATTGACCAGGTGAGCGTCACAATCTTCTGAAAATTTTCTCTTCGGACTATGGACGGAGTAACACAGCTCCAATCAATTGAAAGAGATTTGAGGCAAGAACGAACTTGTAATCAGCAAGTTGTTAGAAGAGTTGCACTCTTTTGTATTCCTCAGCTAGAGATTCTGATTTCTCCAAGACTTGCGACAAAGAATTCTCTACTCAAGACTCTCGACCCCTTTTCAGTAGTGAACTGAGCTATTTATAGGGGTTTCAGGGGTAAAGCTGTCCCCTAAAAATACTCCATAATGGGGGTTACCTCCGTCATTACGTGGGCAGTAATTGACCCAATAATGAGGGTACTAAAACTGAGACGCAGGCTTCCAGCCTCACGTTTTGCCATTGAGGTAACGCTTGAGAAACGCGAGCTTCAAGTTCTACGTCAAGCTTCATGTGAGACGTGGGCTTCGAGCTCTGCGTCTAGGTATTGCATGGATGACTGAGACACAAGTTTCAAGGTCTGCGTATTGGCCATTGCATTAAAGCAAAGATATGAGTTTTGACTCTTGCGTCTTGGTACTGCAGTGATGCTGAGGCACGACTTTCCAGCTCTGTGTCTTGGTTATTGCAATAATATTGAGACGCGAGTTTCAACCCTCGTGTATTGGTGTTCCGCTAGTGGCTATGCTGCCTTGTGTCTGGAATTTGGACTGTGCTTTCTGATGACTTGTCCTCAGTGATTTTTGGACAGTCTACAAGTTGATCAATAATGAGTCTCTCTATAAATTTCGTACATTAAACCAAGTGTGGCACAAATTATCCATCCCAGGATACATCAATCAGACTAAATCATAATGATCGAAGTCAAAACAGTAAAAATATACCTAGAGGGGGTGAATAGGTGTATGGCTAATCTAATGGCAAATGATGCGAAATTAAAAACCAATTGCAAAGGCGTAACCAAAGAGTGTAGCCGAATTCCCGGTGAAGGGCTCTGGACTAACTCCTCTAAAATCCTCTAAATAAGAGTTGAGGTGCTATATGAAGCTCTCTTGGTTCAACACTAGTGAGGCACACAATCAATACCAAGTATATAAATGATATGAGCAATATGAATCAAGCAAGATATAAAAGAGAGAGTTAAGAGATAGTGGATCAAACGCAAACACAAAGATATGTTTTGAAGTTCGAGCTACTGCTCTACGTCCCCGCCTTCACATAGAAGGATTTTCATTATACATCCACACAGGACTTCCCACACAGGGAACCTCTACTGAGGATTTGGGTAATACAAACTTGGAGTACACAACTCCTCTCTCAAACAATAACAACCTCGACACAAGAGTCAAGGCACTAAGCCACACAAGATTAACCTCTCAATAGAGGGATAGGCACAAAGCCAACACAATCACCTCTTCACTAAGAGGGACAAGGCACAAAGCCAAACTCCACCACAATTACCTCTATACTTAGAGGGATACCAATAAAACTAAAACTCCTCTACAATCACCTCTACACAAGAGGGATAACACAAAGCAAAGAGGATTACAACACTTGGTGGTCTCAACAAACCACAAACCAATTTTCCTCACAAAACAAGATCTTATAGATGAGATAGATATGATAGCTCAAGTGTGAGAAAACAAAGTGTTTGTAACAGAAAAAAACATGTAGGAAAATCTCCAAATAGATATTGAAATCAAGATCAAAACCAATTCTCAAAGACTCTCTTTTCTTTAAATTTTCCAACACTTTAAAACAAATAAAAGATAAATCTTTTAGCCCAAAAACTCTTGAAAACTTGTTGCTAAAACACTTAAGAAGATGAAAATTTTTGCTCTTAAAATTCTTTCTGGAATCAGCCCAAAGGGATGGGGTATTTATAACCTATTCCAGAAACTAGCCGTTGGGCCAAATCAGCAGTTGATGCTGCTGTCGGTAGACCGCCCGGTCGACCGGCCAACAGTCAAATTTTCGACCATTGTGCCATCGGTCGACCGAGGCTGGATCCAGAGAGCAGAGCTCTCTGGCTGGTCGATCACCCAGTCGACCGGGGCCAGGTCCAGAGAGCAAAGCTCTCTGGACAGTTGACTTGCCTGATCGACCGACCCTCAAGCTAAAAGGCTGTGCACGTTTGTGCACATCGGTCGACCGGTTCGGTCGACCGACTCCTGAATCTGTCGACCGTCCAGTCGACCGGCAGAAAGCCTGGTCAAACTAATTATAGGGATTAAAACTTGGTCCTTTTAACTTCTAAAAAATCCCATAAAATGCACATAAATTCCACAAAAATAAGTTATTATAAGATCTTTGAAATACAAATATGTGTGACTAAAATTCAATACATATTATAAACAATTTGAACCATTTTTGTGATATTGAAATTTGATTTAAACACAAAATCTGTATTTTCCAAAACTTGAATTTTTGAAATAAAAAATCATTTTCTCCAAAACTCATATGGATACAAAAATATGATATTGAAACAAATTTGAAGCATATTGCATATGGATAGAATCCAATATATATATAAGATATATATCTATATTTTAATATGAAATCCAAAAACTGGTTAAACCAAAAATCAAAACCAATAAACTTTAAACTTGTGTGTGTGTGTGAACTTGAGCATTCAATACTATCTACCTTTACACAAGATCTAAACAAAAGCTAAACACAAACTGAAGTCTTCTTGTCTCCAAGCCGACTCGATCCAAACGTGATCCAACGAGCTTGACTCCAACCGAGTGCTAGATTCGATCTTGACGCGCGAGCTCTTGAATCAACACGTGTAAGCTCCAAAACTCCTTTGTTGAAGCTAAACATCTGCTAAGATCTTGATCAAATATCTGAAACTAATTAAGCACAAGATCATTAGTAAACTATAACTACATGAGTTAATCATAATTAAAACTAGAGTGATGGGTCTCTGGGCCAACAATCTCCCCCTTTTTGATGATGACAAAACTCATGGAGTTATATATGCATGGATTAAAGTTAAGCTTCATAGAAGCTCCCCCTTAACTCATGCATAGCAATAAACAATAAAGATATATTCAATGAATGCATAAACCAAACAACACATATTTGCATAAATGAAAATAAACATGCATAAGTTTACCAAATTCTTTAATCATGCATATAAAACTCTTCAAATACTTCTCCCCCTTTTTGTCAACTCATTAACAAAGGGAAAAAAAACAAATCAAACAATATTTAAGATATATATGCAATATACATTCAAGAAGAGGAGAGACGTAAAGTTAACTCCCCCTGCATACATGCATTTATATGAAAGGAGATGACTAAACCCTAATCATACAAAGCATAATATACAATATATAAGTAGAGATGTTAAGCTCTCCTACACACGTGTACTACATACCAAAGAGAGGTCAATCACTTCAATATGAAATACAGTCAAAATGAATCTATATATAGAGAAGATGTGAAGCTTCCCTTGCATATAAGCAATATTTATCAAAATATTATGATACCAATTGAAAAATATACCAATTTTTGATATAGTTATATACTGAAATATTATGATACCAATTTATGATACCAATTGAAAATAAATAAACTTTTTAAGATACCAAAAGATACCAATTGAAAATATCTTGTAAATTTTTTGATACAAATAGAAAATTAAACATTGTACGTTTTTGATACTAATTAAAATATATATTATAAATTTTGATACAAATACAAATATATTGTAAACTTTGATACCAATTAAAAGTAAAAATCAAATTTTTGGGTAAACACAACTCATTTTGCAATAAGGATTCAAATAGAGAATAATACCAATTTAAGATTATTGATACAAATATTAAAAATGTTAGCATATATCAAAACAAAGTATTTTTCATCATAAAGAATGAGAGTAAGATATCAATTGAAAATAAAACCGATTGAAAGATAAAACACGAATTTTTCTCCCCCTTTATGAAATACTAATAAAAATAATGTATAAGCTTATATAAGATACCAATTGAAAAATAATTGACATTAAGGAGTAACTCAAGCTTAGCATGAACATAATTTGTGCTTTACGATGTAAACATATTGTAAGCACAATCAAATCATATATATATGAAAAATGTAAATACCAATCGAAATTGATACTATTTAAAATTTGAAGCATACGTATATAGAAAACACAAATATGAGTATACAAATATAAAAATATTAATTATGATACCAATTGAAAATATAATAAGAATCAAGTGTATAACTTATATCTACCACCCTATACATGCACATATTTAAATAGATTGTCAATTAGGCATACAAGACGTGGTCGCCCATCTAACCGCCCTTAGAAGGTAAAGGTTTTCAAAAATAGGATATGAAAATATTTTAACATGTTTGAAAACTCTACCAATTTGAAGAATACGAACTATTTTTATGATAATCTTGTAAACTAGTACGAAGTCATTCAAGTAAGGAATAAAATATGAATGAATCTATGAAAATATAAAAATCACACGATCATCGACACTCAAATAGCAATAAAAGCTCATATAACCTCATGAAACAAAAATCATGAGCAAACACCAAATATAGAGTGTAAAAATTCATATAATCAACAAAATCTCGAAATAAGGCATTTAAGCTCATATGAAATTCCTTTATCAAAAACATGAAAATCATCAAAACTAAATATACTTCAAGGTATATGTATGTTTTGTCTAAACTAGAAATATACATACATATCACAAATACAAATGAGTTCATAATAAAAATTTGTATAAAAAGCAAGTGACTCTAGGATAGACATGTATATCTAAAGGTTTGGTAAAATTAACATATACATGAAGCTAAACACATTATCATGAAAAACATGTACGAAAAATAGGGAATACAAGTTGAAATGCAAGAATCATCAAAACCAGGCTATACTAGGACATCTAATGAGTACAAATGAGCAACATAGCACAAATATATAATAATCAAATGTGGCTCACTAGTTGAACATGAATATACACAAGTTTTAATAAAAACTACATCTAAACATGTAATCAAAACCATGAAGTGCAAAATCATAAACAAAAATCAATATGATCATTATGTAAATACACATGTCTTAGAGCTAGCATATCCATAGTAGTTAAACAGTAGTGAGAACACAAAAGTAATGGTCCATATAAATATGGGTGTATCTCAAATACTACATATGTATATCATAAGTCTAATTATCATGGCATTTAACATAATAATCATAAAAACATAAAAATCAATACAAGCTAAAAATTAATAATATGAAAGCATGTAAACTAAATGGGAGTTAGAGATAGTTACTAAAACTATTAGGGCTAATCTTTAGATCTCCAAACCATGGTGGTCCTCCCACCAAACTTTCCTTAAAAGTGATGCATCCAAAATGTCACCATATAGCTCGGAACGCATCCACCATTAAAGCACCAACACTCTCACGTCAAGTGAGAGCCCACACCTACATCAAATAAATAGGAGTGAATTTTGGTACCCATACTCTATTGGGTCTATGGGAGTTAGTACCTTTCCTAACCTAAACAAATTTATTTGTAAAATTTAAAGTATTTAATCTATCATAACAAAACTTTGCAAGGTGGCTCTTATGTCCACAATGTGTACAAGTGTACACATGAGCATATATAGTGTCATGTGTGTGAACATGAGAAGCATGTGTTTGCCGTGGTTTGTGTGCATGCATATAAGGAGCATGTTTTTTGCGAAACATGAATTCCAAACATGTGTGGTTCATGGCACATTGGCTCAAAGTGGAGTCCAAACAATCAACACTCTTCTTCAAAGTACAAATATCTTTTTCAATGATTGAAGAAGAAGTAGAGCATGCAACATGTTTAACACTAGTAGATGGAGCACTAGAAACATGACAAACATGAGAAGACAAGTCATTTTTCAAAGATTTATTTTCATTTTAAACTAAATCCAATTTCTTTGAAATTAAAACAATTTTATTTTTCAAGATTCATTCTCTTTTATAACTAAATCAAGTTTTGAAGATAAAGCTTTATTTTTCTTCACAACATCATCACTATGAAAGTGCACCTAGAGGGGGATGAATAGGTGTACGGCTAATCTAATGAACAAAATGCGGAAATTAAAAACTAAATAAGCAACACACTTAATGTAACCAACGAGTGTAGCCGAATTCCCGGTGAAGGGCTCTGAACTAACTCCTCTTGATTCCTCTGAATAAGAGTTGAGGTGCTATATGAAGTTCTCGTGGTTAAACACAAGTGAGGCACACAAACACACAAGCATGTAAATGATATGGCAATTGAATCAATGCACAAAGTAAAGAGAGAGAGAGAGAGAGAGAGAGAGTTAGAGATAATGGATCAATCGCAAACACAAGAAATTTGTTTCGAGGTTCGAGCCACTGCTCTATGTCCCCGCCTTCACACAGAAGGATTTCCACTATCTCGTTCACACACCACACAGGGAACCTCTACTAAGGATTTGGGGCAATATAATAACCGGGAGTACACAACTCCTCTCTTTACAAACACAACCTCTACACTTAGAGGTTAGGCACAAAGCCACAACAAACACCTATACACTTAGAGAGTTAGGACTTAGCCAACAAAACCAATCACCTCACACTTGAGGGATTCCAACACAAGACTCCACCTCTCACTAGAGGGAGCTAAACACAATCTCCACCTCTCACTAGAGGGAGCCAACCACCACTCCAAAATCAACCTCTACACAAGAGGGATACCACAAATAAGGAGGGTTACAATCTTGGTGGTTTTCACAATCACAAACTAATTTTTCCACAAAATAAAGATCCTAAATAGATAGGTGTTTATCCAGAGGCCTTCCTCTCTAGTTTTGATGATGATTAACTCATGTAGTTATGTTTATTAATAATCTTGTGATTTAAGTTTCAGATCTTTAATCAAGATGTTAGTAGGTGACTAGCTTCAACAAAGGTATTTTGGAGCTTCTCACATGGTGATTCAAGAGCCCGAGCATCAAGATCATATATAGCACTCGTTGGAGTCAAGCTCGGTGGATCACGAATTGGATCGAGTCGACTTGAAAACGGAGTTCCTCAAGAAGACATCGGTACCATTGTTTTTAGTTTGTTTTAGATCCATGTGTAAAGATTAGATAGTGTGATATGCTCAAGTTCACAACACACACGTTTTATGTTTTGGATATTGGTTTCGGTTGTTGGTTTAACCGATCTTGGTTTTCATGAATAGATAGATCAAACAAGTTTACATATGGTTTTATGTATATTAGATCCATTCTATATACATGCATGCTAAATTTCCTAGACAAACTTATTTTGATATGCCTATTCATAGGTTTTGTGTTTTGATATTTTAACAAAACATATTTTGGAATTATAGTTAAAAACAATGATATATATATCTTCCTTGTATATTGGACTTCTATCCATATGCAACATGCTTCAAAGTGTTTAAGTATCATGTTTTTGTATTTGGATAAGTTTTGGACAAAACAAATTTTCATTTGAAAAATTCAGGTTTGGAAAAATACGGGTTTTGTTTTTCGGTAATTTTTCCATAACACAAAAATGGATCAAAATGTTTGAAATTTGTGTTGAAATTTTTCACACAAGTTTGTATATCAATGTATTATGATAAAACTATTTTTGTGGAATTTTAGATGTTTTATGGGATTTTATAGGTAAATAAAAACTAAGTTTTCTAGTCCTATAATTCCTGTTCTGGCTTCTGCCGGTCGACCGGACCGGTCGACCGAGCTAGGAGTCGGTTGACTGCGTCGGTCGACCGGCGTGCACAAAATGTGCACGTCTGTTTGCTGGAGGGCCGGTCGACCGCCAGAGAGCTTCTGCTCTCTGGAAAGCCCCGGTCGACCGGGCCGGTCGACCGGCAGAGAGGTCTGCTCTCTGTTCCAGGCTGCGGTCGACCTAGCCGGTCGACCGATGCTCCAACGGTCAAATTTTTGACCCTTGGCGGTCGACCGGCAGGTTGACCGCTAGCCGCCAAGAGCAGAAATCTGCTCTAACGGCTAGTTTTGGTTTGTGGGTTATATAAACCCAATTTCTTTGGGATTTTGGTTATGATTTTAATAGAGAAAAATTCCTACTTTCTGAAGTGTTTTTTACAAGATTTCAAAAGTGTTTTAGAGCTTCAAAAGATCTATCTTTATATTGTTTTAGGTTTTTGAAAAAAATCAAAGAAAATAGAAATTTGGGAGATTTGTGTTGTTCTTCATTTCCATCATCTTCAAAGAGTTTTCCCAAGTATTTTTCTTTGAGTTTTTGTTTTCCAAACACCTTGATTTCTATACTTGAGATATCATTCTATCCTATTCTATAGGAACTTTGTTTTGTGGGATAAATTGAGTTTGTGGTCTTTGAGATCACTTTGTTGTACCCTCCTTTACTTGTTGTATCCCTCTTTGGTAGAGGTTGATCTTGGAGTGGTGATTGGCTCCCTCTTTGGTAGAGGTTGAGATTGTGGTGTACTCCCTCTAGTGTGAGGTGGAGTTGGATTTGGGTTTGCCTCGGTGGAGGTTGTATTTGTTGAATTGGTGGAGTTCGGTACTCCGGTCATCGGTAGACCATTTGTATTGCCTCGGTGGAGGTTATATTGGTTGAGAGAGGAGTTCGGTACTCCTAGTGGATTGAAAATCCTTCTCGATGAAGGAGGGGATGTAGAGCTTGATGCTCGAACCTCGAAACAAATATTGTTGTTTGCGTTTGATCCATTTACTCTAACTCTCTCTCTTTTATTTGTGCCTTGCATTATTCATATTGTCATATCATATATTATATGCTTGGGTTGATTGTGTGTGCCTCACTTGTGCCTAACCACGAGAGCTTTACATAGCGCCTCAACTCTTATTCAGAGGAATCAAGAGGAGTTAGTCTAGAGCCCTTCACGAGGAATTCGGCTACACTCGTTGGTTGCACGAAGTGTTGTTGCAATTTAGTTTTAATTTTCACATTTAGTTCATTAGATTAGCCTATCACCTATTCACCCCCCCTCTAGGTGATTTCAATTGGTATCAGAGCCTACGCTCCTGATATTTGGTTTAACCACCTAGGAGTGAGATCTTGGTTTGCTAATCTATCATTTGCATTTGCACATTATTTGTTTGCACACACTCATGGATTGCTTGTCTTCTCCCATGTTTGATGTTTCCAATATTGACACATGAAATTTAGAATGTCCATGTATTTGAAAACCCTAGGCTTGCATGTTTTCCTTGCCACTACCAAGAAATGCTATCTTGGTAACCGCAATTATATAGGGGCCAATACACTTGCCCTTGAGGCTATTAGAAGCACGCTTAACAAAATTATCTTATACTTGTTTCTAACTTTGATTCCGCCTTTTCAGTATGGAACAAGTTGACTTCATCCGAGCTTCAAACGCCCAACATAATGGAGGATGAATCTAGTGGAGAATCCGAGCCACAATGCTTTATGGTCCAAGGGAATGACTCCCTTGAGGTATATTCGGAATCTCAATTAGATGATAATGATGCTAGCTCTTCTTCTAATGATTATATTGATGCCAATGTCTTGAATGAAGAACTATCTATTGTTTGTGAAAAATTATTAGATAAATATAATCTTTTGAAAAAGAAGAGTTTTGAACTTAATAAAAATAATAAGGATTTATGTTCAAAGCTTGATTTGGTTTTGCAAGAGAAGGAAGAGATATCAAGTGAACGTGACTCACTTAAATCTCAACTAGACCTTGCCCTAAAAGAAAATGAATTTTTGAAAAATAAAAATGATTGTGAAATAATTTTGAAGAAAAATGAAAACTTGTCTTCAAAAATTAATTTTGTTGTAAAAGAGAATGATTCTTTGAAAATAAAAATTGCTTCAATTTCAAAAGATTTAGAAGTTTGTTTAAAGAAAAATGAATCTTTGAAAATTGATATAGATTCACATGTTTGCCATGCTAGTGTAGCTTCACCTTTTGCATGCTCCATTTCTTCTCTAATTGAAAATGATATAAATTTGTTAAAGAAGAATATGGATTGTTTGGGCTCCACTTTGAGCCATTGTGTTTTGAGTCATACACGTTTGGAATCCATGTTTCACAAGAAACAAATTCCATCTTTGCATGCACACCATCCATGGCATACACATGCTCCTCACGGTCACATCCATAACACGTTGTATGCTCATGTGTACACTTGTACACATTGTGGACGTAAGAGCCACCTTGCTAAATTTTGCTATGATCGTATACATGATGTTAATTTAGCAAATAAATTTGTTTGGGTTAGAAAAGGTACTAACCCCCATGGACCCAAAAGAGTGTGGGTAGCAAAGACCACCCCTATTGTATTTGATGTAGGTGTGGGCTCTCGCATGAGGTGAGAGTAATTGTGCCTTGAGGTGGATGCGTTCTGAGCCTAAAGATTACTATTTGGATGCATCACTTTCAAGGGGAGTTTGGTGGGAGGACCACCTTGGTTTGGAGAGCTAGAGAGGTGCCTTCATCGGTTTTGGTATCGATCTCTAACTCTTGTTTATATTTGCATGCTTTTCATGTCTTTGATTTATAGCATGTCTTGTTTTATTGTTCTTTATGCTTATGCCATATTTATTAGATTAGTGATATACATGTTTAGTTATTTGAGACACCCATGTTTAATATGGACTTATATCTTTGTGTTCTCACTTTGTTTAAACTAATATGTATATCCTAGATCTAATGCATATGCATATACATAATGATCATTTGGATGTTTGTGATTTTTGATGCTTCATGTTTGTAGATTATTATGATAATGCCATGATTATTAGACCGTTGACATGCATATATAGCATTTGAGATCACCCATGTTTATATGGACCCATATGTTGTGTTCTTACCATTGTTTAGCTATTATGTATAGCATAGGTCTAATAGCATGTGAATTTACATAATGATCTTATTTATGTTTATCATGTTGATTTATGTCTCGTTTTATGCTTCATGTTTTGATTACTTGTTTAAATGTTAGTTTTCATTAAAACTAGGATATATACTTGTACATATAGTGGGCCACAAATAAATTTTTATATGTTTGTGCTTGAATGCTTATTTGTACCCATTAGATGTTCTAGTATAGTCTAATTTTGATGATTCATGCATTTAACTTGTATTCCCATTTTATCCATATTTTCATATGTTTAACTTCATGTATATGTCTATCTTGTCCAAACTAATGTCTATACATATACATCATTTGAGCCACGTGCCTTCATGCATATACTTTTGTGGACTCGCTGTGTTTGGATATGTATGTATTCTTTAGTTTGTACATGACATACATATGCCTTGAAGTATAATTTGTTTTTTTTAATGAAAACTTAGTTTTGATGATTTTCATGTTTTAAGGAATTTTCTTAATTGAGCTTAATTGAATATTTTCATGATTATGTTCTTCACATTTTATTTGTACACTCACCATTCTTGTTTACTCATGTTTTGTTTTCATGAGTCATATTTATGTGACCTTGAGTGTTAACTATCATGTGAGTTTCATATTTCATGAAAAATATTTTTGTTTTATTCCTTACTTGAAGGATTTCGTACTAGTTTTATAAATTTTTCATATAATTAGTTCGTATTCTTCATATGATAGAGTTTTTCAAAACATACTATATTTTTCAAACTTATTTTTGAAAACCCCTATCTTCCAAGGGCGGTTGGTTGGGAGATCATATCTTGTATGCTCTTTATTGAAAATCATTTTAAACATGTGCATGAAATGGGTGGTAGGTGATATGAGGTATACACTTGATCTTATTATTGTTTCAATTGGTATCATTGGATTTTTTTCAATTGGTATCAATATTGACATTATTTTGTATACTCATATTTTTTTTATCTATGTATGCTTTCACTTCAAAGAGTATCAATTTTGATTGGTATTAAAATTTTTCATACATATATATTTGTCTTATTTGTGCTTATTATATCTCTATATCTTGAAGCACAAATTTTGATTATGATAAGCTTGATTTTTTTATGACTATCATGTTTCAATTGATTAGTTTTCAATTGGTATCCTAATTCAAGCTTATGCATCATTTTATTTGGTATTTCATAAAGGGGGAGAAAATTAGTATTTTTATCTTTCAATTGGTCTTTTGTTTACCGTTGATTTCTACTCCCATACTTTATGATGAAAAATGATTGAAAAATGAATATTGATTTTATTTGGTATCATATGTTCAAAATGAAAAATATTCACAATTGGTATCAAGATTTTGTTTACTTTCTATTTAGTATCTATTGATCTATTTCTTTCAATCGGTATCCATGAAAATTTATATTGGTGTTTTAAAATTTGATTTACTAAGATATCTCAAAATTTGTGTTTAATAAGAAAAATGTGTGTTTTGATTTATATTGTCTATATGCAAGGGAAGCTTAACATCTCTTCTACATATAGATTCATGTTGAGTGTATCCTATATTGAGGAACTTGACAACTCTTCTTTATGTGATACACGTTTATAGGGGGAGCTTCACATCTCCTCTTATGCATTGCATATTATGTGTTATGTGAATTAGGACTTGTCATCCCTTCTTCATGTAATGCATATATGTAGGAAAGTTAACTTTGCGTCTTCCTCTTCATGAATGTATATCGCATATACTTATTTATTGATTTATTTGATGTCACCCCTTTATTGATTCTTTGTTTTGAACAAAAAGGGGGAGAAGAATTTGTTTTTATTGATGTTGTTTTTACTTTAACCCCTTTGTTGATGATTGACAAAAGGGGGAGAAGTATTTTAAGTATTTTAGTATATATGCATGTTTTAGAAAAGGATTTATGTTTATGCATATATGTTTTGTTTTGCAAATAGGAGAAAAAGGATTTGATGTGTTTCATGCTTGTTTATGCATATCTCCTTGTATTTTCATACATGTTTATGAGCTTTCATTGCACATATTTATTGTTTATTGTGATGCATGAGTTAAGGGGGAGCTTCCTTGAAGCTTAACTTTAATCCATGCATATATAACTCCATGAGTTTTTGTCATCATCAAAAAGGGGGAGATTGTTGGCCCAGAGGCCTTCCTCTCTAGTTTTGATGATGATTAACTCATGTAGTTATGTTTACTAATAATCTTGTGATTTAAGTTTCAGATCTTTAATCAAGATGTTAGTAGGTGACTAGCTTCAACAAAGGTGTTTTGGAGCTTCTCACATGGTGATTCAAGAGCCCGAGCATCAGGATCATATATAGCACTCGTTGGAGTCAAGCTCGGTGGATCACGGATTGGATCGAGTCGACTTGAAGATGGAGTTCCTCAAGAAGACATCGGTACCATTGTTTTTAGTTTGTTTTAGATCCATGTGTAAAGATTAGATAGTGTGATATGCTCAAGTTCACAACACACACACGTTTTATGTTTTGGATATTGGTTTTCGGTTGTTGGTTTAACCGATCTTGGTTTTCATGAATAGATAGATCAAAACAAGTTTACATATGGTTTTATGTATATTAGATCCATTCTATATACATGCATGCTAAATTTCCTAAACAAACTTATTTTGATATGCCTATTCATAGGTTTTGTGTTTTGGTATTTTAACAAAACATATTTTAGAATTATAGTCAAAAACAATGATATATATATCTTCCTTGTATATTGGACTTCTATCCATATGCAACATGCTTCAAAGTGTTTAAGTATCATGTTTTTGTATTTGGATAAGTTTTGGACAAAACGAATTTTCATTTGAAAAATCCAAGTTTGGAAAAATACGGGTTTTGTTTTTCGGTAATTTTTCCATAACACAAAAATGGATCAAAATGTTTGAAATTTGTGTTGAAGTTTTTAACACAAGTTTGTATATCAATGTATTATGATAAAACTATTTTTGTGGAATTTTAGATGTTTTATGGGATTTTATAGGTAAATAAAAACCAAGTTTTCTAGTCCTATAATTCCTGTTCTGGCTTCTGCCGGTCGACCGAGTTAGGAGTCGGTTGACTGCGTCGGTCGACCGACGTGCACAAGATGTGCCGTCTGTTTAGCTGGAGGGCCGGTCGACCGGGACGGTCGACCGCCAGAGAGCTTCTGCTCTCTGGAAAGCCCCGATCGACCGGCCGGTCGACCGGCAGAGAGGTCTGCTCTCTGTTCCAGGCTGCGGACGACTGATCCGGTCGACCGAGCCGGTCGACCGATGCTCTAACGGTCAAATTTTTGACCGTTGGCGGTCGACCGGGCTGGTTGACCGCCAGCCGCCAAGAGCAGAAATCTGCTCTAACGGCTAGTTTTGGTTTGTGGGTTATATAAACACCATTTCTTTGGGATTTTGGTTATGATTTTAACAGAGAAAAATTCCTACTTTCTGAAGTATTTTTACAAGATTTCAAAAGTGTTTTAGAGCTTCAAAAGATCTATCTTTATATTGTTTTAGGTTTTGAAAAAATCAAAGAAAATAGAAATTTGGGAGATTTGTGTTGTTCTTCATTTCCATCATCATCAAAGAGTTTTCCCAAATATTTTTCTTTGAGTTTTTATTTTTCAAACACCTTGATTTTCACACTTGAGCTATCATTCTATCCTATTCTATAGGATCTTTATTTTGTGGGATAAATTGAGTTTGTGGTCTTTGAGATCACTTTGTTGTACCCTCCTTTACTTATTGTATCCCTCTTTGGTAGAGGTTGATCTTGGAGTGGTGATTGGCTCCTTCTTTGGTAGAGGTTGAGATTGTAGTGTACTCCCTCTAGTATGAGGTGGAGTTGGATTTGGGTTTGCCTCGGTGGAGGTTGTATTTGTTGGATTGGTGAGTTCGGTACTCCGGTCTTCGGTAGACCATTTGTATTGCCTTGGTGGAGGTTGTATTGGTTGAGAGAGAAGTTCGGTACTCCTAGTGGATTGGAAATCCTTCTCGGTGAAGGCGAGGATGTAGAGCTTGGTTCTCGAACCTCGAAACAAATATTGTTGTTTGCGTTTGATCCATTGACTCTAACTCTCTCTCTTTTATTTGTGCCTTGCATTATTCATATTGTCATATCATATATTATATGCTTGGGTTGATTGTGTGTGCCTCACTTGTGCCTAACCACGAGAGCTTCACATAGCGCCTCAACTCTTATTCAGAGGAATCAAGAGAAGTTAGTCCAGTGCCCTTCACGGGGAATTCGGCTACACTCGTTGGTTGCACGAAGTGTTGTTGCAATTTAGTTTTAATTTCCGCATTTAGTTCATTAGATTAGCCTATCACCTATTCACCCCCTCTAGGTGATTTCAATAGGATAGTAAGAAAGCTCAAGTGTGGAAAATAAAGAGTTTGGAAATAAAAACATAAAAAAAATACTTGAGAAAATAACTAGAATAAGTATGAAATGAAGATCAAAAGCAATATCCCAATATCCAATTTTTCTTTGATTTTTCCAAACCTTTAAAACAAATAAGATGAATCCTTTTGGCTCTAAAAACTCTTTTTGAAAACTAGTATAAAACACTTGCAAATAGGAGAAATTTTTGCTCTTGGAAGTCTTGAAGAAAACTAACACTAAATGGGGTATTTATATCCCCAAAAAGGAATCTGCCTGTTGGCAGAGAAAAAGGCCCAGAATGGCCTTCCGGTCGACCGGCCGGTCGACCGGCCAACGGTCAAAAAAATGACCGTTGAGCCTAGCGATCGACCGCCCGGTCGACCGTGCCAGTTCCAGAGAGCAACGGCTCTCTGGCCGGTCGACCGCTCGGCCGACCGAGTCTAGAAACGGAGAGCAGTGCTCTCTACCCGATCGACCGCCCGGTCGACCGGAGGCTTTCCAGAGAGCAGAGCTCCCTAGCGGTCGATCGTTCCGGTCGACCGGCCTCCCCAGTTTGGTTGCGTGCACATTCTGTGCACGTCGGTCGACCGCCCACTGCTACGGTCGA
Source organism: Agave tequilana (assembly GCA_038442645.1). NCBI lineage: Eukaryota > Viridiplantae > Streptophyta > Magnoliopsida > Asparagales > Asparagaceae > Agave > Agave tequilana. Next base: position 166,209 of record JAVJIF010033060.1, on the reverse strand, counting down.
CCGGCCCGGTCGACCGGCAGTCAGCAAATCTGACAATTCTAGGATAGAAAATCTAGGTTTTTAACTTAAATAAAATCCCATAAAACTTCTAAAATACCACAAAAATAAGTTCTTGCGTGATATTTAAAATACAAACTTGTTTGAGTAAAAATCAAACCACGTTACAACATTTTGAACTCTTTTGTGTTAAGGAAATTTTGCCGAAAATCAAATTCCGTATTTTCCAAAACTTGGATTTTTGAATTGAAAAATCGTTTTGTCCAAAACTCATCCAAATACAAAAACATGATACTTAAACAACTTGAAGCATGTTGTATATGGATATAATCCAATATACATAAAAGATATATATATCAATATTTTTGACTTAAAATCCAAAAATAAGTTTTGTTAAAATACCAAAACATAAACTTAAACAAGGTGCGTGTTGTGAACTTGATCATATCACACTATGTAGTCTTTACAAATGGATCTAAAATATAAACTAAACACAGTACCGAGGTCTTCTTGTAGAGCGCGCCGTCTCCATGTCGACTCAATCCAAACGTGATCTACCGAGCTTGACTCCAACGAGTGCTAGATATGAACTTTTACGCTCGGGCTCTCGAATTACCTACTAATATCTTGGTTAGAGATCTGAAACTAAACATCACAAGATCATTAGTAAACATAACTACATGAGTTAATCATCATCAAAACTAGAGTGGGGAAGCCTCTGGGCCAACAATCTCCCCCTTTTTGATGATGACAAAACTCATGGAGTTATATATGCATGGATTAAAGTTAAGCTTCAAGGAAGCTCCCCCTTAACTCATGCATAGCAATAAACAATAAAATATATGCAATGAATATTAAACATGAAAATGCATAAATATGCATAAAACAAGATACCAAATAAAAACTTGCTCTTGTTACCAAACATGAAATGCATCAACATGCATAAAACAAGCTCTTAATACCAAATAAAAATTATTTCTTCTTTTCATAAACATGTTCTTTAAATAATGCTCTTGATACCAATAAAAAACAAACTATGTTTCTAGATACTAGTATTCATGTTCTTAATACCAATATCAACAAAACATAAAACAAACTATCGATATCAATATGAAAACATGCATATAAAACATGCATATAAACTCAAATACTTCTCCCCCTTTTTGTCAATCATCAACAAAGGGTCAAAGAAAAATCAATAAAACATATTCTTCCCCTTTTTGTTCAAAATAAAAAATACTTCAAGGGTGAAATCAAAACAAACATGATACCAATTAAAAATATATCATTATAGTGCATCATGATACCAAATGTAAGTGAACACATAGGTAAACCAAAATTTTTGAGAAATGCCAATACCAATTGAAAGTAAATAAGACATTGAAAACAAATCTCAATCAAAATTTTGATACCAAAATGAAAATATATTAGATAATCTTGATACCAATTGTAAGTAATCAAATAAAATCTTGATACCAATTGTAAAAAATAGTACCAATTGAAAATATTATACACTTTTTGATATCAAATTGAAAAACATAAACCAATTGTAAGATATTTTTCATTTTGAGCATAGGATACCAAATTTAAATCAATATTAATTTTTCAATCATTTTTCATCATAAAGTATGGGATTGGAATACAAAACCAATTATAAACAAAATACCAATTGAAAGATGAAATACGAATTTTCTCCCCCTTTATGAAATATCAAATAAAATGATGCATAAGCTTGTATTTGGATACCAATTGAAAACTAATCAATTAAAACATGATATGCTTAAAAAATCAAGCTTAGCATAACCAAAATTTGTGCTCAAAGATATAGAGATATAATAAGCAAAAATAAAGCATATATATGTATGAAAAAATTAGATACCAATCGAAATTGATACTACTTGAAGTGTAAGCATACATACATAAAAAAAATATATGAGTATACAAAAAAAATATCAAAATTGATACCAATTGAAAAGATCTAATGATACCAATTGAAACTATAATAAGATCAAGTGTATAACTCATACTTCCTACCACCCATTTCAGCACATGTTTAAAATGATTTTCAATAAAGAGCATACAAGGCATGGTCGCCCAACCAACTGCCCTTTAATGGGTAGGGGTTTTCAAAAATAGGTTTGAAAATATAGTATGTTTGAAAACTCTACCATAACGAAGAATACCGCAACTAGTTATATGAAAAACTTGTTAACTAATACGAAATCCTTCAAGGAAGAAATAGAATAAAAATATATTTTATGAAAAACATGTAAATCACATGGTCACTAAACACTCAAAATCAATAACGTATATCACACTAATGAAAACAAAATCATGAGAAACCATCAAGTAGAGTGAGTGTACAAGTTTTATGTGAAACACATAATCTTGAAAATAGTCAATTTAGTTTAATAAGAAATTCCTTGAAGCATGAAACTCATCAAAACCAAATAGGCTTCAAGGTATATGTATGTTTAGTCTAAACTTGAAGTATACATACATATCCCTAAACACAATTGAGTCCAAAATAAAAAGTTTGCATGAAAGGCAAAAAGACTCAAAAGGGGTATAAATGTATATCTTAAGGTTTGACAAAATAGGCATATACGTGAAGCTAAACATATAAACATGAAAAACATGCATAAAAATGGGAATACAAGTCAAATGTATGAATCATCAAAACTAGATTATACTAGTACATCTAATGGGTACAAATGAGCGTTCAAGCACAAACATATAATAGTCTATTTGTGGCTCATTACATGTACAAGTATATATCCTAGTTTTAATGAAAACTAACATTCAAACAAGTAATAAAAACATGAAGCATAGAAATCAAAGCAAAACTTATAAGATCATTATGACAAATGCATGTGCATTAGATCTATGATTTACACGATAGCTAAAACATAGAGAGAACACAAAATATAGGTCCACATTAAACATGGGTGTCTCAAATACTAATCATGTATGTCATAGGACTAATAAACATGGCATATGACATAATGAGCATCAAAACAAGACATGCTAAAAATCAATGATATGAAAAGTATGCAAACATAAATGAGGAGTAAGAGACCGTCACCAAAACCATGAAAGTAACTCTCCATGTCTCCAAAACAAGGTGGTCCTCCCACCAAAATCTCCTTGAAAGTGTGCATCCAAATTGTCCTCTTTAAGCTCGGAACGCATCCACCTCAAGGCACCATCACTCTCACGTCATGCGAGAGCCCACACCTACATCAAATACAATAAGGGTGGTCTTTGGTACTCACACTCTTTTGGGTTCATGGGGGTTAGTTCCTTTCCTAACCCAAACAAATTTAGTTGCTAAATTTACATCATGTATCTTATCATAGCAAAACTTAGCAAGGTGGCCCTTACGTCCAAAATGTGTACAAGTGTACACATGAGCATACATTATGTTATGCGCATGAACGTGCGAAGCATGTGTATGCCGTGGATTGTATGCATGCAAAGATGGAATTTGTTTCTTTCGAAACATGGATTCCAAACGTGTGTGGTTCATGGCACAATGGCTCAAAGTGGAGCCCAAACAATCCACACTCTTCTTTAACAAACAAATATCATTTTCAATCCTAAAAGAAGATGTGCATGCAATAGGTGAGCTAGGTGAAGCTATACTAGCATGGCAAATATGTGAATCTATATCATTTTTCAAAACAATATTTTTCTTAGAATCAAATCTAATTCTTTTGAAATAGAAATAATTTTGTTTTTTAAAGAATTATTTTCTTTTAAAACAAAAATAACTTTTGAAGACAAGTTTTCATTTTTCTTCAAAATTATTTCACAATCATTTTTATTTTTCAAAAATTCATTTTCTTTTAGGGCAAGATCTAGTTTAGATTTCAATGAATCCCTTTCATTAGAAATCTCCACTTTCTCTTGCAAAATCAAATCTAGTTTTGAACATAAATCCTTATTTTCCTTATTAAGTTCAAAACTCTTCTTTTTCAAAAGATTATATTTTTCTAATAATTTTTCACATACAATAGATAGTTCTTCTTTCAAGGCATTGGCATCAATATATTCATTAGAAGAACTAGCACAATCATCATCTAATTGAGATTCCGAATATACCTCAACGGAGTCATTCCCTTGGACCATGTAGCATTGTTGCTCGGATTCTCCACTAGATTCATCCTCTGTTTGGATTGACAATTGAAGCTTAGAGGAGGTCAACGTGTTCCACACTGCAAAGGCGGAATCACAGTTAGAAACTAAGCACAAATATTCTTTGTTAAGTGTGCTTCTAAGTGCCTCAAGGGCTTATGTATTGGCCTCTATATGCTTGCAATTACCAAGATAGGATTTCTTGATAGCGGCAAAGAAAACATGTAAGCCTAGGGTTTTTAAGTACATGGACATCCTAAATTTTCACATGTCAATGTTGGAGACATCAAACATGGGAGGTGATAAGCAATCCATGAGTGTGTGTAAACAAGATAAGTGTGCAAATGCAAACTAGATTAGCAAAACCAAGATCACACTCCTAGGTGGTTAAACCAAATATCAGGAGCGTAGGCTCTGATACCAATTGAAAGTGCACCTAGATGGGGTGAATAGGTGTACGGCTAATCTAATGAATAAAATACGAAAATTAAAAACTAAATAAGCAACACACTTAATGTAACCAACGAGTGTAACCGAATTCCCAGTGAAGGGCTCTGGACTAACTCCTCTTGATTCTCTGAATAAGAGTTGAGATGCAATATGAAGCTCTCATGGTTAAACACAAGTGAGGCACACAAACACACAAGCATGTAAATGATATGCAATATGAATCAATACACAAAGTAAAGAGAGAGAGTTAGAAATAATGGATAAATCAAAAACACAAGAAATTTGTTTCGAGGTTCGAGCCACTGCTCTACGTCCCTGCCTTCACACAGAAGGATTTTCACTATCCCGTCCACACAGGACTTCCCACACAGGGAACCTCCACTGAGGATTTGGGGCAATATAATAACCGGGAGTACACAACTCCTCTCTTTACAAACGCAACCTCTACACTTAGAGGTTAGGCACAAAGCCACAACAAACACCTCTACACTTAGAGGGTTAGGCACTTAGCCAACAAAACCAATCACCTCACACTTGAGGGATTCCAAGATAAGACTCCACCTCTCACTAGAGGGAGCTAAACACAATCTCCACCTCTCACTAGAGGAAGCCAACCACCACTCCAAAATCAACCTCTACACAAGAGGGATACCACAAATAAGGAGGGTTACAATCTTGGTGGTTTTCACAACCACAAACTAATTTTTTCACAAAATAAAGATCCTAAATAGATAGGATAGTAAGATAGCTCAAGTGTGAAAAATAAAGAGTTTGGAAACAAAAACACAAAAAAATACTTAAGAAAATAACTAGAATAAGTATGAAATGAAGATCAAAAGCAATATCCCAAATATCCAATTTTTCTTTGATTTTTTCAAACCTTTAAAACAAATAAGATTCTAAAAACTCTTTTTGAAAACTAGTATAAAACACTTGCAAATAGGAGAAATTTTTGCTCTTGGAAGTCTTGAAGAAACCAATACTAAATGGAGTATTTATATCCCCAAAAAGGAATCTGCCCGTTGGCAGAGAAAAAGGCCCAGAATGGCCTTCCGGTTGACTGGCCGGTCGACCTGCCAACGGTCAAAAAAATGACCGTTGAGCCTAGCGGTCGACCGCCCGGTCGACCGTGCCAGTTCCAGAGAGCAAACCGCTCGGTCGACCGAGTCTGGAAACAGAGAGCAGTGCTCTCTGCCCGGTCGACCGCCCGGTCGACCAGAGGCTTTCCAGAGAGCAGAGCTCCCTAACGGTCGACCGTTCCGGTCGACCGGCCTCCCCAGTTTGGCTGCGTGCACATTCTGTGCACGTCGGTTGACCGGCCCGGTCGACCGTCAGTCAGCCAATCTGACAATTTTGGGACAGAAAATCTAGGGTTTTTAACTTAAATAAAATTCCATAAAACTTCTAAAATACCACAAAAATAAGTTCTTGCATGATATTTGAAATACAAACTTGTTTGAGTAAAAATCAAACCAAGTTACAAACATTTTGAACTCTTTTTGTGTTAAGGAAATTTTGCCGAAAACCAAATTCCGTATTTTCCAAAACTTAGATTTTTGAATTGAAAAATCGTTTTGTCCAAAACTCATCCAAATACAAAAACATGATACTTAAACAACTTGAAGCATGTTGTATATGGATATAATCCAATATACATAAAAGATATATATATCAATGTTTTTGACTTAAAATCAAAAAATAAGTTTTGTTAAAATACCAAAACATGAAACTTAAACAAGTGTGTGTGTTGTGAACTTGAGCATATCACACTATCTAGTCTTTACAAATGGATCTAAAATATAAACTAAATACAGTACCGAGGTTTTCTTATAGAGCGCCGTCTCCAAGTCGACTCGATCTAAACGTGATCCACCTAGCTTGACTCCAACGAGTGCTAGATATGAACTTTTACGCTCGGGCTCTCGGATCACCTACTAATATCTTAGTTAGAGATCTGAAACTAAACATCACAAGATTATTAGTAAACATAATTACATGAGTTAATCATCATCAAAATTAGAGTGGAAGGCCTCTGGGCCAACACACTATCATTTTTATTTTTCAAAATTTCATTTTCTTTTAACACAAGGTCAAGTTGAGATTTCAATGAGTCCTTTTCATTTGAAATCTCATCCCTCTCTTGCAAAACAATGTCAAATTTTGAAGACAAATTTTTTACTTTCTTCTTTTATTTTAAAGTTTTTCTTTTTCAAAACTTGGTACTTTTCAAGCAAGTTTTCACAAACTATGGAAAGCTCTTCATTCAATGCATCAGCATCCATACTATCATGATCATCATTAAAAAAGCTAGCACAATCATCTAGTTGAGTCTCCGAATGTACCTCAAGGGAATCATTTCCTTGGACCATGTAGCAAGATTGGTCAGACTCATCTCCACTGGATTTCTCCTCCACATATTTTGGCGTTTAAAGCTTGGGAGATGTCAAAGTTTTCACACTGCAAAGGTGGAATCACAATGAGAAACTAATATAAGATATTCTTTCCTTAGAGTGCGCCTAAGTGCCTCTAGGGCTTGTGCATTGGCCTCTATATGCTTGTTATTACCAAGATAGAATTTCTTGGTAGTAGCAAGGTAAACATGCATGCCTAGGGTTTTAAGGTACATGGACATCTTAACTTTTCAAATATCAATGTTGGAAGTATCATACATGGGAGGGGTCATGAAGTCCATGAGTGTATGTAAACAAATATGTGTCCAAATGTAAATATAGATTAGCTAACCAAGATCTCACTCTTAGGTGGTTAAACCTAATATCATGAGCGTAGGCTCTGATACCAATTGAAAATATACCTAGAGGAGGGTGAATAGGTGTATGGCTAATCTAATGACAAATAATACGAAATTAAAAACTAATTACAATACACTAAGTGTAACCAAAGAGTGTAGCCAAATTTCCAGTGAAGGGCTCTGGACTAACTTCTCTAAATTTCTCTAAATAAGAGTTGAGGTGCTATATGAAGCTCCCTTAGTTCAATACTAGTGAGGCACATAATCAATACCAAGCATATAAATCATATGAGCAATATGAATCAAGCAAGATATAAAAGAGAGAGAGTTAAGAGATAGTGGATCAAACACAAACACAAACACAAAGATATGTTTCGAGGTTCGAGCCACTGCTCTACGTCTCCGCCTTCACATAGAAGGATTTTCACTATGCGTCCAAACAGGACTTCCAACACAGGAAACCTCCACTGAAGATTTGAGTAATACAAACTTAGAGTATACAACTCCTCTCTCAAACAACAACAACCTCTACACAAGAGGTAAGGCACTAAGCCACACAAGATCAGCCTCTTAATAGAGGGATAGGCACAAAGCCAACACAATCACCTCTTCACTAAGAGGGACAAGGCACAAAGCCAAACTCCACCTAAATCAACTCTACACTTAGAGGAATACCAACAAAACCAAAACTCCTCCACAATCACCTATACACAAGAGGATTACAACACTTGGTGGCCTCAACAAACCACAAACCAATTTTTCTCACAAAACAAGATTCTATAGATGGGATAAATATGATAGCTCAAGTGTGAGAAAATAAAGTGTTTGGAATAAAGAAAAACACTTGGGAAAAATCTCCAAATAGATATTGAAATCATGATCAAAACCAATTCCTAAAAGACTCTATTTTCTTTAAATTTTCCAACACTTTAAAACAAATAAAAGATAAATCTTTTAGCTCAAAAACTCTTGAAAACTTGTTTCTAAAACACTTAAGAAGATGTAAGTTTTTGCTGTTAAAATTCATTTTAGAATCAGCCCAAAGGGATGGATATTTATAACCCATTCCAAAGACTAACCGTTGGGCCAAATCAGCAGCTGATGCAGCTGTCGGTCGATGGCCCGGTCGATCGGCCTACGGTCGAATTTTTGACCATTGTGCCATCGGTCGACCGCCCGGTCGACCGAGGCTGGATCCAGAAAGCAGAGCTCTCTGGCCGGTCGACCGGGGCCAGATCCAGAGAGCAAAGCTCTCTGGACGGTCGACCGACCCCAAGCCAAAAGGATGTGTACATTTGTGCGCATCGGTTGACCGGTCTGGTTGACCGACTTCTTACTCGGTCGACCGTCCGGTCGACCGGCAGAAAGCCTGCTCAAACTAATTATAGGGATTAAAACTTGGTCTTTTTAACTTCTAAAAAATCCCATAAAATACACATAAATTTCACAAAAAATAAGTTCTTATAAGATCTTTGAAATACAAATATATGTGACTAAAATTCAACACATATTATAAACAATTTGAACCATTTTTGTGATATTGAAATTTGGTTTAAACACAAAATCTATATTTTTTAAAACTTGAATTTTTGAAATAAAAAATCGTTTTCTCCAAAACTCATATGGATACAAAAACATGATATTGAAACAAATTTGAAGCATATTGTATATGGATAGAATCAATATACATATAAGATATATATCTATATTTTTGATATAAAATCCAAAAACTGGTTTAACTGAAAACCAAAGCTAATAAACTTTAAATTTGTGCGTGTGTGTGAACTTGAGCATATCAATACTATCTACCTTTACATAAGATCTAAACATAAACTAAACACAAACCGAAGTCTTCTTGTCTCCAAGCCGACTCGATCCAAACACGATCTAACGAGCTTGACTCCAACCGAGTACTAGATGCGATCTTGACGCGCGAGCTCTTGAATCAAAACGTGTAAGCTCCAAAACTCCTTTGTTGAAGCTAAACACCTACTAAGATCTTGATCAAATATCTAAAATAAATTAAGCACAAGATCATTAGTAAACTATAACTACATGAGTTAAGCATCATCAAAACTAGAGTGATGGACCTCTGGGCTAACAAACAGTACTAAAGAATGTAATATCCTCGACAACCTAGAACCTAGGATTTCTCTATGCATCTACTACTCAAATCAACAAGTTCAGCAATACTCACAAAACTAATAAATGAATGGATTCGAAAGCCCATGTTACTTATAACTCAAAATCAGCCTCACAATACACTTCAAAATTGACGGTAAGGTACTCACATATATATGATCAAGTCCAACTATTATCAGTCTCATCAAGAAACAAATCAAGATCAGTTCCATAAAGAAAATTTATCTGTTAAGAATCTAAGGATCGTCAATTAATTAACCATTAGGTAATTTTCATAATTCTAAAGTTGCTAATCTAAACAATATCTTTTCTAAAAGTTAATAAATATTTAATTAAAACATCTATAATAATTATTTGCATGAACAATATAGGGAAGATTATTTGTACAATAAATTAAATCAAGGAAAAATCATAATTCTCTAGAAATTAGGAATTCAATCAAGCAATTTAATGCTGAGATTAACCTGAATAATTAGAAACAATAATTTTGTATATCATGGAACATAATTTATAAAAAATAAGAATGGATACTCACATGAAATATAATAATGAAAATACACAATATATAACAAGCAAAATGAACACTCACGAATATTCTTATTTGTTAAATTTCCAATTTGCATGATTCATTTGAAGAGACCAAGCAGATATATTAAATAACTAAAAAAATGAAAGAATTATTTTATTAATCACAATATAAAAAAATTCATTTAAAACACTCAATACAAAATTAAATAACAATAAATACATGAATAAAATACACTCACGAGTATGCCACGAGTACGCATCGACACTTACAGAGTAGATCTTATAGCAGCGGCTTGTGCTCTTGCTTGCTTCAATATAGATCCGGGTCTTCTAACCGCCTTGTGAGTCAGTACTCTGAAAACACGAATCCAGGTACGAGTCGTCTATTATTGGGTTTGGTCTGAATAATTTAGACAGACGCAGGAGAGAAAATAAGAGAGAGGACGTGTGAGGGAGTGAGAGAGAGATACAGAGAGAGGCAATATGCAAAGAGAGAGAGAGAAGAGAGAGAGAGAGAGAGATGTGGGTGATGATGTTGGGTGTGGTGGACGAGCTCGAGGCATAGAGGTTGCACGGGAGAAGGGAGGCGAGAAGGTGCATGTGTGGTAACAACCAGGCAGGGGATGATCTCGTGCTCGCGATGATGGCAACACCCCGTTCCCAGAATACGTACTTAGATATGAATTCTGATTTCTTGATCATATTTTTTGAATTTCTTTCCATATTTGTTTTTGTTTTATGATTATTTATGTAATTATTTTTCATTGGATCCGGATTCGTGGACTCGGAGTCAGCCCTAATCTGAATCGGCCACCCGATCCTAGTGTACTGCTTGATTTGACCTTTCTAAAAGTCAGATTTGATCAATTTTAGTTTCAAGAACTATTTTTCAATATTTTAAAATTTTCATGATTTTTTAGAATTATTTTTATAAAACCCCTAAAATCAGAATTAATCAGTACCACTGGTTTATTCCCGAATTTTTAATTTACAAATGGAGTCAAATTTTGAGAAATCACTTTCACATATTGTTTGGGTCAGAAAATTGAAATATGAATCATAAAATATCCTTGAATCAATGAAAGATTACAATGAATCAATACTCCGATTACAAGAGAGGAGATATTCAAGCTCAAATCTCCTATTTATTTAATGTTGGGTTCTTGATGTAGCGGTTGAAAGTGATTCTTATTTTTCATTGACCGGGTGAACGTCAGGGTCTTCTGGGAACCTTCTCTTTGGATTATGGACGGAGTAGCACAACTCCTGTCCAAATAAAATCTCAAAGAGACTTGGGCAAAAACTTGAACTCAGCAAGTTGACAGAAGAATTGAACTCTTTAGTATTCCTCAGCTGAAGATTCTGATCAAACTTCTCTAATTCGATTAAGAATCTGATCAATTCGATCCCCTCTGCAATAGTATACTAAGCTATTTATAGGGGTTTCAGGGGTAAAACTGTCCCCTATAAACCCTCCATAATATGGGTTAACTCTTCTCATTACGTGGGCAATAATTGACCCAGTAACGAAGGCAGTTATAACCGAGACGCAGGGCTTCTCTGCAGTTGAAACACGGGCTTTGAGCTCTGCATCTTGGTATTGTATAGATGGCTGAGACGCGGGCTTCAAGCTCTGCGTCTTGGCCATTGCAGTGATGTTAAGACGCAGGCTTTGACCCTTGCATCTTGGTATTGTAGTGATGTCGAGGCGCGGTCTTTAAGCTCTGCGTCTTGGCCATTGTAGTGATATTAAGACGCACGCTTCAACCCTTGCATCTTGGTACTACGGTGATGCCGAGGCGCGGTCTTCAAGCTCTACGTCTTGGCCATTGTAGTGATGTTAAGACGCGGGCTTTGACCCGCGGGTGGTTATGATTAGCTTTGCGTCTGGAGTATAGATTCTGCTTTCTGATGACTTGCCCTCAGTGATTTTTAGACAGTCTACAAAACCCCCTCCAAAGTTTTTAAAACTCCATGGTTGACTGGGACGGGTTTGAAATATTTTGAATTTTTTTCTTCTGGCAAAAATGCTCTTAAGACTGGACTAGCAATCTCCTGAGATATCTTGAGCCTGATCTTGTCTGAATTTTTGGTCTTCGTGAGTACATATTAAACCCTTTTAAGCCACCAGAGATGATCATCGTCAGTGTCTGAATACGCAGTCTGGACCTCCTCATTGCTCTGAGCTAGTTGTTGGTATACTGTTGAATCAGGGAGAATAGTCATCTGCTTTCGCCAGTGTACTGTTGAACTGACTGCAGAGATAAAGACTAAACGCTGGTCTTATAAACGCAAAGATCTTGTTGCTTTATAAACGCAGACCTCATCATGTGGCTCTCGTTCATCAGAGAGATGCAAGTATTGAAGTGGAGACGCGGCTCTCACTAGGTTAGAGTAACGCAGACTTTGAGGTGGAGACGCGGACTTCTCTATGCTGGTGAGACGCGGCTCTGTGAGACGCGAGACTCGTGTTCTGGGTGCATTGCCATGTGTCTGATGGAGCTCGAGGAGACACCTTTCCCTTAATACACGAAGTTCACATTCAAGGCACGATGCCACATGTCAGACGGAGCTTGAGGAGATGCCTTTCCCTTAATATGCGAGGTTCACGTTCAAGGCGCGATGCCATTGTCGGGCGGAGCTTGAGGAGACGCCTTTCCCTTAATATGCAGGGTTCGCATTTGAGGCGCGATGCCACGTGTCAGGCAGAGATTGGGCCCGAGATATGTGCCACGTATCTCGGTGGATTACTGTGTCTATAAATGACATCAGTCATTCAAGAATTATCATTAGACTTTTTCTTCTCCACTGTGCTTCGCATGAAGAGCTTTCAGAACTCTTTAAGAAAAGCTCTGAGCTTTTTCTTCTTTCCTTCTTTTACAAAGAATTCTCAGTTAAAATGGCCCCAAAAATAAAATCTGTGGCTTCATCCTCGAGCGCTGCTGCTCCAGAGGTTCAAATGGGCGGCTCTTCCATGCAAAAGGCCCCTATTTCGGGTAAAGAACCATTTGACCTGGTTTTTACCATTAAGGGATTTGAATAGTTATTTTAACTCTTAAGTCTTTTCTGGACTGAACCGCCAATGCTAGGCTCATGCTTGCATTTGATATTCAGATGCGGCTCTGGCACTGGTAGGCAAGACGCAGGTTTAATGACGACCGCATTTTTTGTTTCATCAGTTCGAGTCTGTATCTGCTTGTCGAACGCGGGCTTCATTGAGTCTCGTATTTGATCCCAACACTTAGAGAATTTTTCTAAGTGGGGGGAGTTCAGACGCGGATATTTCTAAGTTGTGAAATTTAAAAACGCAGGCTTCATGCGAGCCTCACATCTTTGAGGCTGGACGCGGGCTTCACTGAGTTTCGCGTCTGAGTCCAACACTTAAGGAAATTTCTAAGCTATGAAATTTAAAATGCAAGCTTCATGCGAGCCTCGTGTCTTTGAGTTTAGACACGGGTTTTGATGATCTCCGTATCTAGAGTCAATCCTACGTCTGAGCTTCAAATACTTAGTCATTTTTCTTTTAGATTTTTGACTGTGTGTTGTCCTCTTTGCAGTGCGATATTCCTCCAATCCTCTGTCCAAGAAGTGCTATTTTGGACATGTTGGTGGCACTGATCCGAACCTGATCTTCGTTCTCCAGAGGACTGCTCCTGTGACTACTGATAAGTCAAAGGAGCAAAAGAATAGGATCAGTAATGCCAGTATGCTGACTTTCAGGAGATCATTTCTGATGGCCAGTTTGAGTCGGATTCCTGTGCTTTACTGAGGAAGCCCGACTTCTTCTTTAGCGACTAAATTGAAGAGGATGAAACTACCCTTTATGACGGGAACTACAATTGGCTCTGCCAAATAACAATAGAAGGTTCTTCCTCCTGAACATGGAGAGGATGTATCCTTTGGCCTATCTGCAACATATGTCCGTGCGTCGGACAACGGATTAGGATTTGGTCAAGCCATTCTTTGGAGTCTCCCTGGGCAAGATAGGTGCCCATGAAGCCTACACCATCGGGCATGAGAGGGGAGTGCTGGGGTTGCAGCCTGGATTTGTCAGGGCTGAGTACTCGATGGGAGAGACCCTCCAGCTTGGAGCCATCTTCATCAAACAATTCTTGAACGTGTGGGGTGATTTCCCTTCTGAATTTCGTGCCACCAGCTGGGTCTATTCTACTGATAATAATTTATGGTACAAAATGGTGGGGTTTGCTCTGGCAGAATTTGGAGACCTTCTGCTACAGACTAGGTTGTACGGGACCGTCAGGGCTATTCAATACGGCATTCCGTAGAGCACCTAACATTTTTATGCTATCCTGGAGCATTATAATCTAGAGACTTGCGCATTCTTCACTCCCCTCGGGGAAATAGGGCTCGCCCTTCATGAGATGTATGAAGTTTCGGGGCTGATGATTAGAGATGCCCCTTATGAGGAGTACGTCTCATCAATCGAAGAGCTGCATCTGCTAAAGAAGAGTAACCCTCTAGTGTATGAGACGTATTGATAAGTACTGTGCTACTTCCACATTTGCGGGCAAGTGATAGGATGGAGGAGTGAGGGAATCAAGCAGATGTCATGGGCAACTTATCTGTTCCCCAGGGTGAACAAGGCTACCCCGATGCCCCGGCTAGTTCACAGCACTGATGAGAAATTTTTTGAAAGAATCAGTACCTCCACCAGTTGCTACACCACCGAGATCAATGAAGACACCTTCAAACCAAACACGGTCTTTAAGAGCTTCCATCATCAAGCCAGAATTTTGATGTCTGACCGGGCTCTGTTGGCGGGTTTCCTCATGCTATAGCTAAAGCGATGTGAAGTGCCAACGCTACCGCATGAGGTAGTTGTTGCTGATATGGTGCATCCGACAGTCCTGCTTGCCCATGGGAAGTCTATCGCTCTCCTTCTTGCGATGGTGGCCGGGATCTAGAGCGGGTTGCGCGCGTTAGCGAAGAGCTTCTACCAAGTTGAAGCAATTATGGACGTAAAGGGTCATCTAGTCACTGATTCCAACGGTCGTCCCTTAGTCAAGACTCCTAGTCCCATGGTTGAGCTCCCATATATGTACCTGATGGCCCGGTACGTTATGCACTATCCCTCGCTAATGACGGCGGTGTCTGCCTCGAAGGTTTCATGCTTTTCGTGCAGCGATTGGAGAATTCAGGCTGGTTGCAATATTATATGTTCTATATCCGAAAGACGATCTTGAATGGGAGGAACTACCAGTTGGACAGGTGCTTCCTTGAGATTCATGACGCGTCTTATGAGGATCAGTTTGCAGATCTTGTTAGCCCGGATAGCTTTACTCGGTTATCCTCTGGCGTCTTCTCGTAGTTAATAAATGTCCAGCCCGGGTACTTGGTGTTTCGGCAAGGGAACTCCTGCACATTGGAGCCATATATGCCTTGTTAGTTTGGTTATGATTAGCTATACGTTGGCAATCCCAATCCAAGCCTTCGCTTTAGTGGGAATCTCTTCGAAGATGCCCAGGCCTAGTATTATAGCGCAGTGGGAGGAACTAGAGCTGTCTTCATCCTCCCTCACAAGACGCCCAACTCTTATGCCAGTTTTGGCTTTTGCTCCTGGTATGTCAAGGCGAATCAGGTGCCCGACTTTGGAATAAACACTTTGTGTACAAAGAGCATCAAATCGCATACAAGGCCAGGGTGGGATCCAAGGGTTACCGGATGTGGGGGATGACTGATTACCAAAAGGTAGAGAAGGAGGTGGGGAGGGAGTCCAAGAAAGGGGCTAAGCAAGCAGGGATAATAGCTTCAGAGCCAGAGTCTCAGGCAGAAGCAGTAGAGGAGAAACCCACTAATAGGATTCAGCAAGCTGTGTTCAAACATCCTCGTGCCTCCTCTTCCCAGGGTCAGCCCAGACCGAAGAGGACTAAGAAAGGATCTGAGGCTGAAGCTTCAGCCCGGATGCCTGAAGTAATCCCTCCTGGTGCTGAGGAGCAGGAGGAGGAAGAAGAAGAAGAGAAAGTAGCTCCAACACTTCATCCCTGAGGCTTGCGCAGTAGGGGCCCTGCAATCCTGGCAGAGGGAGAGCCTGCAGGTGAATCCACTATGGCTTGTTTGGTGGAAGAAAGTTCCTTGTAAAATTTCCTTAAATCAAATGAAAGATTACAACGGATTAACACTCTGACTACAAGGGAGGGAAGATGTTTAGACTTGAATCTCCCCTTTGTTTAGTGCTGGGTTCTTGATGTAGCGGTGAAAAGTGAATCTTATTTTTCGTTGACTAGGTGAACGTCAGGGCCTCTTGGGAATCCTCTATTTGGATAGCAGACGGAGTAACACAGCTCCTGTCGACCAGGAATCTCAAAAAGATTGTAGGCAAAGATTAACTTGTATGCAGCAAGTTGTTCGAAGAGTTGAACTCTCTCTTTCTTTTTGATGGAAGGCTTGGTGCTTCTACAGCTCACAGGCGAAATTCTTCTCCAAGAATTATCTGATCAACCAACCCCTTCTACATAGCAAACGGGGCTATTTATAGAGGATTCAGGGGTGACCGTGCCCAAAAAACGCTCCATAATGGGGGGTTAACTTCCTCATTACGTGGGCAGTAATTGACCCAATAACGAGGGCAGTTATAACTGAGACGCAGGTTTTGACCCTCGCTTCTTGGTGCCGCAGTGATACTGAGACGCGGGTTTCGACCCTCGCGCCTTGATGCTGCAGTGATGCTGAGACGCGGGTTTCGACCCTCGCGTCTTGGTGCTGCAGTGATGCTGTGATGCGAGTTTCGACCCTCGCGCCTTGCTGCTGCAGTGATGCTGAGACGCGAGTTTCGATCCTCGCGTCTTGGTGCTGCAGTGATGCTGAGACGCAGGTTTCGACCCTCGCGTCTTGATGCTGCAGTGATGGCTATGATTAGCCCTGCGTCTGGAGTTTAGACTCTGCTTTTTGATAACTTGTCTTTAGTGAATTTTAGACAGCCTACAGAACTCCCTCCGAAGTTTTCGATATTCTGCGGTTGACTGGGACGGATTTCAAAATACTTTGGACTCTGGTTGAATTCTCATTATTGGACTGACAATCATTCGAGATGCTCTGAGCTTGATCCTGTCTGGAATATGGTCTCCGTGAGTGTACTGTGAAACCCTTTGAAGCCGCCAGAAATGATCGTAGCGAGTATCTAGATACACAGTCTAGACCTCCCCAGTGCTCTGAGTTTGCTGTTGGTGTACTTTGATCAGGGGTGAAAGTCATCTGCTTGTGCCAGTGTACTATTGAACTGAAAAGACTGAATGCAAGTCCTGTAAACGCAGGGGTCATGTTGCTTTAAAGACGCGACTCTTGTAGGGATGCGTCCTTTGAGATGAAGATGCAGCTCTCACTATGTGAACTAGGCGCGACTTTGGCCTAACTGAAGAGGCACGATCTTTGGAGAGACGCGATTTTCTGTTGAACACGAATCTGTGTTGTGGGCGCGTCGCCACATGTCCGACAGAATTGAAGGGACAACTTTCCTTTGGCGCACGAATTTTGTGCTGCATTTAATATGCACGCGACGCGTCAGAAGGGGATTAGGCCTCGAGCCAAGCGTCGCGTATCTTTAGGGATTTCTGTGCCTATAAAAGATAACAGTCTTTCAAGAGTCATCATTAGACTCTTCTTCTTTGCCAAGTTCTTTTAGGGTTAAGAAAAAGCTCAAAGCTTTTTTTCATTTTCACCACCTTCAACAGTGATTTCACGGTCAAAATGGCACCCAAGACCAAACCCGCTTCTTCATCTTCGAGCGCTTTCGCTCTGGAGATTCAAATGGGTGGTTCTTCCATGCAGGAGGCCCCTATTTCAGGTAGTAAAACTATCTGATTTGGTTTTTGTCATTGAAGGGGCTTGTAGAGTTCTTTCAACTCTTAAGTCCCTTTTGAACGTGAACCGCAAACGCGGGCTCATGCCCGTGTTTGATTTTCAGGCGCGGTTTTCGAATTGATAGACAAGACGCATGTTTGATGACCTCTGCATCTTTTCATTATCAACTTGAGTCCATATCTGCTTGTTGAACGCAGGGCCTCATTGAGCCTTCCGTTTCGGACTCAATGCTCGGAATATTTCTAAGTGTGGGAAGTTCAGACGCGGGCTTCTTACAATTCTTGCGTTTTATAGGATCAGACGCAGATTTTAATGAATCTCGCGTCTGAGTTCGATACTTAGAAATTTTTCTAAGTCTTAGATTTTGAAATGCGGGCTTCATGCAAGCCTCGCATTCTTTGAGTCTGGACGCAGATTTTGGTGATCTTCGCATCTTGACTCATTCCTACGTTTGAGTTTCAAACACTTAGCCATTTTCTTTTAGATTTCTGACCAAGTGTTGTTCTCTTTGCAGTACGATACTCCTCCAACCCTTTGTCCAAAAAGTGCCACTTTGGGCACGTAGGCGGTGCTGATCGTAATCTAACCTTCGTGCTTCAGAGAACTGCTCCTATGACGACTGGTAAGTCGAAGGAGTGAAAGGAGAGGATCTCCAAGGCCAGTATGGTGACCCTCTGGGAGATTATCTCTGATGGACTGTTTGAGACGGATTCTCGCACTCCATTATGGAAGCCTGTCTTCTTCTTTGGTGATGACATTGACGAGGATGATAGGATTTTGCACGACGGAGATTATAAGTGGCTCTGTTAGATAGGGGATAGGAAGTTCTTCCTTCCCAATATGGAGAGGATGTACCCCCTGCCCTATCTTCAGCACATGTCTGTTCACCGTACGATGGATTGGGATCTTTTTTGATTTGTCTCCGGTGTCTCTCTTGGCAGACTAGGTGCCAAAGAAATACACTCTGCCGGCCATGGGAAAGAGGTCTTTAGTTTATTCCCCAGATTGGTCAGATCTGAATATCCGCGAGGGAAAACCCCCAGCTTGGCACCACCTTCATCAATCAGTTCATGAAAGTGAGGGGTCATTTTCCTGTCGACTTCTGTCCACTTGGGTGGGTTCATTCTTCCAACAGATCCTGGTGGGGTAGAATGGTTGGATTCGTCCTTGTCGAACTTGGAGCTCTGCTGCAACAGGCGGGGCTGTACCACTCGGTCAGGGCTGTGCAGTATGGCCTCCCGCAAAGTTTCCATAATTTCTATGGCATCTTGGAGCACTATAATCCTTTGACGGGCATATTTTTTACTATAGTCGGAGAGATGGGGCTCGCTCTTCATGAGCTGTATGTGTAAGATCACCTAGAGGGGGGGGTGAATAGGTGATGGCTAATCTAAAGGTCACTTATGAACAAATAATGCGGAATTAAAACTAAGATGACCAAATTAAAACTTCTTTTAATTAAACACTTTTGTATAACACAAGAGTGTTGCCGAATTCCCCTTGCGAGGCTCTGGACAAGCTCCTCTAGATTCCCCTTGAATGGGTTGAGGTGCCGCGTTGGCTCTCTTGGTTGAATACTAGTGTTAACAACAATCCCAAGCAAGTATGTATATCAATTATGAGCACAAGGGAATATATCATGCATATATAAGATGAACACAATAAATTGAATGCAAGATATAAAATAGAGACAAAGAGAGAGAGAGGGAAGAGTAAGCAATCGCAAACACAAAGGGTTTGTTTCGAGGTTCGAGCACACTTGCTCTACATCCCCGCCTTCGACACACGAAGGATTTCCACTATGCAAGATCCCACCGGATCTCTCCTCGGTGCCGTACACCTACAAACCCTCGGACTCCCAAGTCCCGTACACACGCAAGTCCACCGACTCGCCGAGGCCGTACCTCTACCACCAAGAGTTCACAACCGAACTCCAACCACAACGAGCACACTTGCCCGCTTCCTCAAAGTACAAAGAAAAATCTCTTTGATGATCACAACACTTGATCACCTAAAGAGCACTCTCACTACAACACACCTATAGGAATATCTAGCAATGGAAAGCTCAAGTGTGGTGTGAGAAAAGCAAGGAAAGAAAGCTTTGGTAGAAAACACAAGAAATCACTTTAACACTCTCTTGATAAAAACTCCCTTTTGATTGGAAGTATTAGCACTCTATTTTGTGGAGAAAACTCTTCTAAAAGTATCAGAAAAACAGCTCAAGAAATCTCCAAAATCTTCTCCCTAAAACAAGTGACAAGACCCCTTTTATAGGGCTGCCAGAAAATAGAGCCGTTGGGCTCCTGTCAGTGCTGTCGGTCGACCGCCGGTCGACCGGCCAACGGTCATTTTTCTGACCGTTGCAGCCACCGGTCGACCGGCTCGGTCGACCGATAACCTGGAATGAACTGTCGGTCGACCGGCCCGGTCGACTGATATTTCCAGAGAGCAAAGCTCTCTTGGTCGGTCGACCGACCCGGTCGACCGGCCACTGTGCTGACAACGTGCACAGGGCTGTGCACATCGGTCGACCGGACCGGTCGACCGGTTTGGCCTGTCAGCCAGTCTCCAGGTCTGAAAAACAGGATTTAAAAATCTTTTATAAAATCCTAAAAATACATAGAAATTCTACAAAAATAGTTTTACCAATATACTTGAAAGAACAAACATGCTTGCACAAAATCAAGACATGTTATATATGTTTTGGTCTATTTTTGTAACTTGGAAATATTAGCTCAATAACTAAAATGTATTTTTCCAAAACATGTTTTTCCAAACTTGTTTTTCTAAATCTTCATCAAATACAAAAACAAGATATTTGAGTTCATTTTAAAGCATAGTGTGTATGGATATGATCCACTACACAATTAAGATGTAATATCTAGTTTTGATATAAAGCACTAATCATGATTTTGGTTTAAAGATATGAACTATGAAATACCAAAATCCAAGATAAATATTTTGTCTCAAAGAAAATCTTTTACTAAATAAAAATTCTTTTCTAAAAAGAAATCTTTTATGAAAGCACTTTAAATCAAGAGTTCTAATCAAGAGTGTGTGTGTGTGATATAACTTGAGCAATCCACCAACTATCTATCCTTTACATTTTACTAAAACAAAAATACAAATTCTATACCTAGACCCAAGTCTTCATCTTCTTGAAGTATTCACTTGAAGGCTTCTCATCTTCTTGACTTGGTCCAAGCTTGATCCAAAAACTCCTTGGATCACCATATGCAAGCTCCAAATCTTGTTCTTTTATCCTTTGTTGAGCTATGCACCTACTAAGATCTTGATCATGAATCTGTCACTAATTAGCACAAGATCATTAGTAAATATAACTTCATGAGTTGATCATCATCAAAACTAGGGCGATAGGCCTTTGGGCCAACAGTATGAAGTCTCGGGGCTTGTTATGGGAGATGCCCTTTATGAAGAATATGTTCCGACTTCTGAAGAACTTCATCTCTTGAAGAAGGAGTGCCCTCAAGTATATAAGACATACTGGGAAGTGTTGTGTCACTTTCACATCTGCGGCCAAATAACCTCCTAGAGAAACAGGGGTATCAAGCAGATGTCCTGGGCGAGCTACCTATTCAATGGTATAAATGAGAAGATAGCCCAGTGACCAGTCTGGCTCCTTGCACTGATGAAGAAATTTCTGAGAGGATCAACGCCTCTGCGAGCTCTTACACCACGGAGTCAAATGAGGATACTTTCAAACCTGATACGGTCTTTGAAAGTTTTCATCATTAGGCCCGAGTTCTCATTTCTGACCCGGCGCTATTGGCGGGCTTCCTTATGCTATGGCTGAAGCGTTGTGTGGTGCCAACACTGCCACATGAAGTAATTGTCGCCGATGTGGTATACCCGGCAGTTTTGTTGGCCTACAGAAAGTCTATCACCCTTCTTCCAGCAATGATGGCTGGAATTCAAAGTAGATTACGGACTCTGGTTAAAAGCCTGTGCCAAGTGGAGGCCATTGTTAACTCCAAGGGTAGACCAAATGTTGACTCAGAGGGAAGGCCAAGAGTAAAGACCCCTAACCCCAGGATCGAGCTTCCATATACATACTTGATGGCTTGGTACGTTATGCACTGCCCTTCACTGATGACGGCGGTGCCTCTGTTTGAGGGGTTTGTCCCTTTTGTGCAGAAGCTGGAGAATTCGAGCTGGTCCAACTACTATATGTTCTACGTTCGAAAATGTATTCTAAACGCTTCAAACTACCAGCTCGACCGTTGCTTCCCCGAGATTACTGATGCATCTTACGGGGATAAATTTTCTGACCTTGCGGAACCAGATGATTTCACAAGGCTGCCATCGGGAGTCTTCTGGTGGCTGATTAATATTCGGCCTGGGTATCTGCTCTTTCGGCAAGGGAACCCATGTACGATCGAGCCTTATATGCCGAGTCGTTTTGCTCGACAGTTCGGCTATGATCAATTATATATTGGTAACTCCAATGCTAATCTCTCCTTCAGCGGGAATTTATTTGAGGGTGCTTGGGCATGGTACTATAGCGTGACTGGAGGGACAAAAGCTGTTTTCAGCTTACCTCACAAGACGCCCAACTGTTACACTAGCCTCAGCTTCTGTACTTGGTACTCCCTGGCTAGCAAGATGCATGGTTTCAGAATAAATACCTCATGCATTAAGAGCATCAAGGCGTCTTATAAGGACAAATTGGAGTCCAACAAATGCGTGCGAGGTATGGACAAATATCAGGCAGCCGAGAAAGGAACAGGAGGGGAAACAGGGACGGGACCGAGGGCAGCAGCACCCAAAGAGCAGCTCATTGAAAAGAGTCGGCAGGCTGTGTCTAAACGTTCCCACAGCTCTACTTCCAAGGGTGAGCCTATCCCGAGGAAGGCTAGGAGAGAATCGGAGGCTGAAGCTTCAATGCCCGAGGTAGTTCCTTCTAGTGTTGAGGAGCAGAGGGAGGAAAAGGAAGAGGAATAGGAGATCCCCCTCTTCGTCCTCGTGGTCTACACAGCAGGGGCCCCATGATCCTGGAAGAAGGGGAATTTGCAGGTGAACCCATCATGGCTGAAGAGGCTGAGCGATCCGAAGTTGACTTGGTAGGGAGGGATGAAGTTGAAATCCCAGGGGTCTCAACTCAGCTTGGGCCTTCTTCAGTTTATGAGAGAAGGGTTGAGATGCAACAGCCTGAGTCTCCCAGTGTATTGATGTCCACTTCACGGGTTATCGATCCCAGCCCTACTACTAGGGTAATCAGTAGTAAAGTCTCGATTGCTGAGCCCGCTTGTGTGGAACTGTCATCTTCATCGTCCAAGGAACATGGGTATTATTCTGGCGAAGAAGTTGATTTCGGCGACGAACCCTCTCTTCCTGACACGAGCAAATTTTTGCATATTTCAGAGGAAGAGATACAAGGATGCGACCCTGTGACGGCTTCACCGATAGCAATAATTGTTGCTACCAAAGGTACTTTCCTTATTTTCTTGAACCGTCTCCTTCTCAAGTTAGAGAAGGGTTCTAACATTTACTTTTGATTTTCAGGGCTGGCTGTCGACAGTGAAGCCACAACTTCCTCTCATATTGAAGAGATGATTCAAGAGCTTGCCTAGCAAGAGGGCCCTGAGGCTCCTATTACCGGGATGCCTCAAGAGAGTGCGACCGTCGAGGTCAGGGAGGCCTCAACCCCACACGACCTATCCAGGAATTCTCCATCTTTAGATCCTCAACTTAGTAAGAGAATACTGACGTATTGAATATTCTCCTTTTTATTGTCATTACTGACGTTTTAGTGATTTGCAGAGAGCGCTGGGGTAGCTCAAGTAGAGGATCCTACGGCAAGCATTAACGCAGAAGATAGCACAGTTCAAACCTCGACCGGGGAACCTGATATCGCAAGGTTTACTGTTACTCCTATCGCAGTGGAGGCTGCTACGACAATAACCGTCCCGGAGGTATCGGTGACTACCTTAGTACCTGACGAACCTATCATCGGCTTCACTCCTGCGCAAGATGAATCGATTCCCGTCTCTCACCCTGTCATGGAAAGGGGGTCCGAGAGTACATCAACAGGGTTATCTCCAGCTAACGACATGATGGAAGAGCTAGCATGTCAAATGGTGTAGCAATTTTTTACTTCCATGAGATCTTGTATTGACATCATCCTTTCTGGGGGCAGCTCTTTCGAGTTTGCCCGAATGCTTCTCAAAAATCAAATCGAGAATATTGGTCATACTGGGAGTCCTTCGCAGGCTAGGGCATGCCTGATGCTGGTGGAGTAGCTGAGAGCCACCTGAAGGAGCTCAAGACTCTGGAGAATGCTGGCTCAGTAGATGAGGCCCGGATAACTCTGAGTAAGCTTCTTGCCGCTCAAGAACATGAGCGAAAGGAGATGGAGGAACAAATAGCTGAAGAGGCCCGCCATCTCCAGCATTTCCAAGCTGACCATCAAAGGCTGATTGGCGATTCCAAGGAATCTGAAATCGTCATACAGAGTGCAGAGCAGGTTATTGTCACTGCTCGAGCTACTATTGCCAGGGCATAAGCCTTGATCGAGACCAATGAGCAGAAGCTTGTCGCTACAAGAAAAAGGCTGGAGGAGCCGTGCCAAGACACAGGTTAAAGAAAATCTCTCTGCTCATTCCTCCAGATTGGAGTCTCTTCAAGCGCAACTAGCTGCGAAGAGATTTTTGTCTGAAGAGGAGCTGCGGGTCCAAGCTCTGGTGGAGGCTAAAAAGGCACGCCAGCACGAGATGCATCATCTTCGGGAACAAATCCGTTCTTTAGCGAAGCAAGATTATTAACCTTCTCCTTTTGTATGGTTCACCTTTTTTTTTAACACTCTATTTGTCAAGAGTGTCTGTATTACTTTTACCATTTTTGAATCAAATAATAAAAGTCATCAAATTTTTGCTCTATCTTCATCCTTTCAAGTTTTTTGCTCGCCGTAGATGAACTCAATTTTCATTACCGTAGTCTTTGACTGTTTGTAAAACGTAGTCTTTAGTCAGCCATGAACAATAAACTCGGGCTGAACTGAGTTCTTGAGTGAAACGTGGCTCTCATTCATAGTGGAGATGCGATTCTGGGAGACGCGGCCCTAAGTCATTACTGAAGACGCCGTTCAGGCTTATCAAGGAAGACGCGCGAACCTTTCTTTTTGATAAGGGCGCAGCTCTGGCTTAAGGACAAAAAGGCATTATTCTGGAACGCGAATTTGTGTTCTTTAATAAAGGGGATGCAGCCTTCATATTTATGAGAAGATGCAGATCTGTAAACGCGGTCCTTGATTCTGTCACGATGCAGTGGAGATGCGGTCTTAGGCTCCTCAAAAACTGACGCATGGATCTCAGCTAATTGATGGGGATGCGGCACTAGCTCAGTAGAGACGCATCTCTGGACCCTTGATAAGGCGCAAGCTCAGGCTGTATTGAGTTTATAATGAAGGCTGTATTGAGTTTATAATGAAGGCACGACTTTTATTTCGCAATGGAGACACAGTTTCGGGATCCTCGAGAACGACATGGGCCTTCTCTAGTCGTTGAGGACGCAAGCTTCAGAACACAGCTTTTAAGTTGATGCAGACTTAGGACGCAACCTCTGAATGGGTCCAATTCGCTGAGGAGACGCGGCTCTGAATCACTCCCAGAGACGCGGTCGTAGCCCTTCCGAAAGGACTGAAAGGAACGTAGTTTTTTAGATTCGTGAAAGGACACGGATCTCAGGACGCGACCTTTGAATCTGTGCTTGACGCAACCTCCCAAACGTCACATGCAGCTTCGTCTTAAAGATCTTGTTAGATCTTTAAATGTCAAGTCGGCGTTGATGATTAGGGACTAGAGTCCTTTAATGTTTCCCGAAGCGGCAGTCCTCGCGTCAGCTCTTTATTGGGCTTTGACGTTAAATCTTTAAATGTCAAGTCGGCGTTGATTATTGGGGACTTGCGTCCTCCGATATTTCCCGAAGCGGCAATCCACACGTCAGCTCTTTATTGGGCTTCGACGTTTGTGCGAGAATTAAGGCCGATGGCTCTGATTTTTACGCCATTAATTACAGGCCTTATGGCTGGACTATAAATAGGACTCGCTCCCTTAACAGTCTATTGCTTAGACTATTTTCCTTAAGAGCAGGTGCTCTGAGGGTCTTTATTTTGACTTAATCTTCTTCCTTCAATGGATGTGCCCCCATGGACAGCAAAAACTCAAAGCTTTCATGCTTCTCTTTAATCTTCCCTGAAGATTATCACTGTCAAGTGATTTCAAGATCAAAAAGCGTCCCTCTGAGTACCTTTTATATCCGCGCCTTGATGCCGAAAGTTCAACCTCTAGAGGGTTCTTCTGTGGGTAGAAATTAATTGTCACCATGAAATACTCAGCTCAACTGGGTTTCAGTTTTGCTGTCCCTTAAAGAGATTCACTCTCTTGACCTTCTTTTGAAGCCTGACTGGTGCGCCCATTATCTGGAAGTCGCGCCTTTTAGACTTCTTGATGAAACGCGAGTTGATTGAGTCTGAACTCTAACTCAAAGTCCTCTGGACGTAAGTGTGATGAACTCTGTATCTGGACTGTGAGATGCGAGCTTTGCATATAGAGCTCACGTTCGAGGTCGTTGACTTAAAAGATTTTTAATTCTGGCCGAGGACTTCAGACGTGGTGTAGCAACCCTTGTTTCTCGAACAAGGATGTAGCAATTTTCGCGTCTAGTTCTCTTCGTGTCTCATATTTTAGACGCGGGCCTAAAACTAGACCGCGTTCAGATCCGTGTGTATCTGAAGCCCACAACCTCGATCGCGTCTGTTTCTGTCGCAACAGAATTTTGACTTTCTGCACGGGTCATCCCTGCGTCTGAAGTTTACAGCTATAGCCGCGTCTGTTCTTCAGTCTTTCTATTTTAGAATTCTAACCCTCTGGTTTTTACTTCTCGCAGGTAGCATTAATCTGTCTTTTGCACATTCGCTGGGCCCTTGGGAGAATATATCGGCCAGCGAACTCGTTCGATGGTCGAGCACTGGAGAAGAAGTCAAGGCTCCTGTTTATGGGAGACGAGGATTTACGCGACTGATGACATCCGTCAAAACCTCATTGGATATGACGCACCGGCAATGCCCCCGGGCTCGTCATGGCACAGTGGGTATGGTGGCGGGTATGGTCCTCTTGCAGGTCACGGGAAAGAGGACGTCACCTATAAGGTTTCGGATTCTTCCTTCACCAACCTCACCCCAGAAGTGACATCGACGAAAAATTCATGTTCATTGGATGACTTTCTGGTGGTTGAGATGTTCATCAACGAAGGATTATGACCTACACCAGTTGGTCAGGTGGAATCAGAAGGCTTTGCTGCATTTCGACCTCAAGAAACACCATTGTTCTTGGTCAATGATGGACTCCTTCAATGTTTACGTCATGCATCATGATGTAATCAGCATCCGATCGTCACAATAGTGCTCAGCCCTTCTTTGGCGCTCTTCCAAACATCTTGTATTTGGAGTGGTGAGAATGCTTCAGGGAGTGAGTGCAACCTTTTACTGAGAGAAAGGGACTTCTTTGTACTCCTGCATTGTAACACTCAATCTTATTATATAAGAGAGCGTCTTGTATTACTTTCATGTGTCTGAATATAAATAAAAGCGACACTTTTTCCTTGTCTTCTTCTATTGTCTTGAATTCCTTTTTTGCATTGAAAATCAGATGAATAGAAGTAAAGGATCTTTGACTTGCTAAAAATATGATAATAATCCTAATGAGTCAAAGTTTATAGAAAAATGCTGTTCCAGGAAATTCATCAATGCTATCAGAGGTGTGATATTAACTTGACAGATGTGAGATAATTCTTGTGGACCTGCCAATCTATAAATGAGAATGACAAGTGGAATTTGTACCCCTAGGGAGGTTGATTTTTCATCAGAGGTTTGGAATTAACTTGACTAAGACCCAGCTGGGGATTTAGTTAAAAAAACTGTTAACGATGTAATGTTAGCCTAACAATATTTTTTAAGTGGACTTGTTACTCTGCTGATGAGAATAACAAGTGAGACTAGACTCGCGGGGAATTTAGGAGGACTTTTCCGTTAGAGGTGTGATATTAACTTAACGGATTGAATATAGTCTTGTCAGAGTGTATTGTTTGACAAGGGTGTGAGTCAGAGGTGTAATATTTACTTAACTCAAGAGTGTTCCAGCTTCATTTAGGAAAACTGAAAGTGTCACTGTCATAGGTGTAATATTTAACTTGGCAGTGAGGGTAATGCTAGAGGTGTAATTTTGAACTTGGCATTGGTCATCTCGACTTTGACAAGGAAGTCCGAGGGAAAGTCATGGCCATAGGTGTATTGTTGAACTTAGCAATGACATGGACGCTAGAGGTGTAATGTTAAACTTAGCATCGCTCATTTCAGCTTTGATATGGAAACCTGAGGGAAAATGACTGTCAGAGGTTTAATATTGAACTTGGCAGCAACTTAATCACTGTTAGAAGTATAATGTTAAACTTAACAGTAATTTGTCAGAGGTGTGGTATTAACTTGACAAAAATTAGCTCGTGATGGGAGCAATTTGGGGACCTGTCGTTCTACTGATGAGAATTGACAAGTAGAATTTGAAATGTCAGAGGTGTAATGTTAACTTGACAGTGATTGATTTGCGATATAAGCAATTTTGAAGACTTATCATTTTATTGATGAGAATTGACAAGTGAAGTTTAAAGTGTCAGAGGTGTAGTGTTAACTTGACAAATTTGAAGGCTTGCTACTCCATATACAATTGAGACAAGTAAGGTTTGTACTTACCAGGGAGTACTGGGATTTTTCATTGCTAGAGGTATAATGTTAACGTAGTAATGACTGTATTTCGTAGACCTACCATTCTGTGTATGAGAATTGGTAAGGGATTTTGGAGGAGAGAGTGGGACCAAGTCCACTTAGGATTTTCAGTAAACCCTCAGCTATCAACGGATTTGGTGTCCCTTTACCAATTACCGTTTGAGTTGGGCTAGCCATGCCATTCCCCTCGACATGATGAGTTGTTGAAGACTTTTGTTGGGCTTAGAAGCCAACTTTTCCTCTGTCCGTAACCGTCGGAGGCGTCGGACGTTAATGAAGAGAGCAATACTAAAATCCAAGTTTTGCTTTTTGTTTCTTTCTCAATATTTACATCATACATCATGGTGCGGTCAGGGCCTGATTAGCTTGTCACTGATCTATCATGATGTGACCTAATAAAGGAAAGAAACTTTTCTTACATCTGGGGCTTTGATCAGAGGTGTAATATTAACTTGATTAGATAAAAAGTACTATTAAGGATAGTATTTCTTCAGGAATCTGCCGTTGATTGTCATCATGAGTGTATCACCGTTTGAAGTTATGAGGCGATATGCTCCATTTGAGTAGACTGACTCTATTACAAATGGTCCTTCCCATTTGGACTGGAATTTTCCTTTTGTCTTATGTGTCATCACCATAGGTCTTCTGACGGCTAAGACAAGGTCACCTTTCTTGAAAGTTCACGCCTTAACTTTCTTGTTGAAGGCTCTGGTAATCCGGGCTTGGTAGAGCTCGATTTATTATTGGGCCTGCAGACGTTTATCATCTAAGGCTTCCAGTTCTTGGAGTCGCAGTCGATGCTTCTCCTCCTTTGTCATCTCTGCTGTCAAGGCGACGCGTAGAGATGAAATTTAGATTTCTAGTGGAAGCACGGCTTCACACCCATATACCAAAGAAAATGGTGTAGGTTTAG
The DNA here is from genome assembly GCA_038442645.1 of Agave tequilana. Taxonomy (NCBI): domain Eukaryota; kingdom Viridiplantae; phylum Streptophyta; class Magnoliopsida; order Asparagales; family Asparagaceae; genus Agave; species Agave tequilana. The sequence goes on along the minus strand of JAVJIF010033060.1, from coordinate 136,680 downwards.
TTGGGGTTCGCATAGTTGTGCGATAGGCCCATAAGCATTCACCTAACTTGTCGTCCCAGTCGCGCTGACTTTTCGAGATGAATTTCTTGAGAAGCTTGCCAATGGTCTTGTTGAAAGCTTCTACGAGACCATTAACGGCGGGGTAGTATACCGTTAAGGACACACTCTAGATTCTGAACTTAGTGCAGAACTTCTAAAAAGCCTGACTAACGAACTGGGGTCCATTGTCATGGACAATTCGCATAGGTACACCAAAACGGTAGATGACATGATGTTTAACGAATTTGATCACATCAGATGACTTTACCTCCTTTAAAGGAATGGCTTCAGCCCATTTAGAGAAGTAATCGGTTATGGCTAAAATGAACCGATGTCTTTTGATGATGGTGGGCCGATAGGGCCAACTACGTTCATGCCCCACATCTCAAATGGCCAGGTAGAAGTTGTAGTGTAGAGGTATCCTGGTGCTTGATGGATGAAATCACCATACACTTGGCAGGCGTGACATCTTTTGGCATAAGTGATGGCGTCAGGGATCATCTTAGGCCAATAATATCCCAACCTTTGGAGTCGATCCCCAAGTTTTGGGCCAGGTTGATGGGCTCCACACATGCTGTCATGGGCTTCTTTCAATACCTCTTGCGCCTCTTTTTGTGACAGGCAACGAAGAAAGATCCTGTCACGCGACCGACGATACAGTGTTCGCGTAATCGCATTATAGTAGAATTTGGGGGCTTTCCTTCTAATGGCAGCCGCTTCTTTGGTATCATCAGGCAGGATGCCGTACAAGACATAATCAATGTAAGGGAATCGCTAGTCTCTAGGCTCTGGGCCGGTTGATGATTCAAGAGCTTCTTTGACTTGACAGTTCCCTGTCGGCTTCTGGTAATCCTCAGAGGCGATTCTTGGGCAATACAGGTCATGGCTGTGGACAAGTATTTTCTCTACTACTCTAGCTGGAAGGGCTAAAGAGACAGCGAGAGACGCCAGTGCATCTGCATGCGCATTTTGCTGGCGGGATACATGGTCGATGTAAAAGTTTATGAACCTCTCGGCCATGTGGACAATTGCGTTGTAATAGGGTACTAGATCTTCATGTCTGACTTCGTACTCCCCGCGAACTTGGTTGACGATAAGTTTAGAGTCACCATATGCCTCGAGATTTTTAACGCCAATCTCATCGGCAAGTTGCATTCCAATCAAAAGGGCATTGTACTCTACTATATTGTTGGAACAAGGCTCGGTTAATGAGAAGGCTCGAGGAATCACATAGTTCTGTGCGGAGACGAGTACTACCCCCACTCCTGCTATGATATGTCCTTTCGAGCCTGTTCTTGATGCACCGTCGAAGAAAAGTTGCCACACTTGTCTTTCGAAAGATGTCTGGGTTAGGCAAACTTCAGCGACCTCGTCGGGAGATCCTCGTAAAGTTCGGTTGCCCTTGGATCTGGATGCTCAGCCAGGAAATCCGTCACCGCTTGTCCTTTCATGCCTTTTTGTGGTAAAAAGCGCATTTCATATTGGGATAGTAGTATGGCCCGTTTTACCAATCGGCCGCTTAACGACGACGGCTTTGTCATGAGTAGCCTCAAAGGGTTAACCTTTGATATGACGTTTATAGTTTGGCGTACCAAATAGTGTCACATTTTCTGAACAGTGAACACCAATGCCAAACATTCCTTCTCGATCGGGTTGTATCGATGTTCGGACCCGATCATAGTTCTACTCAAATAATAGATTGCTTGCTCATGTCCTTGATCATTGTTCTGGGCTAGTAAAGCTCCTAGAGAATGATCCATTACTCGGATGTATATCAGGAAAGGTTTTTCAGACATCGGAACTGTAAGGACTGGTGGTTGTATGAGGTATTATTTAATTTCCTCAAACGCTTGTTAGCAAGCATTGTCCCAAATGAACGAGACACCCTTTTTCATTAATTTGGTAAAGGGTTGGCATCTTCCGGAGAGATTTGAGATGAACCTTCAGATGTATGCCAATCGTCCTTACAATCCCCTAAGTTCTCTGAGATTCTGTGGAGGTTGCATCTCCAAAATGGCGCGAACTTTTTTCGGGTCCAAATGAATTCCTGTGGAAGTTACCACAAACCCTAGGAATTTGCCGCTGGCCACCCCCCGGAAGGATTTGATGGGGTTCATCTTCAACTGATGGGCCCACATGATGTCAAAGATAGCCTTCAAATCGGCTATGTGATCACCTTTGGCGCGGCTTTTTACTACAATGTCGTCAAAATAGCATTCCACCTTTTTACGCATGCGTTCGTGGAAAATGGCATTCATGGCCCTCTGATATGTTGCCCCCGCATTCTTTAGTCCGAAGGGCATGATGGTGTAGCAGAATACCCCCAGTGGTGTCCTGAAAGAAGTATGTTTTTCATCATCAGGATACATATTGATTTGGTTATACCCTGAGAATCCATCCATGAAGGACATTCGCTCGAATCCACACGTATTGTCAATCATGACATCCGTGATTGGAAGAGGGAATTCGTCTTTGGGACAGGCCTCGTTTAGATCGCGAAAGTCAATGCAGATCTGGATCTTTCCATTCTTTTTGGCAACGGGGACGATATTGGCTACCCAATCAGGATGTTGTTCTTCCCTAATGAAGCCAGAGTCTATAAGTTTTTTGACTTCTGACTGAATTGCCTCCATTACTTTTGGACAGAACTGTCGCTGCTGTTGTTTGACTGGCTTTACATCCGAATTAATGTTGAGGCGATGCATAGCCACTCGAGGATCAAGTCCAGGCTGTTGGCCCAATGGCCTTCCACTCTAGTTTTGATGATGATCAACTCATGTAGTTATGTTTACTAATATTCTTGTGTTTCTAAGTTTCAGATCATTAACAGGATATTAGGTTGGTGATTAGCTTCAACAAGATGATTAGAAGCTATTCATGATGATTCCGGTGCCAAAGCTTAAAGATCATACCTTTGCACTTGGAGAATCACGGAGTTTGGACCGAGTCTACTTAAAGATGGAAGATCGACAAGAAGACTTAGGTATCCTAGTTTAGATAGAGTTTTAGATCCATTTGTAAAGCTTAGTTTAGTTGATATGCTCAAGTGAACACAAAACACACACGTTTTATGATTTGATATTTGGTTTTTATGAATAGTTGATCAAAACAAGTTTACATATGTTATATGTATAGTAGATGTTTTCTATTTATACATACATGCTTTAACTTGGTAAACAAACTTATTTTGATATTCCTATTCATGTTTTGGAAAAATCAAGTTTGACAAAATATAAGGTTTTGTTTTTGATAAAATTTGCAAGACTCAAAAATGAATTGATATGTTGATATATTGTCTTGAAATTTTTATCACATGTTTATGTTTTAACATAAAATGATAAAACAAGTTTTATGAAATTTTCAGAAATGATAAAAGTTTTTTATAAAATATTTTTCCAAAATTTTCTGACCTTGTTTTGTGCTGACAGGCTGGTCGGTCGACCGCGACGGTCGACCGCACCAAGGGCTGGTCGACCGTTGCGATCGACCGACGTGCACAGACGTGCACGTCTGTTAGGCACAGACACGGTCGACCGGGACGGTCGACCGAGTTGAGAGCTCTGCTCTCGGGTTTTATCGGTCGACCGGGCCGGTCGACCGCAGTTGCCCAACGGTCATAATTCTGACCGTTGGCGGTCGAACGGCAGTCTGTCAGACTGCCAACTTAGCCTAACGGCTAGTTTTGTATAAGGGCTATATAAACCCCATCTCTTTGGGGATTTTAGCCAAGTTTTCTAAGAGAAAAATTTTCAATTTTCTGAAGTGTTTAAAAGAGTTTTAAAAAGAGTTTTTGGGCTTTAAAACTTCTCATCTTTATTTGTTTTGGGTTTTTGGAAAATCAAAGAAAACTAGGTTTTGGGATTTTGATTTGGTATTTCATTTTCTATCATATACAAGAGATTTCCCAAGTAGTTTTTCTTTGTTGCTTGTTTGCAAAAACACTTTGATTCCACACTTGAGCTATATCTTCTATCCTAAACTATTTAGGATCTTGTTTTTGTGGAAAAAGAAAAAGGAAAGAGGTTTGTGGTTGAAATATACCACTTGTTGTAAACCCTTGATTTCTTGAGTTGCTCCCTCTTTGGTAGAGGTGGAGATTGTTGTATTGGGTTGTTGGTTTGGATCCCTCTTAGGTAGAGGTGGAGTTTGGTTGTGAGCCTCTTCGGTAGAGGTGTGTGGATTGGTTGTTGTATTGGCTACGGGCCTAAGCCCTCGGTTGTGAGGAGGTTGTTGTTGAGAGAGGAGTTTGGTACTCCTAGAGTTGTAAGAAATCCTCTTTGGTAGAGGTTCCCTCGGTGGGAGTTGAGATAGTGGAAATCCTACACGGTGGTGTAGGCGGGGATGTAGAGCAAGGTGCTCGAACCTCGAAACAAATCTTTGTGTTTGCGTATTGATCCATTGTCTCTCTAACTCTCTCTCATTTATATTGTGCAAAGCATCATACTCATCATCATATCATACTTGCTTGTGTTGAGCATTGATTCATTCATATCTTATACATTGCTTGTGTTGCCTTGCATCTTTTATACTGCAATTCATTCTTATATGCTTGGCTTGATTGTGTGTATTTCACATTGCTTGGATTGCTTGTGTGTGTGTGCCTAACTTATACTCATCCAACAAGAGCTTCACATAGCACCTCAACCCATTTCAAGGGGAACAAGGGGAGTTAGTCCAGAGCCTCGCAAGGGGAATTCGGCTACACTTGTTGTATTGTATTAGTTTGTGCATAATTTGCATTAGCTTCCGCATTTAGCGCACTTAGTTTGCATTTAGTTTCTTAGATTAGCACTTACACCTATTCACCCCCCCCTCTAGGTGTTTTTCAATTGGTATCAGAGCTAGTGCTCCTGATACTTAGGCTTAACATCCTAGGAGTGATCCATTTGCTTGCTAATCTCATTTGCATTTGTTTGTTTGCACATTCATATATAGTTTATACCATGGACTTCATGACCCCTCCTAGCTTTGACCCTTCCAACATTGATGTTTGGAAGTATAGGATGTCCATGTACCTAAAGACCCTAGGTTTGCATGTCTTCCTTGCCGCCACCAAGAGATGTTATCTTGGTGATTGCAATCATATAGGGGCCAATGCACAAGCCCTAGAGGCCATTAGAAGCACTTTATCTAAAGATTATCTTTTATGTGTTTCTAACTTTGATTCCGCTTTTGTAGTGTGGAACAAATTGACAACCACCAACACCTCCAAGCTTCAAGTCCAAATCCAACAAGAAGAGGAATCTAGTGGAGAATCCGAACCACAACAATGCTACATGGTCCAAGGGAATGACTCCCTTGAGGTACAATCGGAAACTCAACTAGATAGTAATGATTGTGCTAGTTCTTCAAATGATTTTGTTGATCCCCATGCTTTAAATGAAGAACTATCTATTGTTTGTGAAAAACTAATAGAAAAATATAACTTGTTAAAAAAGAAGAGTCTAGGCATTAATAATGAAAATAAAAATTTGATTGCTAGACTTGATGTTGTTTTGCAAGAGAAAGAGGAGATTGCTAATGAAAGGGATTCATTAAAATCTCAACTTGGTCTTGCACTTAAGGAAAATAAAGTTTTAAAATCTAAAAATGATTGTGAAAATCTTTTGAAGAAAAATGAAAATTTGTCTTCAAAAGTAGATTTTGTTATAAAAGAGAATGTTGATTTGAAAAATAAAATTATTTCCATTTCAAATGAATTAAATGCTTGTTTGAAGAAAAATGAGGTTTTGCATAAAAAGATTGATGCTCATGTTTGCCATGCTAGTGTAGCCTCATCATCTAAACTACCTAATGCATGTACCTCTTCTTCTAAGATTAATGATGATATTTATTTGCTTAAGAAGAAGGTTGATTGTTTGGGCTCCACTATGAGCCAATGTGCCTTGAACCACACTCGGTTGGAAACCTTGGTTCGAAAGAAACAAGTTCCATCCTTTATGCATGCACACCCTTCACGGCATACACATGCTTCTCACGGACACACCCATCATCATATGTATGCTCATGTGTACACATGTACACATTGTGGACGTAAGGGCCACCTTGCTAAATTTTGCTATGATAGATTACATACTCCAAATTTAGCAAAGAACTTTGTTTGGGTTAGAGAAGGGACTAACCCCCATGGACCCAACAAGAAGGTATGGGTACCAAAGATCACCACCCCTAAAGTTTTTTATGTAGGTGTGGGCTCTCACATGACGTGAGAGTGATGACACCTTGGAGTGGATGCGTTCCGAACTTAAAGGAAATCAATTGGATGCATCACCTTCAAGGGAAGATTTGGTGGAGATGACCACCATGTTTTTGGAGACAAGGAGAGTTGCTTCTTCGGCTTTGGTAACAATCCTTTACTCCCATTTATTGTTTACATGCTTTCCATGTTTTAATGTTTATAGCATGTTTTTGATGTCTATGGATTAGTATGTTCATCCATGTTTATTAGATCCTTGACATACATGTATAGTATTTGAGACACACATGCTTATTTGATTCACATTTAGTGTTCTCACGGTTTGTTTAGTTATAATGTACATCATGAATCTAATACATGTGAATTTATATAGTAATCATGTTTTAGCTCTTATGATGTTGATTTCTAGCTTGTTTTGATACTCCTTGTGGTTATGACATGTTTAAATGTGGATTTTGTCAAAACTTGTGTTATACATGTACAAATAGTGAGTTACATTTATTTTATATGCAATTGAACTTCATGCTCATTTGTATTCACTATATGTACACGCATGAGCTAGTTTTGATGATTCGTTCATTTATACTTGTTATACCTATTTGCATGTATATGTAGTTTAAAATTCAAATAAAAGAATTTTGATGAATTTTGTATGTGTTTTAGTTAGAAATATGGTATTCGTGTTTGTTTTGATGCTCAATGATTTGAATATATGTTTAAGTGTTAGTTTTCATTAAGACTAGTTATATACTTGTACATAGAGTGGGTTACAAATAAATCTATATATGTTTGGGTTTGAATGCATATTTGTACCCATTAGATGTGCTAGTATAGTCTAGTTTTGATGATCCATACATTTTAGACTTGTATTCATGTTTTTGGATTTATATGAGTTTTGATTTCATGTACATGTTTATTATGCCAAAACTTTAAGATATACATGTATACCCCTTGAGTCATTTGCCTTTCATGCAAATATCTATTATGGACTCAAAGTGTGTTTAAGGGATATGTATGTATACTTCTTGTGTTGACAAATCATACATATACCTTGAAAAGAATTGGTATCAAATTGTTTTAATGAAAAGCTAAATTTTCATACTTTTCATGCTTTTCATGTTTTCATGATTGTCATGTTTATTGTGTCAATATTTAACTTCATGTATATGTTCATCTTATCCAAACTATTGACTATACATGAGTATCCTTTTTGAGCCACGTGCCTTAATGCATATATTTTGTGGACTCGTTATGTTTTGGATATGTATGTATACTATAGTTTGTATTAGACATACATATGCCTTGAAGATTAGATAGTTTTGATGGAATTATGTTTTAAGGAATAATTGAGCTTAATGAAATATTTTTTCATGATTATGATCTTCACATATTATTTGTACACTCATATCTATTTCTCATGTTTTGTTTCTCATGAGTTATGCTTTATTGGTTAGAGTGATGATTATCATGTGAATTTCATTTGTGTTTTATTCCTTGCTTGAAGGATTTCGTACTAGTTAACAAGTTTTCCATTTAACTAGTTGCGATGTTCTTCAATTTGGTAGTGATTTTCAAACTAAGCTATATTTTCAAATCTATTTTTGAAAACCCCTACCATTCCAAGGGCGGTAGGATGGGAGATCATGTTCATGTATGCCCTAAATTGAAAATCTTTAAAACTTGAATTATGATTGGGTGGTAGAGAATATGATGTATACACTTGAACTTATTGTTATGTCAATTGGTATCATTGAACTCTTTCAATTAGTATCATTTTGATCTTCTGGTATACTCATATATGTTTTGTATGTATGTATGCTTTAAATTCCAAGTATATCAATTTCTATTGGTATCTATTTTTTATACATATATATATATGTTTGTGTTTATGCTAGTACTTGAGGTTCAATTTTGTTTCAATTGATTACTTTTAAATTGGTATCAAGACTATGCATATTTTAGTTTGTATTTCATAAAGGGGGAGAAAATTTGATTTTGTATTTCAATTGGTATTTGTACTTCCACACTTTATGATTAAAAGTTGTTATTTTAAACATATGATATCAACATCAAATTATATGTTTTTAAAATGAACAATTCTTACAATTGGTATCAATGTTTCTATGTAAAATCTTTTCAATTGGTAAAATATTTACAATTGGTATCATATTTAAGAAATTCAAAATTTGTTTTGATTTCAAGATTCATGTTTAAGAATTCAAGACTTATGTTTAATTACAATTGGTATTTCCAAAATGTTGTTTAAAGAATATATTCAAAGTTTTGATTTGTATTTCCTATATGCAAGGAGAGCTTAACATCTCTCTTACATATAGATTCATGTTGAGTATATTATAAATTGAGGAGCTTGACAACTCTTTTTTATATGATATACGTGTGTAGCGGGAGCTTCACATCTCCTCTTATGCATTACATAATATGTGTTATGTGAATTGGGGCTTGTCATCCTTTCTTCATGTAATGCATATGTGTAGGGAAGCTAACTTAGCGTCTTCCTCTTCATGAATGTATATAGCATATAACATATATTGATCCTTATTTATTGGTATCAAGATACTTCATTGACATATTTTTTAATTGATATCATGTTTGTAGTCACCCCTTATTGACTTTGTTTTTGTTTTAGACAAAAAGGGGGAGAACATTGTTTGCATTGTTTTGATTGACAGAAAGGGGGAGAAAGATTTTTACCCCTCATTTTATCTATGGTTTTGATTGTTTACCCCTTTGTTGATGATTGACAAAAAGGGGGAGAATTATTTGAGAACTTAACATGCATATATAAAACTCAAATTACTTCTATGCATGATTGGTACATGTTTTTTATATGCATGCTTATGTTTTATATGCATATATTATGTTTTAATCTCAAGAATATTAAGTTTAATTGATATATAGAGTTTGCTTTGTAATTGGTATCTAGAGCTTATTTTGTTTTGAATATTCCATTTGATATCTAGAACCAATTATTATTTATGCATACGCATGTTTCATGTTTAACATTCATTGCATATATTTATTGTTTATCCCTATGCATGAGTTAAGGGGGAGCTTCCTTGAAGCTTATCTTTAATCCATGCATATATAACTCCATGAGTTTTGTCATGATCAAAAAGGGGGAGATTGTTGGCCCAATGGCCTTCCACTCTAGTTTTGATGATGATCAACTCATGTAGTTATGTTTACTAATATTCTTGTGTTTCTAAGTTTCAGATCATTAACAGGATATTAGGTTGGTGATTAGCTTCAACAAGATGATTAGAAGCTATTCATGATGATTCCGGTGCCAAAGCTTAAAGATCATACCTTTGCACTTGGAGAATCACGGAGTTTGGACCGAGTCTACTTGAAGATGGAAGATCGACAAGAAGACTTAGGTATCCTAGTTTAGATAGAGTTTTAGATCCATTTGTAAAGCTTAGTTTAGTTGATATGCTCAAGTGAACACAAAACACACACGTTTTATGATTTGATATTTGGTTTTTATGAATAGTTGATCAAAACAAGTTTACATATGTTATATGTATAGTAGATGCTTTCTATTTATACATACATGCTTTAACTTGGTAAACAAACTTATTTTGATATTCCTATTCATGTTTTGGAAAAATCAAGTTTGACAAAATACAAGGTTTTGTTTTTGATAAAATTTGCAAGACTCAAAAATGAATTGATATGTTGATATATTGTCTTGAAATTTTTATCACATGTTTATGTTTTAACATAAAATGATAAAACAAGTTTTATGGAATTTTCAGAAATGATAAAAGGTTTTTATAAAATATTTTTCCAAAATTTTCTGACCTTGTTTTGTGCTGACAGGCTGGTCGGTCGACCGCGACGGTCGACCGCACCAAGGGCCGGTCGACCGTTGCGGTCGACCGACGTGCACAGACGTGCACGTCTGTTAGGCACAGACACGGACGGTCGACCGAGTTGAGAGCTCTGCTCTCGGGTTTTATCGGTCGACCGGGCCGGTCGACCGCAGTTGCCCAACGGTCATAATTCTGACCGTTGGCGGTCGACCGGGCCGGTCGACCGGCAGTCTGTCAGACTGCCAACTCAGCCTAACGGCTAGTTTTGTATAAGGGCTATATAAACCCCATCTCTTTGGGGATTTTAGCCAAGTTTTCTAAGAGAAAAATTTTCAGTTTTCTGAAGTGTTTAAAAGAGTTTTAAAAAGAGTTTTTGGGCTTTAAAACTTCTCATCTTTATTTGTTTTGGGTTTTTGGAAAATCAAAGAAAACTAGGTTTTGGGATTTTGATTTGATATTTCATTTTCTATCATATACAAGAGATTTCCCAAGTAGTTTTTCTTTGTTGCTTGTTTCCAAAAACACTTTGATTCCACACTTGAGCTATATCTTCTATCCTAAACTATTTAGGATCTTGTTTTTGTGGAAAAAGAAAAAGGAAAGAGGTTTGTGGTTGAAATATACCACTTGTTCTAAACCCTTGATTTCTTGAGTTGCTCCCTCTTTGGTAGAGGTGGAGATTGTTGTATTGGGTTGTTGGTTTGGATCCCTCTTAGGTAGAGGTGGAGTTTGGTTGTGAGCCTCTTCGGTAGAGGTGTGTGGATTGGTTGTTGTATTGGCTACGGGCCTAACCCCTCGGTTGTGAGGAGGTTGTTGTTGAGAGAGGAGTTTGGTACTCCTAGAGTTGTAAGAAATCCTCTTTGGTAGAGGTTCCCTCGGTGGGAGTTGAGATAGTGGAAATCCTACACGGTGGTGTAGGCGGGGATGTAGAGCAAGGTGCTCGAACCTCGAAACAAATCTTTGTGTTTGCGTATTGATCCATTGTCTCTCTAACTCTCTCTCATTTATATTGTGCAAAGCATCATACTCATCATCATATCATACTTGCTTGTGTTGAGCATTGATTCATTCATATCTTATACATTGCTTGTGTTGCCTTGCATCTTTTATACTGCAATTCATTCTTATATGCTTGGCTTGATTGTGTGTATTTCACATTGCTTGGATTGCTTGTGTGTGTGTGCCTAACTTATACTCATCCAACAAGAGCTTCACATAGCACCTCAACCCATTTCAAGGGGAATCAAGGGGAGTTAGTTCAGAGCCTCGCAAGGGGAATTCGGCTACACTTGTTGTATTGTATTAGTTTGTGCATAATTTGCATTAGCTTCCGCATTTAGCGCACTTAGTTTGCATTTAGTTTCTTAGATTAGCACTTACACCTATTCACCCCCCTCTAGGTGTTTTTCACAGGCATGTCCTCGTAATTCCAGGCGAAAACATCTATATATTCTCGCACAAGAGATATTAAATCTTCTTTCTCGGAGGGCGACAAGCTTTCGCTTATAAAGATGGGCTTAGGATTAGCCTCATCTCCTAAATTAATCTGAGCAACCTTATCCGTGGGTGGCTCGCGCTATTCAAAGCGAGTATCCCAAAGAGCATTTAAGTGTTTGATCCAAGGATCTATATCAGATTGGATTATTTCTTCATCTCTGTCTTCCAGGTGGCTGGTTGAAACCATATTCACTGAAAGTTCTCTGAAGATGTTGCCGACACTAACATCTGACTCCCACGATGACGTGCCCGATGAGTAATTATGGCATAATGACTCTTCAGATTCAGAAGCTGATAGGATCGGAGTTGACACATAGCCCAACCCCCTGCGACTTCAATGATAATAATCAGGGGTTTTCCCTTTTGGAACGAAAGATCGGAGTAGTGTTCTCCTTCCTTTGCCGAAGTTCAACCCAAGTCCATTTGTCAGATCATACCCCATGCTTTCCATCATTCTGAGTACATTTGGCTCATAATGAATGAACTGAGGGGGTTCCTTCTCGCTTTCTGATTCTTCACGAGACATCGGCTCGGATTGATTTGTCCGAAAAGAATTGGTTTTTGGCCTTTCCATCTTACTGGAACCATGAATATTGATTCTTGCGCATCACCGGCATCTTGGTACGTTTCGAAGGATAATTTCACTGGTACATGTAATAATGTTAAAGTATCCATGCCGACCAGGGGTCATCATCACTTCAGTACTAGTGTCTGACGGCACTGGATCAGAAGCGAACACAGAAAGATAAGCCAAATCTAATTCTTCATTAATATACCATCCGCCTATATCATTGGCGGTGTTATTAACATCGAGCTTATTAATGCTCGTTACAAGTGGATCTAGTTCCCACATGCACTCTTCTTTCTCCAGCGTCAGCTTCGTTACCAGAGTCCGGCTCTTCTGGTTGCAGGATCTCATTTGTTTCCACAGAGTCCCGGTACACGAGAGAGTCTGTGAAATAGTTCTCGACTCCCTTGAACGGATGCCTTTCGACAATCAACGTTTGTACCTTTCCACTCCCGTCGATGTATTTCATGACTTGGTGGAGAGTGGAGGGAACGATGGAATTACAATGAATCCATGGTCGTCCCAGCAGCAAATTGTATGAGGTGTCGGCATCGATCACGTAGCATGTCACTTCCAACTTTAAGTCCCCAATTTGGCATTTGAGCTTGATCTTCCCCATTGGACGGGTACCATTGACATTGAACCCATAAATGGTCGTCTGGGTGGCGTTCAACCGGTGGGTAGGAACCCCTAAATGTTGCTGACCCGGCGAGGCATAATGCTCAATGCAGACCCTGGATCTACCTGAATGCGGCTTACTTCAGATAATCTGATGTACCCTGTGAAGTATAGGGGTCGATCATGTTTTCCTTTAACCTGCATATCATCTGCTGTGAAAGTGATGCAGGAAGCATTTTGGGAGGCGTGGAGGCAATCCTCTACATCTTCCTCTGGTGATCCAACTGGCACCTGGGTCATGAAAACCTCAGCGTCAGCTAGAGCCTCTCTCAAAGCTTCTCTGGTTGACTTTGATAGCCTAAGGCGCTCGTAAAGAGTAATTCGGACCGAGATATTGGCCAGTTGAGTCAGGACATCAAAGCGGTAAGGTGCTGTGGATCCTTCTACGATGTCTTTTGAGAGAGCTTTAAAAAATCGAAGCTCTTTCTGTCTCTCCACGGGTTATTTTGTGGAGGGCTTGGCTGACCCTGTAGCGGGTTTTGGAGGGATTACCGCCATTTCTTCATACTTATTTAAATATGACTGGCCCAAATGAGTTTCCGCCACAAGTTCGTTGGGTTCTGCAGCGAGAACTATTGTTTCCTCTTCTGAATCAGTCAGTGAGGGAACATCAATTTCTACTTCGCGGGAAGAAACACACACCATATTGCAGGACGAAGCCTTTGCCTTGCCTTTGGACCTTCTGCTGGTAATAGTGGTCCATTGCTGGCCATCCATAAGGTCAGGATGAACCCACATAATTTTCCCCTGAGGTGTGGGAATAGGTACAAGACCATTCTCTTGCTGATGGTGAGGGTCTATGTTGATCATTCTTAGTTCCCCTTTTGGGATGGGGACTACTCCAGAGGGTGTTGGAGGTTGTCTTCCAAACTGGAGGAATGATGTCATATTAGCTGTCACTTACTTCTACTCTGGATGAAGTTTAGTACCTCTGCGTCAATCAGAGCCTGAAGGATGTCTTTGAAGACATAACAGCTCTTGGTGGGTGTCCCAGCAACCTATGATACAGGTAGTAGTTGGGATTATCAGTTTTACCGACTTCTTCAGGGCGTCTAGCTTCGGGAAGCTTCAGTCTGTTGCTCTGGTTAAGTAATTTGAACACCGAGTCAGCATGTTCGTCCTTGAAGGAATACTGCTTGCTGGCGCATGGCTGACTTGAAGAGCCACTTCCCTTGACCGGTTAAGGTTTGACAGGGGATTTGGTCTCTGTCGCCAAGTTATCCTTTCTTTTTGTTTGAAGGGATGCGTCTGACGCACGCCTTGTCGACCTTTCGGGTCTGGGTTTGTTTTCTTCTGCCCTAATCCTGGCGATAATTTCTTTAGCCTGTTCACCTTGCTGAATTAATTATTTTCAGGTGTGGCTTTCAGCAACTCCTATTTGGGCGAGGAGTGAAGTTTATAGATTGTGGCGGCATGTTTCCACCAGGGTGACCTGGGTCATAGCGCTTGGACATCGGAGTGCTACATTCTGAAATCTTTCTACAAATGATTTGACGGACTTCCTCTTTCCCTGCTTTGTAGCCAAAAGAGTAGGCATTGTGACCTCTGAGTCGTCTTCAAAGAAGTGTGTCAGGAAGAGCTTCTCCAAATCGCCCCAATTTTTAATGGAACCTTCCGGGAGCTTCATGAACCATTCAAAGGCGAGCCCTTTTAGGGTGCCGATGAACAAACGTGCCAGGATGGCATCGTTATCTGCCACATTCCCCGTTTGAGACTTAAAGTAGTAGATATGTTGGTTCGGTGACCCTTTGCCGTCAAATGCTTGGAGGGTCAGAGCTTTGAACATGGGAGGGTATGGAACAAGGTCCCACTCGGCTGGATATGGCCGGACTACTCCTACTTCTTGGAGGCCTTTCCGATTAGTAAGGGCCTCGAGACGTTGCTCTAATTGATTCATTCTTTTAGAATGAACCCCTTCATGATCTCGGTTGTCTTTTTCCTGAGATGAGGATTTAGACGAGCCAGAAGTAGATTGCTCTTTCTCCTCAATATGTACAGAGGATGAGCTTTCTCCCTCTTTTCGTTTGCCTTTAGACTTTTTAGAGGAAGCTTTGTCGGTTGACTTCCTCTTGTCTTCAAGCAATTGTGCCAGCATTTGCTTTAGGGATCGATAGATTCTTGTTGAGCACGAATCATCTCGAATTGTTCCTTCTGGACCTGGGCTTGCTGCTCCAAGCGCCTGGCTGTCTCCTCAGGATATTTGTCATGTATATAAAGGCCTCCTTCTCTATAGAAGAGTTCGAAACCTGTGACTCTGCAATAGCGGAATGCGAGTCATTTACTTCAATGCCCTGAGCCAGGGCACTATAATTGATCGGGACAATTACCCCTGTCCGAGTGCGAGTATGTCGGTACACTCCTTTTGGTTCTGTGTCAGACTCGTCGGAGCTGACCACAGGTTGCTTTCCCCTACTCTTGCTTGTCATGTTTGCAGTGATTGCAGGGTACTCAGTGTCAAAGAAAGTCCTCCTTCTGTGGGAGCGATTTCTTTTAGCTGATCGGAGAGTTAGAGTCAGCTGTCTGAATCTAGACTGCTGGCTTGCACGTGAACTGCAGTGGCACTCAGAGAGCATTGTAATAAGCCCTTCGCAGCAACATGATGGAGTGATCTGACTAGCACTTCTCTTCCTTGTCAAATAATCCCTTAGATCCGTGGAAGGGGATCGAAGAGATTAGCCACGGATTGTCGAGGGCTTTTTAACTTGCGAAAGTTCTCCTTGCTTCGCAAAGCTGAGACGCAAGGTTCTGAGACGTGGGGTTCATGAACGCAGCTCTCGCGTTGCGGCTCTGAAACGCAAGTCTGGCGTCTCTGGTGAGAAGAGACGCGGCTCTCACGTTGCTGATTATCGCATCTGGGTAGAGATGCTTGAGAAACGCAGGGCTGCTGGGTCCCGTGTATAGAGGCGCGGGTCTCATGTCTTTGATAAAGAGCATGAACTTCGCGTTGGCGTTTGGAAAGCGGTGCTTCAAAAACGCAAGCTTGGTGAATCTCACGTTTAGGTTGCCAAACGCGGACTTCACGTGTGTGATATGATTCAGAAGAGACGCCGGTCTGAACTTCGCGTCCTATGTCTGTTGGACAAATAGTTGTTCCAACATGTAGTTGACGCGCACGCCGCCTCTGTCGCTGCTCGGCATTCCAGTTACGTTGTGTGGGTTGAAGGGAACCCCCGGTAACCCAGTACTGAGGAAGGGGATGAACAGGATGAACATCAGGAACGTTAACCACGCGGATCTCATGGGAGACGTTAGAGCGGGCGTTACGCATGATGCGATTAGCCACGACATCCTTCTCACCAGTCGCGTCTGAGAGGATCTCAGGGCGGACTTGAGAGCAAATCCCCGAAGAGACTTTTTGGTAGACCCGCGCCTTTGGGCTGTTGGAGTCAGAAGAAAGGAACTCTTCATACTTCGCCTGGTCGAATTCTATGACAAGTGATTCGACCGTTTTCCTATACAGGTGATGTCACCTTGCGCCACAACTTGCTCGTCAGTAGAGAAAGTAGTCCCCAGCAGAGTCGCCATCCCTTGTTTGGTGGGAGAAAGTTCCTTGTAAAATTTCCTTAAATCAAATGAAAGATTACAACGGATTAACACTCCGACTACAAGGGAGGGAAGATGTTTAGACTTGAATCTCTCCTTTGTTTAGTGCTGGGTTTTTGATGAGGCGGTGGAAAGTGAATCTTGTTTTCCGTTGACCAGGTGAACGTCAGGACCTCTTGGGAATCCTCTCTTTGGATAGCAAACGGAGTAACACAGCTCCTGTCGACCAGGAATCTCAAAGAGATTGTAGGCAAATATTAACTTGTACGCAGCAAGTTGTTCGAAGAGTTGAACTCTCTCTTTCTTTTCGGTGGCAGTCTTCGTGCTTCTACAGCTCACAGGCGAAATTCTTCTCCAAGAATTATCTGATCAACCGACCCCTTCTCCATAGAAAATGGGGCTATTTATAGAGGTTTCAGGGGTGAACATGCCCCCTAAAAACGCTCCATAATGGGGGATTAACTTTCTCATTACGTGGGCAGTAATTGACCCAATAACGAGGGCAGTTATAACTAAGATGCAGGTTTCGACCCTCGCGTCTTGGTGCCGTAGTGATGCTGAGACGCAGGTTTCGACCCTCGCGCCTTGATGCTGCAGTGATGCTGAGACGCGGGTTTCAACCCTCGTGTCTTGGTGCTACAGTGATGCTGAGACGCGGGTTTCGACCCTCGCGCCTTGATGATGCAGTGATGCTGAGACGCGAGTTTCGACCCTCGCGTCTTGGTGCTGCAGTGATGCTGAGACGCGGGTTTCGACCCTCGCGTCTTGGTGCTGCAGTGATGGCTATGATTGCCCTGCGTCTGGAGTTTGGACTCCACTTTTTGATGACTTGTCTTTAGTGATTTTTAGACAGCCTACATGGCTGAAGGGGCTGAATGGCCTGAAGAAGTGGTGGAAAGGTTGAGGTTGAGATTCCAGGAGTTTCAACTCAGTCTGGAACTTCTTCGGCTCAGGAGAGATGGGCGGAGGTGCAATGACCTGGGTCTTCCAGTGTGTTGATGCCTACCTCATAGGTTGTGGAGCCCAGCCCTACTACCGGGGTTCTTAGTGGTAAAGCCCCGATCACTGAGACTTCTTGGGTCCAATTGTCATCTTCATCGTCTAAGAAACACGAATATTATTCTGGCAAAGAAGTCGACTTCAGTGATGAGCCTGCTCTTCCTGATAGTAGCAAATTCTCACATATTTCAGAGGAAGAGATGCAGATGTACATCCCTGCGATGGTTCCATCGTTAGGAGAGATTGCTACCGCTGAGGGTATTTCCTCTATCCTCCTTAACTATTTCTCCGTCAAGTTGGGAAGATGTATTAACATTTTATTTGAATTTCTTCTACAGGGGTGGCTACTAGTAGTGAAGCCACAACTTCTTCTCACATTGAGGAGATGATCCAGGAGCTGGCCCAGTAGGAGGATCTTAAAGTTCCTATTACCGGGATGCCTCGTGAGGGTGTAACCACCGAGATCGGGGAACCCTCATCCCAAGTGGTTTATCCAAAGACTTGCCATCTTCCAATCCTCAACTTGGTAAGAGAATAAAGATGTGTCATATACTCTCTTTTTCATTATTATTACTAACATTGATGTTATGGTTGTAGAGAGTACCGAGGTAGCTCAAGTAGAGGATCCCACTGCGAGCATCAGCGTAGAGAACAACACAGTTCAGACTTCTACCAGTAGTGTTCTTGAGTTTGTTGCTACCCCTCTTGCTATGGAGGCTACCGCAATAACAATTCTAGAGGTGTTGGCTATGACCTCAGTGTCGAAAGAGCCTGTTGTTGGCCTTATCCCTGTACGAGTTAAGTTGGCTCCCGTCTCCGTGGACACTCTCCGTACTATCATAAAAAAAGGGATCCAGGAGTGCATCAGCAGGGTTATCTCCAGCCACGGACATCATGGAAGAATTGGCGCATTAAATGGTACAATAATTCTTCGCCTCCATGAAGTCCTGCATCGAATTGGACCTTTCTGGGGGAAGTTCCTTCAAGTTTTTCCGGATGCTTCTTGAGAATCAGATCGAGAACATCTGTCATATTGGAAGCTCAGAACAAGCTAGGATGTATCTGACGCTGGTTGAATAGCTGGGGATATGCCTGAGAGAACTAAGGACCCTGAAATAAGCCAAGCCGATAAACGAGACTCTATCGATACTGAAAAAGCTCCTCACCGCTCGGGAACATGAGAGGAAAGAGATGGAGGAGCAAATGACTGAAGAGGCCCATCATCTTCATAACTTCCAAGCCAGCTACCAAAAAATAGTTGATGATTCTAGGGAATTCGAGGTCGTCACCAAGAATACGGAACAAGTCATTACTACTGCTCGGGCGGCTATTGTCAAGGCAAAAGCCTTGATTCAAGTCAACGAGCAGAAGCTTGCTGCTGCCAAAGGAAGGTTGAAAGAGCTGGAAGCTGCTAAGAAGCTGGTCCAAGAAGATCTTATTGCCCATTCTTCCAAGTTGGAGTCTCTTTAAGCGCAACTAGCTACGAAGAGATTCTTATCAGAAAAAGAGTTGCAGATTCAAGCTTGGACGAAAGTTAAGAAGGCACGTCAGCAGGAGATGCGACGCCTTCGGGAACAGATCTATTCTTTGGTGGAGCAGGATTAGCCCGCTTCCCTTTTGTATCTTCCCATTTTTTATAACACTCCATTTGTCAAATGAAAGAGTGTTTGTATTACTTTTATAATTTTTGATTCAAATAATAAAAGTTATCAAATTCTTGTCTCGTCTTTATTCTTTCTTCGCATTTGAGAATCAGACGGACTCTCAGTTGCATGGATGAACCCAGCGTTCATAGTCGTAATCCTTGACTATTGTGAAAACACGGTCCTTAGTCATTTTGTTGAGACGCTGTAATAGACTGATGTACTGGCAATGAAATCTATACTGATCATGATAAATACTTTGATCTGGATCTTGAGGTTAACTAGATAATAATGAAGAAAGATTGATAGTTAAAGATTAAATATCGATTGATATTGTGATCCTGATATTATTGAAAATTAATCAAGAAAATTGACCATTATATTCTGAGAAATTATTCGAGGATACTTGTTGGATTATGGACATATGATCAAGACCGACTTGTTATGACCTTTGTATTACATGTCACTGACGTCGCCTGTACTACTTTGTATGCATCTGGTATTACTTGCACAACTATATATTTGTCACATGATATTGTCACTGTCTACATCGTCCCATGATTTTGAAACACATTGTGTTCACCATCTAATGCTGATATTCTTGGTACCGATTCATGATCCTGTAATACTGAGTAACACACTATTTTGCATTTGCATTTATTAATAAAATTAATCAAGCCGGGGTTATTGGGAGAGACTGTAGCATGGGAAATCCAGGGAGGTGTGCTTGGAATGGCGACCCTTATGGGTTTGGATGCCACACGTGATCTTGTTATTTATGCGTGCTCCTGTTATTACATGTTACATGATACCTGAGTACAGTGAACTGTTTCTCCCTACTATCAGGATCCACTAACGCATCACTTGTTTGATATGCAGTTGTCTTGTGGGATGAGGCACAGGATAATTGCATTAGTTAAGGTAATAAAATATACTAGACATATGCACTTGCATCATATCCTTCATTGTCTTCAGTGATCTAGTACCTGAGATATAGTTTCAAGATACTGATACTTGAGACTCATGTGACATGCATTGTCTTGACTACATGACATTCCTGGACATACCATGTTATTTTATCTTGTGATCTTGAGTTCTTGTGATCTTGTGATTATGTTACACGACAGTTACTTGTCCAGGATGTTTCATGTTCATTATATACATGTCACACCATATATGCACGATCTTATTGTACATAAGCTATCTTCTCGATTATTCCTATTATTGTTATTATCTTCAGTTCTAGATACTGCCAAACATATTGTGCTTATGTCCTACTTATTGTTACTACATTTTCATATTCTCTCTTTTATCGTTCTTTTCCCTTCGTGTACTCTTGCTAGTCCGCTTCTAACGGATCTTTATTATATTTTTCAGTATTTAGATCTAGAAAGCAGGTATAGAGAGTTGTTCGTAGATCATATTCTGGTTTCGTTGTTCTCCGATGAGTTCAGTTTTCTTTTTAACTTGTCTTATTCAGATATAGTGGATGATATTGTTTATGATTCAGTTTTTCATATATGTGATTTTATCCCTGTGCTTGGTTGTATGTGCATATATGTGTGCTATCCTACTTGTTATTGACAGCCTAAGGTACTCATGGAAGATATTTCACTCTTCATGAGTATCTGCTGGCCATCGTCACGTACCTGTATTCCGTATTTTGGGAAGCGGGGCGTGACAAACGCGACCATGAATGATAGAAAGGAAACTCAGGCGGCACTGAGTTTGTGAATGAGACGCAACTCTCATTTGTAGTGGAGAAGCGACTCTGATTTATCAAGAGAGATACGATTCTGGATGTAATATCCCTTATCTAATAATATTGTATTTTTTTATTTTTCCAAAGCATTTATTTTATTTTATTTTATTGATTATTTTATTATTATTTGTTATTCTTAGTATTGAGTGTTTTATTATGATTATAATTATTATGGCTATTTTTATAGTAATTTTAATTATTATTAACTATTATTGTTATTAGTATTATTATTAGTATTTTAATAGTTATTAGTATTTTTATTAGTATTATTATTAGTATTTTAATAATTATTATTTATTTCTGTTATTACTTGGTTAATTATTATTATTATTTATCAACATTGTTATTACTAGTATTATGGCCTGAATTATTATTTTCCCCTTTTTCCCCCATACCTATTTATCTAAACCCGAAACTCACTAACCCAATAATCATAACCCATTACCATTGAGATCCTTACCTATTAACCCAAAACCCAATCCCCATAATCCTATCTTAATTCAATCCTAGGTCTTAACTATCTAATCCAAATCCTATCTTATCAAATCTTTTCATAAATCTTAACTAATCCTAATCTAAATCCTAACAATAATCATATCTATCCTAATGCGAGTGCACAAGAATCATGTGAATATCATATTCATGAAAATAATCAATAAGGTTCAAAATAAACATGAAATTCTTTTATCAAAAACATGAAAATCATCAAAACTAAAATTTTCATCAAAACTAAACAGGCATCAAGGTATATGTATGTTTTGTTGAAATTAAAGGTATACATACATATCCAAATATAGACTAGTCCACAAAAATATATTGCATGAAGGTAAGTGGTAGGTATGAGTTTTAGACAAAAATAACATGTAAATCTATAAGTTTTAGACAAAGATAACATATACATAAAGCAAACATGTACAAAAATAGGGAACGCAAGTATAAATGAAAGAATTATCAAAACTAGGTTATACATGTACATGTAATGAGTATAAATGAGCAATGTAGCACAAACATATAATAATCAAGTGTAGCTCACTACTTGTACAAGCATAAACACAAGTTTTAACTAAAACTATATATAAACGAGTAATCACCACATGAATCACAAACATGATCATTAGGCCAAATGCATGTGTTTTAGAACTAGCATATACATAGTAGTTAAATAATAGTGAGAACATAAAATATGAATCCATATGAATATGGGTATATCTCAAAGACTATCTATGCATAACACAAGTCTAATAACATTGCATTTAATATAATGAACATTGAAACCAAAACATACTAACAATCATCAATTGCAAAAGCATGTAAACTAAAATAGCAGTTAGAGATAGTTACCAAACTATATGAACTATTCTCTAAGTCTCTAAACTATGGTGGTCCTCCTACCAATCATCCTTGAAGGTGATGCATCCAACGTAGTGTCCATCAAGCACAAACACATCCCCCATCAAGGCACCATACCTCTCACATCACGTGAGATCCCACAACTACATCAAGCACAAGAGGTGGGAATTTTGGTACCGATTTCTTTTTGAGTCCACGGGGGTTAGAAATAAATGAAACCCAAATATTATTATTTGCAAAATTTATAGAATTTAATCTATCAAAGCAAAATCTTGTAAGATGTCCTTTGCGGCCATAATGTGTATATGTGTATACTCTAGCATGCATATGAGTGGTGTGAGTGTGAACATGGTGTGCATATGTATGTCGTGGGGTTTGTGCATGAACATGTGAAATTTGTTTCTTACGAAACATGGATTCCAATTTAGAGTGATTAAATGCACATTAGCTCAAAGTGGAGCTCAAACAATCAATGTTCTTCTTTGTAATGCAAATATCATTATTAATTTTGAAATAAAAAATATGAGCATGAGAATCAACAATCTTTTTCTTTTTAGAAATATTTTCTTTTTCTTTTAAAACAATTTTTCGTTTCAAAGAGTTATTTTCTTCCAGAACAATCTCTTTTTTTCCTCCAAAATAATTTTCTTTTTCAATGAATTATTTCCTTCACAAATGTCATTTAATTTTGAAGAGAAAGAAATATTCTCCTTTTTCAAAAATTTATTTTCTTTTGAAATACATTCAAATTTATTTTTAAAGGAATTATTTTCTTTTAAAAAAGAAGTGTTTTCCTTCTTCAACTTATTATTTTAATTTTTAATAAATCATATTTTTTAAGAAATTTTTGATAAAAAGATGCAAGCTCATCATAAGGCATGTCAATATCTTCTTCTAGTTCGGATTTGAAATTTACTTCAAGCGGGTCATCCACTTGGACCATGTGGCACATGTTGGAAGCATCACTTTCATTATCCGAGTCACTCCACATATAGTATTATTTTTTCACCAAGAGAGACAAGGGTGTTCCATAGTACAAAAGTCGAATCAAAGTTAGAAATCCTAAATAAATATTCATCATTTAGGGTAGATTTTATAGCATGGATGGCTTTTGTGTTAGCCTCAAGATGTTTGCCATTTAAACAATAAGAATCTTTAATGGTTATATAATAAACATGATTCCTAGGGCTTTGTGGTACATTGACATCTTAACTTTCCAAATTTGGATGTTAAGAATATCAAACATGGGAGGTGTCATTGAAATCCATATATGCGTGTAAACAAATATTGTGATTAGCTAAAATGAGGATCTTTAACACAAGCTTGTTACACCCAAATCAAAAGCACCAAGCTCTGATACCAATTGAAATACATCTAGAGGGAGTGAATAGGTGTACTAGCTAATCTTATGCAAATGATGCAGAATTAAAAACTCAATTGCAACATATTATGTGTAACCAAAGAGTGTAGCCGAATTTTCGGTGAAGGCTTCTGGACTATCTTCTCAAGATTCCTCTAAATTAAAAGTTGAGGTACTTATATAAAGCTCTCTTGGTTCAACACAAGTGTGGGCACACACAAACTATATCTAGCATATGAATGTATGCAAAATAAAGCAATGCAAGATATAATAGAGAAAGAGTTGAGAGATAGTGGACCAAACGCAAACAACAAGATATGTTTCGAGGTTCGAGCCACTACTCAACGTCCCCGCCTTCACATAGAAGGATTTTCACTATATCCATACAGGACCTTCCACAAAGGGACCTTCACCAAGAAATTACAGCTCTATACTTGGAGTACACTACTCCTCTCTCAATCATAATCGCCTCTACACAAGAGGGATAGGCACAAAGCCAAAACACAATCGCCTCTACACAAGAGGGATAAAGCACAACGCTAAATCTCCACCACAATCACCTCTACACAAGAGGGATAGGCACAAAGTCAAAACTCAACCATAATCACCTCTACACAAGAAGGATATGCACAAAGCTAAAGCAAAGAAAAGATTACAATCTTCCAATAATCACAAACACCACTTGGTGATCACAATAGACCGCAAACATTTTTTCTCAAAAAGTCAAGATCTTATCAATAGGATTAGAGATGATAGCTTAAGTGTCAAAAAAAGAAAGTATTTGGAAAAGAAAATAACTAAGAAAAATATTTGGGAAAAATACTAAATAGATTTGTAAAGGAAGCTCAAAACTAATTTCCCAAAGTCTCTTTTTTTATTTTTCCAACACTTTAAAACAAATAAAAGATAAAACTTTTAGGCTCAAAAACTCCTTTCAAACTTGCTATAAAACACTAAAGAGATGGGAAGAAAAGCTCTCAAAAATCTTGTTAAAAATAGCTTGAGAGAAGCCTTATTTATAAGCTCTCAAATTATAGCCGTTGGCAGCCAGAAAAGGTCATTTTTGACCTTCCGGTCGACCGGCCCATCGACCGTCCAATAGTTATATTTCTGACCGTTATGACTCTGGTCGACCGCCCTGTCGACCGCCCAAGGCAAAACTCGCCTACCGGTTGACCGTCCAGTCGACCGAGCCCAAAGGCACTCAGCCTGTCGGTCGACTACCTGGTTGATCGGTGCTACCCGAGAGTTGGGTAGTTACAATCGGTCGACCGGTCGGTCGACTGCCAATAGGCTCGAAACAGGTTTTTAGGGATTGAAACCTTGTCTTTTTAATTTCTATAAAATCCCATAAATTCTCATAAATTCCACAAAAATACATTTTTATAAATATATGAAGAACAAATATGTGTGACCAAAAATCAACACATTACAAACTATTTGAACTATTTTTGTGATATAAAAATTATGCTTTAAACCGAAAGTCGTATTTCCAAAACTTGGATTTTGAAATGAAAATCCGTTTTCTCCAAAACTTGTATAAATACAAAAACATGATATTTAAACTCTTTTAAAGCATAGAGTGTATGGATAGAATCAAATACACATATAAAAAATATCTATATTTTTGACATTAAATCCAAAATAAGTTTTGTTAATTACAAAATTCTAAACACATGAAATAGAATCATCAAAATAAGTTTTTCTAAATATATGAAGTATAGATGTATATAGATGAAATCCAAAATAAATTAAACTATGTAAACTTGTTTTGATTATATATTTATGAAAACCATATATATGTATATTTGAAATCTAAAACAAGTTAAATTAAAAACTAAACGTATTGAACTTGTGCGTATGTGTGAACTTGAGTATATCACTAGTCTATCTTACACAAGATCTAAACACAATATAAAACTAAACAAACTAAAATCTTCTTGTAGAACTCTTTCTCCAAGCCGACGCGATCCAAATACTATCCAACAAGCTTGACTCCATCCGAGTTCTAGATGCGATTTTAACGCGGGAGCTCTTCATATGCTAGCTCCAAAACTCTTTTGTTGAAACTGAGCACCTACTAAGATCTTCATAGAAAATCTAAAACTATTTAACACAAGATTATTAGTACTATAACTACATGATTTAATCATCATCAAAACTAGAATGATGGGCCTTTGGGCCAACAGTGATGAATATATATTAAATTCAATTAAAATCAAGCATGTTAACTAATTAAAAATCATATTTTTAATATCATAATCATTAATCTCATAAAAATCATATTTTTATGTATCTAATAAACACAATCTTCATGTATGTTCAAGTTAGTAGTCATGTGATAAATATATATTAAATTCAATTAAAACCAAGCATGTTAACAAATTAAAAATCATATTTTTAATATCATAAATCATAGATCTCATAAAAATCACATTTTATGTATCTAATAAACACAATCTTCATGTATGTTCAAGATAGTAGTCATGTGATGAAAATATATTAAATTCAATTAAAACCAAGCATGTTAATAAATTAAAAATCACATTTTTAATCTCATAAATCATGGATCTCATAAAAAACACATTTTTATGTATCTAATAAACACAATCTTCATGTATGTTCAAGTTAGTAGACATGTGATGAACATATATTAAATTCAATTAAAACCAAGCATGTTAACAAATTAAAAATCATATTTTTATTAAAGGTTAACATCCTAAACTTCAAGATTCATGGAAGAACACCACCAAGAGAGAAAACTTGCCATGTTACGCAAATTTCGTAGTGGGTTTGATGAACAAACCATGCAAAGAAAACTTTTTCTTATTAGCTTGAACACCAAAAAAAATCCACCACCTTCTCCTTCAAAATCCCTTGAAAACTCTCTTTCCTTTTCCTTTTCTTTTTTCTTTCTTTCTCTTTCTTTTCTATTGTGATTTGGCCAGCCAAAAGAAGTGAGGAGGAGGGGTGAAAAAGAGGGAGGTGATCTTTTTAAGGCATAAATATCCCATTAAATGAGGAAGGTACACATAAATATCCCATGAAATAAGGAAGAAAAGTCTAATTTTGCTTCTTTTCTCATTTGTGATTAAAATAGTATTAGCTCTTAATGGTTAATCATTATTGCGCCATAGCACAAATATGTATGAGATGAGTCAATAAATAATCTTTAGCTGTCCTGGACCTTGTGGTCCATTTTCTATCACTTGACATCTGAGATCATGCAGAAAGACAGATCAACAACCCCAAGACAAGTACGATAATTAAATTCAAAAATATATCTTTAGGTCAAACAAAGTATCCCAAAGCAATTGAAATCATAAATAAAAGTTTGTGAAAATTTCTACACTCGCCATCACTTAGACTAAGACTTCCTATTTCATCCGATACTTGAGTCCTAAGAAACCTATACTTGCTCCATAGCAGATACAGGTTTATCCCTTAGGACACTTGAACGTAGAACTCTGATACCAACTGTAATGACCCGAAGTTTACATCCAGACTGAGTTTAGCATACCAGCTGCAGTCTGGATGTAAACTTCTGAGGCGCTATAATATGATATATAACTCTGGAAGTTCAAATATACTAAAGGTAAAGCAATAACAGGCAGATCTAACATATGAAGAGAACATAGAAACTGCATAGCATATATATAAAGGAAATCCCACTACGGGTTTCAAGTCTTAAACAAAGGGGTCCCAACATAGGGATACAAAGTCTCAAACTGAATATATACATTAACATGTAAATAGGTATACAAAATGAATGACTCTCTATATAGCACTCTATTTACCTATCAAAACAAAAGATAACTATTCGGGCCTCTGTCACTCAGCGCCTCTCTGGACGCCCTGCGAAAGACCTGAAAAGATGTAAATCAATAGGTGACAAGCACCAGCAAGTTTGCCTCAAAGGTTGCCTTCTGACCAAGATCCTGAGGCTGACTCGTAACCAGGTCGATGAGATAAATAATAGATATCATGAAACATAAAGAAAACAGATAAATGGACACATGGTATGGTAGTAGACTTAATATGTAATATAAGTGTGCATAAATCATAAGAATGTGTTCGTATGTAGTACATGATACACAACTAATCACTAATAATGACTAAATCTATCAATTATAATGAATCTTATGCACAAACTAGTAACTCTATAGGAATAGTACATTGTTCCAATCCTTTTTCATGCAACCAACATTCTCATACCTATTTTTTCAACAAATAGAATTAACACAATATATATACACATACATACATACATATATGCATATACCATTCACACTCTCTTTCCGCCACAAATGAATACAATAATAATAATACATATATCATTCGCACTCCCCTTCTTTAATGAATGAATACCACACAATCATATACCATTTACACTCTCTTTCTTTCAACAAATGAGTACCACAACATAAACATAATATGTATCTCACTCACCCTCCCCTTCCTTCAACGAATGAATATCACACAATCGTATACTATATAATAAATACGACCAAACACTCCGCCAATTTCCTCAACCACATACATCGTCCATTTAAACATTCATATACATTCCGATACATCATACATAATAAAGTTCATATCGTTTCCGGTACACACACAACATGAAAATCACAACATAGGCATCAATATAACACATGCTCTAATTTAAGCATTTCTACCGACCAAAAATCACGTTTTTATAAATCTAATAATCACCACCTTCATTTATATTCAAAACATATATTAAATTCAATTAAAACCAAGCATGTTAACTAATTAAAAATCACATTTTTAATATCATAATCATTAATCTCATAAAAATCACATTTTTATGTATCTAATAAATACAATCTTTATGTATGTTCAAGTTAGCAGTCATGTATTGAACATATATTAAATTCAATTAAAACCAAACATCTTAACAAGTTAAAAATCACATTTTTAATACCATAAATCATATATCTCATAAAAATCACATTTTTATGTATCTAATAATCACAATCTTCATGTATGTTCAAGTTAGTAGTCATGAGATGAACATTTATTATATTTAATTAAAACCAAGCATATTAACAAATTAAAAATCACATTTTTAATATCATAAGTCATAGATTTCATAAAAATCACATTTTTATGTATCTAATAACACAATATTCATGTATGTTCAAGTTAGTAGTCATGTGATGAACATATATTAAATTCAATTAAAACCAAGCATGTTAACAAATTAAAAATCATATTTTTATTTAAGGTTAACATCCTAAACTTCAAGATTCATGGAAAGAACACCATCAAGAGAGAAAACTTGCCTTGTTAGGTAAACTTGGAAGTGGGTGTGATGAAGAAACCTTGCAAAGAGAACCTTTTCTTGTTAGCTTGAACACCAAAAGAAAAATCCACCACCTTCTCCTTCAAATCCCTTGAAAACTCTCTTTCTTTTTCCTTTTCTTTTATATTTCTTTCTGTTTCTTTTCTTTTGTGATTTAGCCGGCCAAAGGAAGTAAGGGGAGGGGAGAAAAAGAGAGAGGGGTGGTCTTTTTAAGGCACAAATATCCCACGAAATGAGGAAGGTACACATAAATATCCCATGAAATGAGAAAGAAAAGTCAAATGCTTCCTCTCTCATTGTGATTAAAATAGTATTAACTTTTAATGGTTAATCATTATGGTGTCATAACACAAATATGTATGAGACGTTTCAATAAATAATATAATAAAATATCATTAAGTTTCATTAATAACAAATTTTAAATATCATCCAAACTTTCATAATCCGGTATTATAAATTCATGCGTGAAATAATTATGTGTAATCATGTTTTAAAATATTCAGGGTGTTACACACGCAATAATTGATATCAAAGCATATAAATTTCGTCACAACAGATGCTTCATACACTGTAGAGCAACTGCAGAGCAACTGCCTAGCAACTGCCTAGATCGTAATATTATCTTCTGTACTGTAGAATGTCTTGAATCTTCAGGTGCATCCCAAAAGTTGGTGGTCTTCATGTAGCCCAGATAGATTTTATCAGATATTAAAACAAATTCCGCACTTGCTTTAATGATGAGTCTTGTGCTGTATCAGATATTGGTCTCAATCCTAAGCCTTCTTCCCTATGGTGTGTAGACTCTCTCTCTCTCTCTCTCTCTCTCTCTCTCTCTCAGCTGATGGAGGGGACCCGACCAGAACCTCCCTCTCCATAAGAAGCTTACCATTATTTGCTCTATTTTAAAAATTGTTTTTGCAGACAATTGCATAGGCAGCTAACCATAATAATGTAGGCATATGACATTTATAATCATTTCCTGAAAGAGACAACAACCTCCATTTCCATCCTTCTAATTGTATTTGGGCCTTCACTATTAAAAATTAAGTTTGCTAGCTAAACCTAAACCTAAATACTTGATTGATGATTATCCTCTTTTAACACCAAAAACTTTACACATTTCATCCTTGGAAGGGCAAGCATTATTCAAGAACAGCTTAGTGTTTTCTATGTTAAGTTGGAGGCCAGATACGCTCGAAAAATTATGAGAATGTGTCCTTCACATCCATTAAAGATTTTACATCAACCCTAAAAGTTAAAAGTACATCATCTGCAGAAATAAAGTGTGTCAAAGGTATATATGAGCGGTGAATAATTTAATATTTGATTAGTCTCTAAAACTGCATATTTCATACCACATCTTTACGTTTATTAATATTAAATTCTGCTAATAATACCTCTCTTGTATGTTTCTAGGTCCATGGCATGAAATGAAGAAGTAGACCCAAATCACCATTTAATTGGTGATTAAAAGCCTATAAAGATAGCAATTGACTTTGGAGGGTGAATCTGTCAAAATCGGGCACCCTTTTACAGAAATCAGAACGTACAGCAGATAGGGGGCGACATGACAACGCGCGGCAGGCGACGCTGGCCATGTTTTCGCGGCCCTTGTATGGAGCCGCACACCGAGATTCGACGCGCGACTCCGTACAGTCCCTCTGGTGCCCCTTTTGCCTATAAATACCCCCTTTGTATTCTGTATTGGGAGATATCGAGAGAGTTAGGGTAGTTTTCTTCTTCATGTTGTAGTTTAGGGTAGTTTAGGTTAGTTAGTTTTCTTCGTCCTCTTTGTATTTTTCATTTCTAGTAGATCTTGTAATAAGAGAGAGTGGTACATGGTTGGAAAGTAAGAGTGCTTGTAACAGAAGGTGACAATTTATGAAAGGTTCTCTCTTTACCTCTCTTTATTTTTTCTCTCTAACTCCTTTCACATGTTTAGCTAATTTTCTCTCATGACAACTAACTACTAACCACTAACTTGCTAACTCTTACTTGATAATTCACATGAATCTAATAGCCTCTACTTGGCCTTACTCTTGCAAGAGCCATTGATGGCTCATGATGATGGATTCTAACACTCTAACATCTTAACTCTCTAACAAACTAATATTACTTTATTTCATACTAACTCTTATTTAGTTTTGATGGTTTAAGTGTAGCTTGCACTTGTTATGTTGAGTTTTGATGTGAAAGTTATCATATGGGTTATACTTTGCTCTTGAACCAAGGACTAGTGATGGCCAAGGATACACGTGAGGCAACTATCACTAAGAGGTTAGGATGGTTAGTGGAGCCATTAGTAGTTAGTAGCCATGCGTTTTCTTTTCTTTTTTACTTTATTTTAGATATATTTCAAAAATCACAAATATTTTATCTTCTATGTTCCCACTTCTTCGTATTTCATCGTACTCTTCTCTTTTCATTCTTTATTTTCTTTTCTTTTCAATCTTTAAAACATAGAAGAAACTTTAACACACACGTGAACATTTTGTAAAGCTTCTATCGCTTCCCGTCCTTATGGATTTGACCTGTTTAGCCTCTATGCTATAACGAAAGTATCAAGAAAGTCAAAGCACACACACTTTTATTGCTTGATTTTAAAACATACACTTTTTGTGCGCGATTTTCCCTCGATCAAATTTTGACGCCGTTTCTGATGATGGGAACATTTTGATTTCACGATTTTGTTAACTTTTCTTCTTTAGTTTTTGGTGTGCAGGTTAAAACTTTAGCATTGCAGAAGTCCACACTCACTTTTATGTGTTTAGGTAAATTCTTGTATATTTTTATATTCTGCTGCTAGTTTTTATTTATATTACCTATGCAATGTAATAATTAAGAACCAAATACAGAGATTGGACGCTTTAAAATGGTTTAGACATTTGCATCTAGGCACGTGTCAATTTCAATTCCAATATGCTGTATTTTGTTCTTGTGTTGTTGTGATCTTGACGGAGGTGTACATATTGCATTGCATATAGTTAAGGCAAATTGCATAAATTGAACTTAAGGGCAAAACCCAATACAATATAGGGTAAGGAAGTCATTACCCTTCCTTAGCCCAAAAATCACCTCCCCACTCACACAACCCAAGCCTTGATAAAATTTTCTAGACGTTGGCCCCTAAAGACATCTCGAACTCATTTAGGAGATTGACATAAAGGGAAAGTTATTAGAGTTTGACTCTTGTCAAAACCGGTGTCTAAGGTTGGGGATTGAGAGGTGAAACCTCGAAGAACAGTGGTTTGGCATAATTAGGCCGGTTGCTCCGGCACAGATTGAAAAGTCACCTAGAGGGGGGGTGAATAGGTGACAATGCTAATCAAAGGGCAAATAAAAATTTAAAGCTACAACAATTACAATCAAGAATCACAAGATGAATGCAAGCAAGTAAGTATGATAATGAATATGATGAGCAAGTAATAAGTGCAAGCAAAGTAGAGTAAGAATTGCAAGAATGTAAACCAATCGCAAACACAAGGATATATTATCGAGGTTCGAGCACCCAGCTCTACTCCCCGCCTTCCCCAGAAGGATTCCGACCACTTCCACTATCATAAAGATCTCAAATACAATGGAGTACCCAACTCCTACAATCTCAAGAACAAGTAATTTCCTTGGTAGTCAAAAGACCACAAACTCTCTCTTTCAAATATCTCTTCCCTTACAAAGGTCCTTAGAGAATATTGAGTAGGAATGAAGCTCTTGTTGTAAGTGAAGAAAGAAAATTAAATCAGAGAGTATTTGAAAACCCTTCAGAAAATCAGTGAGAAATTCAGCACAAAAACCAAGAAACAAGTCTCTTTTGAAAGCCTTAAACTTTTGAATTTTCTAGCAAAAATTGTTGTGACAAATCTCTCCCCAAACACCCCTATTTATAGGAGAAGGCTAGGGTTTAGGGATAAAACATAATTACTGATGTTTAGGAGGTAATTAGATCAAAATATATCCTTAAACGACTTTTTAAACACAAAAGACAAAAATAAACAGCTCACTAAAAATCTGCCCGTTACTGTTCAACGGACACATCGGTCGACTGGGCCGGTCGACCGGTAGATCAAAAATTTGACCGTTATAGGCCAGCGGTCGACCGACCCGGTCGACTGAGAAAACCTGTGAGCAAAAACAATATCTCGGTCGACCGACCCAGTCGACTGGCAGACATGCACACTGATACGTGCCTCTGCCAGAACTGCGGTCGACTGGTCCGGTCGACCGGACCAGACTGACACAGACTCGGTCGACTGTCCCGGTCGACCGGATCAGGTCAAAAATCATTTTTGGAAAAGAAAATAAAGAGGATTTTGATTTTAACAAAAATACTTTTGAACAGGGAATAGAATTAAACATAAAGATGTATTTGTAGGCAAAAACTTGTATGCAAAATATTTTTTATAATTTATAAGAAATTATTTTTGGAATGAGCATGTGCGCAAAAACGTGTGTGATAGAGCTTCAAACCTATCCACTATTCTTTAACATACTATAAACTGAAAAACAAATTACATGAAGACTTCTTTAGCTATCTTCAAGTCTTTGAGCCATCCAATGCCTTGCTAGTGCCTTCTCTTCTATGATCCTTCCTTGATGTGCAATTTGCCTTTCTTGCTTTGTGGAACTTAGAAGTTCTTGCAATAGCTAAGCGAATGGTCTCTAAACATGGTACAAACCTGAAACTTATCTTAACAAACTTATTAGTACCAAATAGCTCTACTTTGGTTTGTCATCATCAAAACACAAAACAATTGGAGAGTGTAACCTCTTGGGCCAACAATCTCCCCCTTTTTGATGATGACAAAACAAATAGGCTATTGACAAAAATATAGGGAGGAGAAAACTCCCCCTCAAATTATGCTATACATAAAACACAAGAATATGCTCTAGATACCAATAATTGAAATGATGCACCAATTATTGAAACTAATATAAAACACAAAAATTGCTCTTGATACCAAAAATACCAAAACAACTAAAACACAAGAATTCTCAAAATACATGAATTC
Organism: Agave tequilana; assembly: GCA_038442645.1. NCBI lineage: Eukaryota > Viridiplantae > Streptophyta > Magnoliopsida > Asparagales > Asparagaceae > Agave > Agave tequilana. Next base: position 102,877 of record JAVJIF010033060.1, on the reverse strand, counting down.
AAAAACTCATACATACATAAACATAAACTCATAAAACAAATCTTTAAAATTAAAGCATATAAATTCATATGGAACCAAGACCAAATGAACTTATTTTTGTCATGTAAACTTATTCTCCCCCTTTTTGTCATACATCAAAAAGGGTTATGAAAAACATGTCTAATCATTAATACAAACATTAAGTTCTCCACAAATAAACGAAAATCTAGCAAAATCAAAAGGTTTAGTGAAAATATCGGCTAGTTGTAAATCCGTGGAAACATAATCAATATCTATATCACCTTTCTCAAAATGATCTCTAAGAAAGTGATATCTAATCTCAATGTGCTTGGTCTTACTATGTTGATTTACATTTTTGGTCATGTGTATAGTACTAGTATTATCACAAAATATTTTTATATGATCAAAGTGCAAATCAAAATCAAGGAGAGTATGTTTCATCCAAAGGACTTGTGCACAACAAGCCCCCGCGGCAACATACTCCGCCTCGGCGGTTGAGAGAGCAACGGAATTTTGTTTCCTAGAGGACCATGAAACAAGACAATTACCAAGAAATTGACATGTCCCACTAGTACTCTTTCTATCTACTCTACAACCCGCATAGTCGGCATCCGAATAACTAGTCATAGAAAAATCTATAGTTTTCGGATACCAAAGACCCATTCCAATAGTGCCCTTAATATAACGAATAATGCGTTTTACCGCAATAAGATGAGACTCTTTAGAACACGATTGAAATCTAGCACAAAGACACACACTAAACATGATATCCGGCCTACTTGCCGTCAAATATAAAAGACTTCCTATCATGCTTCTATATAATTTAATATTAACATTTTTACCTTGTTCGTCCTTATCAAGCTTGGTTGTAGTTGCCATTGGAGTGTTGCAAGCCTTTGATCCTTCAAGCCCAAACTTCTTTACTAGCTCCTTTGCGTACTTGGCTTGGTTAATGAAGGTTCCGTCTTGCAATTGCTTGATTTGGAGTCCAAGGAAGAAATTGAGCTCACCCATTGAAGACATTTCAAATTCAAGTTGCATGACTTTCTCAAAATCCTTGCATAAAAGCTCATTAGTAGATCCAAAAATTATATCATCAACATAAATTTGCACAATTAAAATATCATTATCAACATGCTTAGTAAAAAGAGTTGTGTCTACTTTGCCTTTAATAAAATCATTTGAAATGAGAAAACTAGAAAGCCTTTCATACCAAGCTCTTGGAGCTTGTTTCAATCCATACAAAGCTTTATCAAGTTTAAAAACAAAATCGGGATGAACATGATCAACAAAATCGGGAGGTTGAGAAACATAAACTTCTTCATTAATAAAACCATTTAAAAATGCACTTTTTACATCCATTTGAAAAAGTTTAAAATTTTTAAAACATGCAAAAGCTAGTGTCATCCGTATGGCTTCAAGCCGTGCAACGGGTGCAAAGGTCTCCTCAAAGTCAATTCCCTCAACTTGAGTGTAACCTTGAGCCACTAACCTAGCTTTATTCCTAATGACATTTCCGGACTCATCCATCTTGTTTCTAAAGATCCACTTAGTACCAATTATTGGTCTATCGTGGGGCTTAGGAACAAGGTGCCAAACTTGGTTGCGCTCAAATTGATTGAGTTCCTCTTGCATGGCAAGCAACCAATATGGGTCCGTCTCGGCTTCGAGAATGCCTTTGGGTTCAAAATGAGAAATGAAAGCAAAGTTACCACATAGGTCATGGAGTTTGGAGCGCGTAGTGACTCCTTTAGATGCATCACCCAAGATGAGCTCCTTAGGATGATTTGTAGCGTATCTCCAAGCTTTAGGAAGCGGTTGAGTGCTTTCCTCCTTATCCTCTTGAACTTCACCAATAGGATCTAGCTTTTCTTCTTGAGAGGGTGAGTCCTTCAAGGATAGTCTCTCCATGTCTTCACCTAATGGTTCAAACTCTACAACATTCTCAACAAACACATTAGATTCTTCAAACTTAACATGCATGGATTCTTCAATAGTTTGAGAAGATCTAATGAAAACTCTATATGCTTTGCTAGTAGAGGAATATCCAACAAAGATAGCCTCATAAGCCTTAGCATCAAATTTACCTAAATTATCCTTAGTATTCAAAACAAAACACTTGCATCCAAAAACTTTAAAATATGCAACATTTGGTTTTCTAGAATGATACATTTCAAATGATGTTTTTGAAGAATTTTTGCACAAATAAATACGATTCGATATATAGCATGCGGTGTTTACGGCCTCGGCCCATAAATATTGAGGGAGGTCATATTCACTTATCATTGTCCTAGCCATCTCTTGAAGTGTTCTATTTTTCTTTTCTACTACTCCATTTTGTTGTGGAGTTCTAGGACAAGACATTTCATGCTTAATTCCCTTTTCATCACAATAAGTCATGAAGAGTTGGTTAACAAACTCACCACCTCTATCACTCCTTATTCTCAAAATCGGAAAACCCTTTTCTTTTTCAACTCTTTTTCGAAAAATCTTAAAATGAGAAAAAGTTTGATCTTTATTTTGTAAAAAGAAAACCCAAGTAAAATGGGAGAAATCATCAACCAAAACAAATGCAAATCTACTTCCATTTAAACTCTTAGCTTTAGTTGGTCCAAAAAGATCCATATGAATTAATTCTGAAGGCCTAGTTGACATGATATCCTTGATTGGTTTAAAGGAAGACTTGGTTTGTTTCCCAAGTTGGCACGCACTACAAATGCGGTCTTTCTCAAAATTCAAACAAGGTATACCCTTCACCAATTCCTTTGAATTAATCCTAGAGATATGGTCAAAAGATGCATGTCCTAATCTTCTATGCCAAAGCCAAGAATTTTCATCAAAAGCATTTAAGCATTTAGTAGAACAATCTAAATTAAGCATGTCAATAATATAAACATTATTATCACGAAAACCGGTGAGAATACAAACATCAGATTTAACATCAAAAATCTTACAAGAAGTATCATCAAAAACAACTTTAAGTCCACGATCACAAAGTTGACTAATGCTAAGCAAATTATGTTTTAAACCATCTACTAAAACAACATTCTCAATAATAGGAGATGCACCAATTTGAATGTTACCTATACCGATGATAGTTCCTTTGGAGTCATCCCCGAAGGTGACGGTGCCACCTTCCATGTACCTTGATAGGGTTGTGAAGTTGTTGATGTCCCATGTCATGTGTCTTGAACAACCACTATCAAGGTACCACCGCTCCCTACGTCTTGGAGCTTTGGTGTGTACCTACATCAAACAATTTAAGACTTGATTTTGGTACCCACATTTTCTTGGGTCCTCTAGGGTTAGTGTCATGAACCCAAACAAGATTATTTGTTCTATTTAGTTGATCATAGCAAAACTTAGCTAAATGTCCATTTTTACCACAATATGTGCATCTATATACTCTACCATATTTAAAAGCATAATGGGTGTGTGATTTGTGAGCATGAGCATTGTGAGCATGAGCATGAGAATTTTTATCTTGTGAAATTTTAGCATGTGAAGTGTGCTTTTTAGAAAACATGTTCTCAAGTTTCTTAGTATTGAAAGCACAATCATTTAAAACTTTTTCAAAATCATTCATTTTGGATTTAAAAGAAGAAATTTCTTTTTCATCAATAATAGGAGATTTTGCCTTACAAGTACTCTTGTAGGCACAAAATTCTTTTTGCATGGAAATAAAATTAGAAGAAATATCATCTTTATCTTTAGAAACAATGGCAAGTTGATTCTTAAGAAAAGCAACTTCTTTTTGTAATTTTATGCATTCAAGTTTCTTGTTATCATAAGTTTCAGAAAGTTCTACAAAAGCATGCACTAGAACTTCCTTACTTACATCATCATCTTCATCATCAAGGGATTGAAGGGTTACCTTGGGTGTGTTTGCCATGAAACACATATTAGCTTGATCCACCTCCTCTTCGGACTCGCTTTCCGAATCCCACGTAGCTTTGTAGGCTTTCTTTTCCTCTGGTTTCTTTGGCTTGAAGGAGGAAGTCATCTTCTTCTTGAACTCCGGACAATCATGATATGTCCGGGTTTGCGGCAATTATAGCATATGATCTTCCGCTCCTCTTTGCCTTCAAATTTTCTCCGGAAGTTGAGCTTGTTCTTCCGGTACATCCTCTTGACATTTCGCACAAGTAGAGTTAGCTCCTCATCTTCTTCTTCGTCTTCATCATCGTCATCATTGGTGGATGAAGTCTTGAAGGCTATGGATTTCTTCTTTGAAGTAGTGGCTTCTTCTCTTGCCTTCTTCTCCATCTCATGGGTCTTTAGGTTCCCAATGAGACTAATGAGGTCCATCTCGTCCTTGTCGTTCAACTCCTTCAAGGTGGTGGCCTTGATCTCCCACGATGAAGGAAGAGCACGAATTACTTTCCGCACCTTTTGATCGTTGGAGATGTCATCACCTAAGAAAGAAAGACCATTAGTGATTTTAGTAAACCTTGTAGCCATACTATCAATAGACTCATCATCAAGCATTTTAAATGACTCATATTGGGACCTCAAGAGATCTATCTTAGCTCTCTTGACTTGTGAAGTCCCCTCGTGTGTGACCAATAAGTGTTGCCAAATCTCATAGGCGGATTGGCAATGAATTACCCGTGTAAGGTCATCCTCATTCAAGGCGGTCAATAGGGAGTTTTGGGCCTTGGAGTTAGCCTCATATAGTTTAAAGTCAAGGTCGGTCCAAGTGCTCTCATCACCATCGGGTGCTTCATAGGGTTTGGTCAAGGACTTGGCTACTAAGCTACCCAAAGATTGCAAAAATATAGTCATCCTAACCTTCCAAATTGAGAAATTGAGGCCATCAAATTTAGGTGGGGATTTAATGTTGTCGGCCATGTTTACTAGTGATGAATAAATGAAATGAAAATGTTGATTAGCAAGTTTTAAGGATCTCTCTATGGATGTTAAGCCAAACCTAGAGTCCAAGCTCTGATACCAATTGAAAAGTCACCTAGAGGGGGGTGAATAGGTGACAATGCTAATCAAAGGGCAAATAAAAATTTAAAGCTACAACAATTACAATCAAGAATCACAAGATGAATGCAAGCAAGTAAGTATGACAATGAATATGATGAGCAAGTAATAAGTGCAAGCAAAGTAGAGTAAGAATTGCAAGAATGTAAACCAATCGCAAACACAAGGATATGTTATCGAGGTTCGAGCACCCAGCTCTACTCCCCGCCTTCCCCAGAAGGATTCCGACCACTTCCACTATCACAAAGATCTCAAATACAATGGAGTACCCAACTCCTACAATCTCAAGAACAAGTAATTTTCTTGGTAGTCAAAAGACCACAAACTCTCTCTTTCAAATATCTCTTCCCTTACAAAGGTCCTTAGAGAATATTGAGTAGGAATGAAGCTCTTGTTGTAAGTGAAGAAAGAAAATTAAATCAGAGAGTATTTGAAAACCCTTCAGAAAATCAGTGAGAAATTCAGCACAAAAACCAAGAAACAAGTCTCTTTTGAAAGCCTTAAACTTTTGAATTTTCTAGCAAAAATTGTTGTGACAAATCTCTCCCCAAACACCCCTATTTATAGGAGAGGGCTAGGGTTTAGGGATAAAACATAATTACTGATGTTTAGGAGGTAATTAGATCAAAATATATCCTTAAACGACTTTTTAAACACAAAAGACAAAAATAAATAGCTCACTAAAAATCTGCCCGTTACTGTTCAACGGACACATCGGTCGACTGGGCCGGTCGACCGGTAGATCAAAAATTTGACCGTTATAGGCCAGCGGTCGACCGACCCGGTCGACTGAGAAAACCTGTGAGCAAAAACAATATCTCGGTCGACCGACCCGGTCGACTGGCAGACATGCACACTGATACGTGCCTCTGCCAGAACTGCGGTCGACTGGTCCGGTCGACCGGACCAGACTGACACAGACTCGGTCGACTGTCCCGGTCGACCGGATCAGGTCAAAAATCATTTTTGGAAAAGAAAATAAAGAGGATTTTGATTTTAACAAAAATACTTTTGAACAGGGAATAGAATTAAACATAAAGATGTATTTGTAGGCAAAAACTTGTATGCAAAATATTTTTGTATAATTTATAAGAAATTATTTTTGGAATGAGCATGTGCGCAAAAACGTGTGTGATAGAGCTTCAAACCTATCCACTATTCTTTAACATACTATAAACTGAAAAACAAATTACATGAAGACTTCTTTAGCTATCTTCAAGTCTTTGAGCCATCCAATGCCTTGCTAGTGCCTTCTCTTTTATGATCCTTTCTTGATGTGCAATTTGCCTTCCTTGCTTTGTGGAACTTAGAAGTTCTTGCAATAGCTAAGCGAATGGTCTCTAAACATGGTACAAACCTGAAACTTATCTTAACAAACTTATTAGTACCAAATAGCTCTACTTTGGTTTGTCATCATCAAAACACAAAACAATTGGAGAGTGTAACCTCTTGGGCCAACACAGATACCTCCCACTGATCTTGCCCCTACCTGACCGATTAACTTATGGTTAGATTCCGACAATGTACCCCCCGTGGACTGTCTAACCAGTTAGGAGTCGTCTAGGTCTAAGTCAACCCTAATATAGGCTTGTTTTCTTTTTCTTTTTCTTTTTCTTTATTTGTTTGTTTATTTATTTTTCTTTCTTGTAAATTGTGATATAAATTTCAACAACAATAATTTTTTCAATCCTAATATGAATCCATATTTCACCCTGACCTCATTTGACTCGGATAACTTCAACCCGAATATGTACAACATGAACCAATCATATAGGCCGGATTGGGATTATTCGACTCAATATGACCCATACCCCCAATCTTATGAACATAATTTTCAAAATAATTTCAACTGTTCACAGAGTCAATGGGAATTCACCTACCCCGAGTCAAATTCAACCATCTTGTACACAATTTTCATAATATTCATTCCCCGATTTTGATTCATATACTCCTTTTCCTGAACCACTAGTTGAATAAAAATTATCATTGGAAAGGAGTTTGAAAGAAGTGATAGAGGCCCAAAAATAATTTAAAAAAATGGTAGCCTCATCATGTCCACAAAATTTCTAAAATTCAGGTAGTTCTTTTCCAGAATGCCTCAAAGGAAAATCATTGTGGAAAAAAACTATGGAATTCGTGCAAGAGACCGAACGCATAATGCAAAATACGATTGACTTTCCATGTCCACCAAATGTTCATACGACTCACGAATCATGTCATTTTGAAAATCCAGCTTCAATTTCATCATACCAACCTGAACTTGACCAACATCAACCTCTTGATACTTTGGCAAGTTATCCATTTCCTGAAATTAAACTTGAAGATGAATGTGAATCGGAGTTTCAATTTCGCACTTCAAGTCCAATATCGACCCCTGTAGCGTTACCTGAACTAAGTAACGTTCTTAAGCCAGTTTTGATTCCCATAATTCCTGAAACTGAATCGATCATTTCACCCATTCACATTCCTTCCGTTGACGAAAATCAAGATTCAATTTTCTTACATCCTTTTGAACTTGCCCAAAATTTTGAGAATCGCCTTAACAATTTAAAAAGTTATCCTTTTCTTAAAATTGAACTTGAGCTTGAAAGTGATCCTGAATCTCAAGTTGGTGACTCCATTTCACTCTTTGATTCAATAATGACTCTGGTATCTTTACCAGATTTTTTCTCTATTCCGGAGTCAACATTGTATCCTGTACTAGTACACTGTGAAATTGAATCACCAATATCTTATGATCACACTTCATTGATGGGAAAAATATGTGAACATCAATTCTTTGGTTTGGACCACATTTTTGAACCAATTTCGACTCCCCCTTTTGAATCTAAACTTGATCTGAGTCAAATTCCAGAGTCGTTATCGATTTTTTTCTGTTCTATTTGAGTCCAAATCAATCATCTTCCAAAATCACACTTCATTGTTGGACAAGGATGTTGGAGAAAATAACTCAGTAATTATTTTTGAAAATTGAAAATTAGATGGGGATAATTATTTAAATAAGACCACTCACTCAATCATTCTTTTACTGGGTCGTGTTAGAGATGTCACTGGTAGGTTTCTGTAAGATTCAAGATATCTTAATTAGGCAGCAACGCTTGGCCCAGTCAGACCACCACCGGAGCCATCACCATGAGGTAATTTTCCTTCCCCTCCATTTGTTTCATGTATATACACATTCACGATGCATTGAGAACAATGCATGAGATAAGTGTGGGGGAGGTTTTACTAACGTAGTTAGTTTTACATTTTCTTTCTTTTACACTTCTTTTTAGGAACTTTTTAAAATTCTCTTTTGTATAGAAACTCTTTTCGTTTCTTTTTAGAAAATTTTTTGAATTAAGAAAATAGTTTTGATTTATTTTTAAGAAAATTAAGATTATCTTAGGAATTAAAAAGACCTAAAATTATGAATTTTTAAACCAAGTCAAAATAATAGATCTTGTTTAAATTTTAGGATAAGGAAGTAAAATTGAAAAGATAATTTAATCTTAAATTTTTTGCCTTAGATGTATGCACTTCACATTTACACAATTTTTGGGATTGAAACAAAGACCGAAAATGTCATAAAAAATACTATAAAAATATATTTAAAAAATGATGATAAAACCACTTGTTGAAGTTGGGTAATATGCCTCAGGAAGCATGATTATTCACGCTTAAAACGGTGGACAAAAATAAAATAATCCCCTTTAGTTTTGTGGCCTTGTTTACTCGAGTCCTTAAGTGCGAGGGATGTTTTCTCATCTGGTGCCCTAAAACTATCTGGTTTGAGAGTCACCAGCTAAAGGCTCACTACTCGGGTAAGCTAGAAAGCCTAAGAAAACTAAGGGAAGAAAAATAATAATAATAAAATATAAATAATTGGCGTGAAAGTTAAAATCGATATCCCAAAAATCTTCACTGTTCACAAAGTGCATATTTTTTCTAAGAGTTTTATGAAAGATCAAATAATCAATTTAATTTTAAATTCATACATTTAATTTATAACAAGATTTTACATTTTGACTTAGTTTATGAAAGAATAATTTCTGGTTAACCTATTGGATCACTTATATTTTCGCGAAAATACTTCAACACTTTTTTCTATTTCAAAATGCGTTTTCAAAAATACTGACATTTGATTTCTTTTGTTATGGATCTTGTGATCGGCTAAAAACTCTCAGGAGACAAAACTCCTCCTCTAGGGAAAACCTAGAGGTTTAACGGCTTATTGCACATGCTCAGTGCAATCATGTCACTTGCGAAAGTGGTGTAATAATTTTCTTAGCTTTTATTTTGCTCGGGATGAACGAAAGATAAGTGTGGGAGTGTGATTAGTCTCTAAAACTGCATATTTCATACCATATCTTCATATTTATTTAATATTAAATTCTGCTAATAATACCTCTCTTGTATGTTTCAAGGTCCATGGCATGAAATGAAGAAAAAGACCCAAAATCACCATTTAATTGGTGATTAAAAGCCTATAAAGATAGCCATTGACTTTGGAGGGTGAATCTGTCAAAATCGGGCACCCTTTTCCAGAAATCAGAACGTACAACAGGGTGGCGACATGACAGCGCGCAGCAGGCGGTGCCACACGGATGGCCATACTAAACGCGACCATAGCCGCATTTCCATGGCCCTTGTATGGAGTCGCGTGCCGAGATTCAACACACAGCTCCGTACAGTCCCTCTGGTGCCCCTTTTGCCTATAAATACCCCCTTTGTATTCTGTATTAGGAGATATCGAGAGAAGGTAGTTTTCTTCTCCATGTTGTAGTTTAGGGTAGTTTAGGGTAGTTTATGTTAGTTATTTTTCTTCTTCCTCTTTGTATTTTTCATTTCTTGCAGATCTTATAATAGGAGAGTGGTACATGATTGGAAAGTAAGAGTGCTTGCAATAGCAGGTGACAATTTATGAAAGGTTCTCTCTTTACCTCTCTTTGTTTTCTTCTCTCAACTCCTTTTACATGTTTAGCTAATTTTCTCTCATAGCAACTAACCACTAACCACTAACTTGTTAACTTCTTACTTGATAATCCATATGAATCTAATGGCCTCTACTTGGCCTTACTCTTGCAAGAGCCATTGATGGCTCATGATGATGGATTCTAACACTCTAACATCTTAACTCTCTAACAAGCTAACATTACTTTACTCCATGCTTATCTTGTTGAGTTTTGATGGTTTAAGTGTAGCTTGCACTTGTTATGTTGAGTATTGATGTGAAAGTTATCATATGGGTTATGCTTTGAAACACTTTTGAACCAAGGACTAGTGATGGTCAAGGATACATGTGAGGCAACTATCACTAAGAGGTTAGCATGGTTAGTGGAGCCATTAGTACTTAGTAGCCATGGATTTTCCTTCCTTTTTACTTTTTTAGATATATTTCAAAAACCACAAATATCTTACTCCTATGTTCCCACTTCTTCGTGTTTCACCGTACTCTTCTCTTTTCATTCTTTGTTTTCTTTTCTTTTCATTCTTTAAAACATAAAAGAAACTTTAACACACACGTGAACATTCCGGTAAAACTTCTATCACTTCCCGTGCCTGTAGATTCGACCTGTTTAGCCTCTGTGCTATAACGGAAGTATCCAGGAAGCTAAAGCACACACACTTTTATTGCTTAATTTTAAAACATACACTTTTTGTACGCGATTTTTCCTGAATCAATGTTCCCTTGTAAAATCTAGAAAAACTAAAAGAGTTTCCATGCCAATGCAAAAATAGGTAAGGGGAGAGGGCCCCCCTGCCTAATGCCCCTAAAACTAGAGAAATAGTGACTTGGTGAACCATTCATTGATACAGAAAAGATTAAATTAAAAATACATTTCCATATCTAATTATTCCACTTTGCGGCAAATCCCATGAGTCTGGGTGTGTTTATAATGTATTCTCTGCTTGCACTATTTAAAGCCTTCTTGAGAAGAGGCATGCCACCCGTGTAGTGAAACCTCTCACCAATTCAGAAGCAAGTAAGGTACTGTCATGTATCCTCCTCCCTTTAATAAATGCCTCGTAGCACAGTCACCTAAAAATGTGGATCCCTGGATACTTGTCAGACACTTGTGTGCCAGACACATATATCAGACATAATAATTCTACTTTCCATGTGATTTTCAGAGCTTGTTATGTGTCCCTGTGTCGATCATCTCATCATGTCAGTATTGGCATGTCCGCATCCATGCAATATAGATATATGCATATTGATTTTGAGAGAAGATATGGGGAAGCAAAAACTACAATTCATTTGCTAAGATTTTCAAAATAATTTTATACAGTGCATTACAACAAGAGAATGCTCTCTACTCACCAAGCCCAAACCCGAGCTCAAACTCGAACAGACGGACAAGGCGAGGATCATGATACCATGAAACTAGAATTTGATGACGTTAAACAAAGTGAAAAATGCCTCGGTGCTAAGCACGTGCTATATAAGCGTGGCCTAGCACAGTCTTGAGGACGGTGTGGCAATGAAGATCAGAAGAGAAAAAAATTAATAGGCTCTGATACAATGTTAATCAGTTGAAGAAAATTAAATTGTATATCTTATTGATAAGGGCAATGCCTGAGGATATATATATATATATACGAATCAATTGCATAATATGAAAACTTCTCCTCAATACAACTAGTACTGTAATCCTAATCATAATCCTAATATGTTGTTTAACATATAGGTAGACACACACACACACACACCCCTTTTACTATCTTAACAATGAAGGCACGTAGTATTGTTTTGCACACTTTAACTGTAAATAAAGTCATAAACAAATATTTAACTATGCAGTGATATTTAGAGGTCGTAAAAGTTTAATATGAAATATACTAATAATAAATGTGACATAACTAGCCGCTTGTAAATGTTCTTGAGATGCTTCACGATAAACCAATTAAATACCCACCTACAAAACCTAAAAAATATATATAATTGGCTTATAATGATATTAAATATAAGTAAAGAATAGACCTGTCAAGACATCAATGTCAAACTTCTAGCCTAGACAACAAGTTAGAGAATGATGAAAAAGTTTGGAACATCCCCAAGTCACAGCACTAGAAAAATTAAATTTTAAAATAAAATAAAATAACATTAGAAAATGGTCTGAGGAAACAACCTCATCACTATTTGTCAATGTTTGCACTTGAGACCCATAGCTATTTAGTCGTTGCCGAAGGAAACAAACAAAACAGAAGACCTCTCCTTCTTGAATAACCACTGGACCTTTGGTTGCTATTACAACCTTCATTTATGGTGTGTGACACCAAAGGACCCATAAGTATACGTGTATTAGCTCTTTGCCGGTGAGAGACAAAAGGTAATGCATATATTTCGATTTATGTCAAAGTCTTGATATCCATAAAGTTGAAGCCCAAGCTAATGCAATCTAGAAGAAGGTAGGACTCACTGACTTTGTTGGTTGCCCAACAACATTATCTAGGTGTAGTTGATGTCATCTTATTAATCTTTGTTGTGCGATAATATTTTCTCAGAGCAGGGGGGAGTTATAGTGGGGTTTCCCAAGGTAAGGGTTGAAGAAAGCGATGAAAGCGGTACCGTTAAATAGGAACTAGACGAAATGGATATATGAGAAGCTCTTTAGGACCAAAGGCTATGAAGTCATAGATGATAAGGTCAGAATGCACGTCTTGGAGGATCTGGGACGAGGGCTCAGAGAGGTCAAATAAGGTCTTAAGAACTCGCATCAAATGTGAAGGGTTATATATTTAGCAATGTGCCAGTGAGGCGCTTGAAGAGTAGTGCTAGTGGGGAGATGAACCTTCATGGATATGATAGTATTGGCCAGGACGAAAGGGCATTGCAAATATTATTAAGTTAATCATTCATTAGTTCTTGGAATAAGGAGATGAGAAGAGAGGAATGCGATGCAAAGAAGAGAGGAGGTGCAAAGAGGAGTGTCACGCCCCGCATCGCAAATTACGTGAAAATGGCACATGACGAGAGATGGCTATGCATATACACGAGGAGAATACCTCACGTATACACGCTAAGCTTAATGTAACCTGATCAAGTTATATAAATCAACTATGAAGGTAATAAAATCACTGCAATATGACATATATATTTCTACACAATGATACTTTATTCCATAAACAATCAATAAAATAAATAATGAGTCCTACCTATAGAGAATCAAGCAACTTCAACAAGAATAAAAAGAAGGCCATAAACCATACCCAATATCGGGTAATCAAACAAAGAAAATTTTGGCTTCCATTGTTGCTCATAAGCTCCTCGCAATAAGTGTGATCCTTCCCAAATACCTGATCAACAGGTGTGGTGGGTTACAATATGATTCATGGCCTTCCTTTTATCCTTTTAGTCCTATCTCAGAGCGCGGGAAGTTATGGTGGGGTTTCTTGAGGTAGTGATAGAAGAAATCGAGGAAAGCAATACCATTTAGGAACTTGACAAAATGGATATGTGAGAAACTTTTAGGACTAAAGTCTATATAAAGTCAAAAATGAAGAGGTCAGAATGCACGTCTTGGAGGATTTGTGATGAGGGATCAGAGGGTCAAATGAGGTCTTCCGAACTTGCATCATAATGTGAAGGGATATGTATTTAGTAATGTGGAAAAGAGTAGTGCTAGCGGGGAGATGAACCTTCATGGATTTGATAGTATTAGCCAGGATAGAAGAGCAATTGCCAATATTATTGAGTTAATCTTTCATTAGTTCTTGGGATGTAGAAATGAGAAGAGAGGAGTGCTACACAAAGAAGAGAGGATGTGCAAAGAAGAGGAGATGAGTCACGCTCCGCTTCCCAAAATACATGAAAATGGCACATGATAAGAGACGGTAATGCATATACGTGAGGAGATACCCCACATATGCATGCTAAGTCTAATATAATATGAGCAAGTTATATAAATCAACTATGAAGGTATTAAAATCACTGTAATATGATATATAAATTTCTATACAATGAAACTTTATAACATAAATAATCAATAGAATAAATAATGAGTCCTACCTCTAGAGAATCAAGCAAGTTTAATAAGAATAAAAGGAAGGCCATGAACCATACCCAAGATCGGGTAATCAAGCAAAGAAAACTCCAACTTCCACCGTTGCTCCGTTAGCTCTTGGCAATAAGTGTGATCCTCCCCAAATACCTAATCAACAGACTGAAATATCTCTAGACCTGGATATGCAAATCCAGGTGAGTCAGAAAACTCTCAACGAGTGTATAAAATGAGGGATAGTATAATAAAATATCATAATAAATATAAATTTTATTATATTATAAATACAGTAACATAAGTGATAAAATCATGGTCAAGTGTTTATCAGTGCCTATATATATAACATGTAAACACACGTCAATCTACTATACAATATGTAAGGTTCAAATCTTTTATTAATTATGTTTGCAAACTCTAATTGCCACATGTAGTGAAACACTCTCATACTACACCTACTATACATACCAATTGGGGTCCTAAGTTATTTGAAATTGACAGATGGAGACGGGTTCTATTTTAGGTGGGTCATGTACATACCCGGGACCACGACCAATATTCCTGATTTTGTACCAGGCTGTACCGTCAGGTACTTAATAACAATAATAATATGAACAATACGGGATACCAGTCATTCCCCAGAATCATGCAGTGAACTATTTTTCGGCTGCGTAATCTATATCCTAGGTCCACTCAAAATATAAACGTTATCTCACCTTTTAATTTTCTCATCTCGGTGTAAGTTATTTAATGTCATTATTACTTAGATTACTAAGATTAATTGATATCCATATTAGTTAGATTACTGAGATAATATGATGACAATAACGATAATAGTGTTAGTAATGTAAACAAGAAACCGATATAGCAGTAGAATAATGTATTAATATTCTCTCAGTAATTTTGGTAACATGAATTATATAATTAGCATGGCATGTACTGATTCGTTAATATGCAATCCCATTTAGAACTACTCAAGGTCACATCTGTATGTACTAGGATATAAAAATAGTAGGCCCCTTAACTTTAATCTTAACACAATCACCATAGACATCAAATATTAAATTTATTATCAACCATAAGCTCAATTAACCAATAAAGTAGTTCTCTCATTTCTATTAATCTACTTTAATCCTCTATGTTCATCAATTTATTCAAGTCTCAATATATTGAAATAAAAATGTAGCTCTACATCTAATCAAATCCTTATTATCCAGTTCGATCAAGATCATCAATCAACCCCACTTCAATCAAGTTTAGCCATAGATCCAAAAATCAAAGCAACAAATCAACTAAATATATGACAACCTATTATTTCAAACTAATCCATCTACATCCATTCCTCGACCCAAAGTCAAACCACACTCCAATTGAGTCCACTTGCAGATTCATGTATAAAAAGATCCAATCTATTAATGAAGCAACATCCTATTTAATAAATCCTCAATGTCCACTTGCTCCCCCGAATCAGCCTCTCACGCCCCCTGCTCGCCCGTCAGAGTTTAAGATTGTGACTTGAGAGCACAACGCTTGTGACTCCATAAGCATATTGTCGTGGCCATCCAGAGTTCATTGTAGTGATCAATCTAACGCTCTGAATCAGCCCTCAGCTCTTTAACATCAGCTTTCGGTGCTTCAAATCACTCTAGCAATCGGACCTGGCGCCTTAGCTCAGCTTCTTAGTACGTTCCCGATCGCTCACCACTTGAAATATGGCAATCTCCAACTGATTGGAGGTGACTTCCTCTTATAACTTTGAGATATCATTGAGCGCCTTCTTTAGATCCTCAAGCCTCCCCGGAAGCCTCACTTTCAAATTCAGTTTCTCATTCATCAACTTCATCATCTCCTTCAGCCTACCAGTTGATTTAAAAACACCTCGCATACCCTCTCTATGAGGTCGCTCACCATCACATTATGGGGAATGATTAGTCTCTAAATATGCATATTTCATACCAAATATTCACATTTATTCAATATTAAATTCTGTTAATAACACTTCTCTTGTATGTTTCTCGGTCCATGGTATGAAATGAAAAAGAAGCCCAAAAATCTCATTTATTTGGTGATTTAAAGCCTACACATATAACCATTGACTTTGGAAGGTGGTTCTGTCAAAACTAGGTGCCCATATCTAGAAACCAGGGGCTACAACCGACAGGGGTTCAAATTGACATTAGATGACAGAAGACGCCGCACGCACGGTGCCAGTATGGCCACAAAAAGGCAGCCCTCGTTGCGTTTTCACGGCCGTACCATGAAGCCACGCATCGAGATTCGATGCGCGGCCCCGTGACACTCTTCTGGTGCCCCCTTAGCCTATAAATACCCTGGGATTTCCAAAAGAGTGGGAAGGAGAGTTTTAGAGTTGTTTCTTTTTCATGTATGTAGTTTTTAGGATAGTTTAGATTTTATATTTTTCATTTCTTGTAAATCATGTAATAAGGACGAGAGTAGTACATAGGATGAAAGTAAGAGTGCTTGTAATAGAGGGTGACACTCTATGAAAGGTTTTCTCTTAATCTCTATTTATTTTCTTCTCTTTAACTCCTTTTACATGCTTAGATAATTTTCTCTCATGGAAACTAACTACTAACCACTAACTTGCTTACTCCTTACTTGATAATTCACATGAATCTAATAGCCTCTACTTGGCTTGCTCTTGCAAGAGCCATTGATGGCTCATGATGATGGATCCTAACTCTCTTACAAGCTAACATTACTTTATTCCATGTTTACTCTTATTTAGTTTTGATGGTTTAATTGTAGCTTGCACTTGTTTGTTGAGTTTGAATGTGATGAGTTATCTTATGTGTCATGCTTTGAAATGCTCTTGAACTAAGGACTAGTGATGGCTAAGATACATGTGAGGCAACTATCACTAAGAGGTTATCATAATTAGTGGAGCCATTAGTAGTTAGTAGCCATGATTTCTTTCCTTTTTACTTTGTTTTAGAAATATACTAAAAACACAAATACATTCTTTTTTATATTTCCCACTTCTTTGTTTTCACCGTATCCTTCTCTTTTCATTCTTTTGTTTTGTTTTGTTTTCTTTCTTTAAAACATCGAAGAACCATTAACACACACGTGAACATACCTTGAAAGCTTCTATCGCCTCCCATCCTTATGGATTTGACCCATTTTAGCCTCTATGGTATAACGGAAGTATCAAGAATGCCAAAGCACATATACTTTTCAAGATGACACTTTTCGTGCACGGTTTTTCCTCTATCAAATTTTGGCGCCATTACTGGGGATGAGAACGGTTTGGTCTCACATTTTTGTTAATTTTTCTTATTTGTTTTTGGTGTGCAGGTCAAATTTTTAGCATTGCAGAAGTCCACACTTGCTTGCATTCCTTGCTCAAGAAAGCAGGGAGTAAGTGCTTTAAAAATTGTTGTGTGGTTGGGTAAATATTTGTATATTGATAACTTCTGCTGCTAGTTTTTTATGTTTAGACTACCTGTGAACTGTAATAATTAAGAACTAAAATACGAAAATTGGATGCTTTAAAATGGTTTAGACATTTGCATGTAGGCATGTGTCGACTTCATTTCCAGTATACTGTATTTTGTTTTTGTGTTGTTGTGATCTTGACGGAGGTGTACATATTGCATTGCATATAGCACAGGACAAATACTTGAGTGATTTACTCGCTTTTTTGTATTCATTCTTGTCTTTATTGCACACTTGCATGAATTGAAGTTAAGGGCATAATCCGGTGCAACATAAGGTGGGAAAGTCATTACCCTCTCTTAGCCCAAAAATCACCTCCCCACTCATACAACCCAAGCCTAAATAAAATTTACTAGACGTTGATCCTAGGGACATCCCAGACTCATTTAAGAGATTGACCTAAGGGGAAAGTTGTTAGAATTTGACTCTTGTTAAATTGGTGTCAAAGATTCGGGATTGAGGGGCGAAATCTCGAAGAATAGTGGTTTAGAATAATTAGGCCCGTTGCTCCGACACGGATACCTCCGACTGATCTTGCCCCTACTTAGCTGATTAACTTATGGTTAGATTCTTACAATGTATGCCCATGGATAATCTAACCAGTTAGGAGTCGTCAAGGTCTAGGTCAACCCTAATATTGGCTTGATTTTGCTTTTTCTTTCTTTTTTGTTTGTTTGTGTGCCTTTTTTTTTGTTTGTGTTTGTTTGTGATATGGATTTCAACAATAATTCTTTCAATCCTAATATGAATCCATATTTCACCTCGACCTTATTTGACTTAGATAACTCCAACCTGGTTATGTATAACATAAACCAACCATATAGGCCAGACTGGGATTATCCAACTCAATATGCCCCATACCCCCAATCCTATAACCAAGATTTTCAAAATAATTTCTGCTCTTCACATAATTCATGGGGATTCACCTCCCCTGAGTTAAATTTTTAATCACCTTGTTCACAATTTTCGCAATATTTATTCCCCGATTTTGCTTACTATACTCCTTTTCTAGAATCACCATCTGAAGAAAAATCCTATTTGGAAAGGAGTATGGAAGTCATACTTGAGTCCCAATAATAAATTCAAAATTTGCTTAATTCACAATCTTTCCCACATCAAACTCTATATACTCCTTTTTTAGATCATTCAATTGAAGAAAAATCTGAGCTAGAAAATAGTTTGGAAGTCTTTTGTGAAACAGTGCAACAATTTCAAATTTGTTGGACTCATCATCTCAACCAAATTTTTAAGAGTCATACTCATCTTTTCCAGTCACACCGATTCAAAATGAACAACCATCCATCCTGAAAATGAATATGGAACTCTTGCGTGAATCCGAGCAACAATCGCAAAATCTGATTGACTCAGGACTTCATCATAATTTCCAAAACCAACTTTCATACTCACCTTTTCAAGAAAGAACCAATTGCAAAGAGTATGGAAGACATGATTCAGACTCAAAATTCTGTTACCTAGACTATCAGTTGGTTAGACTCAATAATGAGTAAATTGATCAATGAGAATGAGGAAAGTCTTTCTTGTTAACCTTTAACCAATCCTTATATCCCTAACTCTATCGATTGGACCCAAGAATCATGTTATTTTGGATATTCAATTTCATCACACCTATTTGAACTTGACCAAACTTTAAGTTTTGAAAATCACATTGACATTTTGGCAAGTGATCCCTATCCTGAAATTGAAATTGAACATGAAAGTGATCCTGAACCTCAAGGTGGTAATTCCATTTCACTTTTTGATTCAATAATGACTTCGGTATCTTGCCAGATTTTTTCTATTCTGGAGCCAACATTGAATACTATTTGAGTACACCGTGAAATTGAATCACCAATATTTTACGATCATATTCCGTTGATGGAGAAAGTGTGTGAACATCAATTCTTTTGTTTAGACCCTATTTTTGAACCAATTTTGACTCCCACTTTTGAATCTCGAATTGATCTGAGTCAAATTCCTGTGTCAGTATCGATTTTTGTTCTTGTTCCATTTGAGTCCAAAACAATCATCTCCCAAAATCACACTTCACTGTTGGACAAAGGTATTAAACAAAATAACTCAAGAATTATTTTTGTAAATTAAAAATTGGGTAGGGATAATTTTTTAAATAAGACCATTCAGTTCATCATTTTTTTATGGGTTATATTTGAAAGGTCACTGGTGGGTTCCTGTAAGATCCACAATTTCTGAATTGGGCCGCATTTCGTGGACCAATTAGACCACCACTGGAACCACTACCATTAGATAATTTTCTTTCCCTTTTCATTTATTTCATACATATACACATTCATGATGCATTGAGGATAATGCATGAGATAAGTGTGGGAGAGAATTTACTAACATAGTTAGTTTTAAATTTTTTTCTTTTACACTTCATTTTAGAAAATTTTTTGATTTCTTTTTGTATAGAAACTATTTTTTCTTTTTACAAAACTTTTTGAAATAAGAGAAATAGTTTTGATTTATTTTTAAGAAAATTAAGATTATCTTAGGAATTAGGAAGACCTAAAATTATGAATTTTTAAACCGAGTCAAAATAATAGATCTTGTTTAAATTTTAGGATAAGGAAGTAAGATTGAAAAGATAATTTGATCTTAAATTTTTTTCCTTAGATATATGCACTTCACACTTACATAATTTTTTGGGATTAAAACAAAGTCTGAAAATGCCATAACAAATATTAAAAATGATGATAATAAAAATCACTTATTGAAGTTGAGTAATTATGCCTCAGGAAGCACGATTATTCACGCCTAAAAAGATGGACAAAATCAAAATAATTCCCTTTAGTTTTGTGGCCTTGTTTACTCGAGTTCTTAAGCCCGAAGGATATTTTCTCATCCGGTGCCCTAAAATCTTCTGGTTTGGGAGTCACCAGCTAAAGGCTCACTACCCGAGTAAATAAGAAAGTCTAAGAAAACTAAGAGAAGAAAAAATAAATATATACAAATAAATGGCATGAAAGTTAGAGTCAAATATTTCAAAACTCTTTACAGTTCACAAGGTTTATATTTTTCTTAGAGTTTTATAAAAAATCAAAGAATCGATTCAATTTTAAATTCTTATATCTAATTTAAAGCAAGATTTTGGATTTAGACTTAGTTTAAGGAAGAATAATTTCTGGTTAACCTATGACCTTAGATACCTTAAATTTTCGTAAAAATATTTCAACGCTTTTCTCTATCTCAAAATGCGTTTTCAAAATACAAATATTTGATTTCATTCCTTATGAATTTTGTGGTTGTAATCCGCTGAAAATCATCAGGAGACAAAACTCCTCCTCTAGGGAAACCTAGAGGTTTAACGACTTGATGCACATGTTTCAGTGCAATCGCGTCACCTACGAAAGTAGTGTAATAATTTTCTAGTTTTTCTGTTTTGCTCGAGATGAGCAAAAGATAAGTGTTGGGGTGTGATTAGTCTCTAACTGTGCATATTTCATACCATATCTTCATATTTATTCAATATTAAATTCTGTTAATAACACCTCTCTTGTGTGTTTCTAGGTCAATGATATGAAATGAAAAAGAAGCCCAAAAATCTCATTTATTTGGTGATTTAAAGCGTACACATATAGCCATTGACTTTGGAAGGTGGTTCTGTCAAAATCAGGTGCCCATATCCAAACCAGGGGCTACAACTGACACGGGGAGTCGCGCGCGCGACGCTAGTATGGCCGCGAAAACGTGGCCCTGGCTGTGTTTCCACAGCTGTACCATAGAGCCTCTTGACACGCGGCCTCGTGACACTCTCTTGGTGTCCCCTTTGCATATAAATATCCTGGGATTTCCAGAGGAGTGGGGAGGAGAATTTTAGGGTTAGTTCTTTTCTATATATGTAGTTTTTAGGGTGATTGGTCGCTAATGTTGCATATTTAGTATCATATTTCCATACTTATTATAGAATAAAATCTGCATTGTCCTAATTAATTGTTTGATTTATTTGCAGGCCCATTCTTTAAGGAGATGAAGAGAAATGAGCCCAAAAGCCCACCAAATTCTGAATTAAATCAGAATTATTCGCACTCAGTAAATCAGGGCAAAATCAAGAGGTTGAAAACTGGCTGAGAAGAATCCTCTCAAAATCGATCGGTTAAAGCCAGAATCAAAGGCCATTTCATCACAATCCTGGACTCAAACGAGAAAACCAACTGAAGATAAAAGCAGAACGTGAAACCGGGGAGACCCACCAACAGGTGTGGCCACCTGGCCACACCCTGGCCGCAAAAACGTGGCCAAAGCCGCTTTTCCACGGCTTGGTTGGGAAGTTAGGGGGAGCGTTTGCTCCCCCGATCTTCCCGGGATCCTCCTTGTTTGGGTTATGCCTATAAAAAGCCAGCATTTGTACTGAAAATGGGACGACCATGCAGAGATAGGATTTAGCCTAGTTTTCATTCTTTGTAGTTTAGGTTTTTCTTTTTTTTTAATGTAATTTGTATGTAAGCTTAGGTAAGATGAAGATTCATGTAAGTAAGAGAGAGAGGCTGATGTTGAGAGTGACACCGATGTACCCTACCCCTTTCTTTCATTGTTTCTGCAAGTAATAAAGGTAAAAGCTTCTTTTTATGTTCGTATTTTCTTTTGTTTCCTTCTTCCTCTTTCTACTTTACCTCTTTTGTTTTGATGAGCTTGCAAGTGAATCCAGAAGTATAAGTATCCAAAAGCTTTTGTGAGTGCCAACGATACTTCATGAAGACGTTCTCCTCCTCAAGATTCGTATCACTTCATTCTTGCAAGGCTTGATGATATAATGCGAACAGGGACTAAGCTCGATCTTATGACCTATGCGTTGAATGCCTCCAAAGCAAGGTAGAACATGCAAAGGTTTCCAAGTAAGTCATCAATCAAATTAGGTAAGTATTTCTTCAACCTTCTTTCTTTTCTTTTATTTCTTTAGTATAGATCACCACATCTCCCAAATCTTTCATCATTTCTTTTCCAACTCATTTGTACATAGTCGCTTTCTAATTCTCTCTACTTTCTTCATTCTACCGTTTTCTTTCTAACTTTAACATAATTCTTTTTCATTTTTTTTATTTCTTAAAAACAAAGAAGAACTTTCGTTTTATTTTCTTAGAGATTTCAATACAAAACTTTGAACGCTTCTATCACTAACCCTCCTTGTGGATCACCACCCGCATAGCCACTTGCTATAGCGGTAAGAATTGAGCACTTGCACATCTTTATTCTTAAATCTAAAATTCTTTATTTTGTGTGCAGGTAAAGCTTCAATCATAGGGTAGTTTAGGTTAGTTGTTCTTCTTCTTCTTCCTATTTTGTATTTTTCATTTCTTGTAGATCATGTAATAGGGAAGAGAGTAGTACATAGGATGAAAGTAAGAGTGCTTGTAATGGAGGGTGACACTCTATGAAAGTTCTCTTTTTATCTCTACTTGTTTTCTTCTCTCTAACTCCTTTTACATGCTTAGATAATTTTCTCTCATGGAAACTAACACTAACCACTAACTTGCTTACTCGTTACTTGATAATCCACATGAATCTAATAACCTCTACTTGGTCTTGCTCTTGCAAGAGTCATTGATAGCTCAGATGATGGATTTTAACACTCTAACATCCTAATTCTCTAATAAGCTAATATTACCTTATTCCATGCTTGCTCTTGTTTAGTTTTGATGGTTTAAGTGTAGCTTGTGCGTGTTTATTGAGTTTGGACGGGATGAGTTATCTTATGGGTCATGCCTTGAAATGCTCTTGAACTGAAGACTAGTGATGGGTAAGGATACTGTGAGGCAACTATCACTAAGAGGTTAGCATGGTTAGTGGAGCCATTAGTAGTTAGAAGCCATGAGTTTTCTTTCCTTTTTACTTTGTTTTAGAATATACCAAAATCATAAATAGATTCTTTTCATGTTTCCTACTTCTTTGTTTTCATCATATCCTTTTCTTTCTATTTTTTGTTTTGTTTTCTTTTCATTTTTTTAAAACAAAGAAGAGCTGTTAATATACATGTGAACATACCGTGAAAGCTTCTATCATCTCCCATCCTTGTGGATTCGACCCGTTTTAGCCTCTGCTATAATAGAAGTATCGAGGAAGCCAAAGCGCACAAACTTTTCAAAATGGCACTTTTTGTGCCCGTTTTTCCCTCGATCAGGAATCAGCTCACGGTCCAGCTAGAGGGTGAGGAAATTAAGCACAACAATCTCTATGTGGTGGGGAAGCATGGGCAACATCCAGAATAAGCTCTTCTCAACTCTCCTTTGATGAGCATTCAGAAAATCTAGCAATGCTCTGGGCTCATCGTTGAGATCCAGTTCCATTCCCTCGTCGCCATCCTCGGGTCAGAAGCCTCAGTCTTATCCCGGGTTCCTCAAGGTACTCTGTACCCAATAGATCAGCACCCACAGCGCTCGCACAGATACAGGGCATTTGTAATTCCTGAGTGATTCCTTCCCAATGATAGGCTCCCCCTTCACCCAAACCTGCCAAACCCAAGGCAGGATCCAAGGGGGCCACTGGGTTAACACCTATGGGGGCCTTGAGGACAATAAAGAATGAGACAAAATTCAAACAGTGGAGAAACTTTTCATTTATTTCTTCAAAAAAGAGTTACATTGATTTATATAGAGATAAAATAGAAAAAACTCTCAAACACTCACTTTACCTTTCTTTAAGGCCTCAGAGGAGGAAGTTGGAAGATCCGCCCCTTCAGTGGCACCACGATTTGAGGTTCTGGCGTTGCAGCATCATTTGTGGGAAGACCAGTCGTCGGGAGAACAGCGTCGCCAGACAGAGCACGCAGAGAAGCTCTCGTCTCCATGGTGGGGGAGCCATGTACCAAAGCACCTCCCATGCCGTGGCTTGCCAATAAGGTCTCAACTTCATGTGGATATCTCAGGCTATGCCTCGCTTCCCATCCTCGTATCCATCCTTGTACTTCTTGAATTTGAGACCTTCATCACTCGCTAACACTGGCTCGTCACTACTTGGACACTCTCCTCCACCGCTGACTGGGCATACAACGCCTCATTTAAGTCCTTCTTAAGGCACGCCTTCACATTCTCAAAGATAGCCCTCTCTGACCCTAGCGCCGCCTTCGCCTCCTCAACGCAATTGCGCGCCTCCTCCTGGTCCCTCTGAGTCAACTGCAGTTCTGACTCCTTGTTCTACAGCTCGACATCTTTTTTATGTGACTCCTAGTTCGTCTTTTGTAACTCGGAGTCCTTCTTATTCAACTCTCAGCCCCTCCTCTCCAACTCTCCCTGAGCCTCCTACAGCTGAGTCAAAGGGTCTTCCTCTCCATTGACTACTCTCGCAGCTGCTTCAGCTCTACCTCCTGACTTCTCTGGACTTCAGTTTCATGGTCCAAATCTGCATGGAGGTGAGAGATCTTATCGGTCACCTCCTTCCATTTGAAGCAAGCTCCTTCACTCCTCGGCCCAGCCTGGGAATCATGCTCTCCTTCTCCTTCAGGGCGTCCCGGTGAGCGTCCAGCAGCTCGAAGGTAAGCACAGCGTTCTAAGGTTAAATAAGGAAAAAAATCAAACATCAAACAAAAGTAAGTGAAAGAAGAAACCCAGTAAAGCTTACCTTGAAGTCCTCGTTCTTTAAATGCTGCCACTGGTCCTTCAAAGGAAGCACTTTAAGTAAGTTCCTCCAGTCCTGCAAGAAAGTTTCCATACCCTAAGGAAGTTTCCTCATCCCCCGTCAGAGAAATAGCCCAAATATCGATCTCGTAGCAGGCCGCCTTGAGGTCAGAACTTGAGGCCCAGCACTGGTACTCGAGGAGCCAGCAGGGTCTAAGACTCTTGTGACGTCCTCCGCAAGTGAAGGCGCGACAACTTCCTCCACCCCGAGCCTAGGAAAGGGCTCGGGCTGAGTTTTAGCCAGACTTGATGGAGACTCTACCATCGCACCCTCCTGTTTTCCATTAATGATATCGCTATTTGTGAGAAAACTTACAAAAAGGGTAGAGGAGCGAATTACAAGTAATCAAAAGAATAATTACAAGCAGATCTCTTTTGAGATTTTTGGAAAAGTATGCCTATAGGAATCTAATCATGCGCGATCACTTATCCCTTTGATGATGCAATCGATCAGATGATCAAGCTGCCTCCTAGTAGGATTCCCTTCTCGCTTGGTTCAGGAAACTGAATATTTGGAGGCAAGAGAATAAGAGAACACTTTCTAGAAGAATCTCTGATTGAATCTCTTTCAGACAATCTTCTCTCTACAGCATGTTAGCCCTTTAGTTCCTCTCTGTCCGTGTGCATCCCTCTCCGTCTGTGTCCCGCTCTCTGTTCAATAAGGTACTATTTATAGCCAAAATGGGATGTAACAGCCCCCTTGAATTCAGTAAGGCTGAATCAGTCTCTAGCTTCGTACAATGCTGCAATGACGTTGCAGCGAAGCTACTTGCGAGCTTCCAGCGAAGCTAGAGGGCTCATGCGAACGCCTCTCTGCCGTTTGTGGCTTAATTGTCTCCACTTAATGTGGGGACGAAGTGGGTTGGTGTAGCTCGTTGCGGAGCTAAGTAGCTTAAAGTGGTGTTAATCCCACTAAATTATGGGGTTCACCCATTAATTCTCCATATGAAACGGTCAATTGATGACCTGGTAAAGCTCGTTGCGGAGCTAAGTCATGCGAAGTTAAGCTTCAGCTGAAAACTTCAGCGAACTTACCTTCATAGTTCCCCACGAAGGTAGGCTTAGCTTATAGCGGAGCTAAGCCCCTTTTTCCTTCTAGTGAAGCTAAGGGTAAAGTTTCTAGCGCAAAGCTAATGATCAGCCTCATAGTTCATAGTGAAGCTACCAAGAAAGCTTTGGCGAAGCTGTAAGTTAGCTCTTTGTGGAGCTATGAAGAGCTTCAAGGCGAAGCTAGATAGACTTAACCTCTTAGGAGAGATTATCCCCTTGGGCTAATGCAAGGCCAAGTGTTGAACTAACTTAGCATATTTAGGACTGTTTGGGTCTTTTCAAAGATGACTTTGGCGTACTATCTGCTTCACTGGATCAGTAAAGTCCAAGTCGCTACCTTGCCCCTTGTCGTCAGCCTGTCTCCTACTTATCTTTTGTAAATGTCGATAAGTTAGATGTTATTCAGACCGGTTGAAGATAAATGTGAGAGTTATATCTTTTAGAGTGTCAACAAGAGCCCCTTTAAAGTTTTCATAAATCTGTAATGACATGGTTCAGATTTCAAAATACTTTGAACTACTTTGGTTGATGATCAAAGGTATGTGGGTGTGAACGTTGCCTTAATGGTCGAGTTCAACTTTACTTTTAGTCGCTCTTTCGGGTTGGGATAGGTTCGCCGAGGAATTATAATAATTCGCTCCCGTGTAGCTTCGCCCTTCTAGATAGCTTCGCCTTTGGGCTTCCTGAAGTAGCTTCGCTTCAAACCGGGTTGGAATATTAGTACTAGCCTCACGCTCGCTGTGATGGAACGACGTTCCATCCCAAGGCTAACAACTTTTGTGAGTTACGAGAGGGATTGCTCCCTTTTTCAAGGTTTGAATAACTTCACCTGCATTTACAAGGGAGATCATTCCCTTTTCCAAAGTTCAATTAACTTCATGCATATTTACGAGAGGAACTACTCCCTTTCTCGAGGCTAAGCATTTAAATGCTTTAACTTCACCCCGCTCCAAGGTTTGAAGTAGCAGCGGCGTGATCAGGCCATGGGGCCTATAAATAGGACGCTTGTAGTCCTTCTCAGAGAAATTATATTTTCTCTTTCTGACATCTCCTCATTGCCCAGGCAGGAGATTGAAGTCCCTGAAGTGGTGAGGATGCCCATTCTGGTCATTACCCGACCAAGGCTAGTGAGTCTCTGTCATCCAGAGATTTTATCGGTGACTTTTAGGGAGTTTATCTCCCTTAATGTTCTTAGCTTTACCAGCTATTTCAGGGATTAAATTTCCTTGGTCTCTACATTTGGCTAATCTTTGGAGAAGAGATTCAGCACTTTTTTCAACTTCTTGGCGACGCTAGTATTTTGCCTAATCAGCGAAGAACTTTTCTAGGCGAAGCTGTTACCTTGGCCTTTCAGATAGGTGAGGGTGAGGCCTTACCTTTTCCAGACAAGTCCAGCTTTGTCATACAGGCGGGGCTAAGACTTGACCTTTTTAAGGTTGAGCCAGTCTTTCCATATAGGTGGGGCTAAAACTTTATCCTTCCTGGGCCAGTCTAGCTTTGCCATATAGGCGAGGCTAGGACTTGACCTTTTTTAAGGCTTGTCCAGCCTAACTGTCTGGGCGGAGCTGAGACTTGGCTTTTGCTAGTCTGGTCTAGCATTGCCGTGCAAGCGAGGCTATCCTCTGCTTATCTGAAGTTTATCCTTAGGGTATAACAGGGTTGAATCTGGACTATATTCGCTTTTGGAACAAACTTTGACTTAGCATTTCACCCCCCCTTTTTTATGCTAACTCATTTCCTGTTTGCATTGCAGTATACTGTGCTCCCAATTCTTTCGTCTTGACAAAGGAGAATAAAAGCATGCCCCTTGATTTTCAAGTCGAAGATTTGGTCATAAGCAGGAGGAACATACTGGAATAGCTGATGCGCATTCCGAGAAGAGACCGACAGTCGCTTATCCGAGGTGATCCACTTCGAGAGAAGCTGGTAGTCGCTTATCCGAGATGATCCACTTCGGAAAGGCGGACGTCGCTAGTAAGGTCTCAGATCCTTCCTTCGCCAATTTTTATTAAGGAAGATCCAGCTTTCTGGTGGCAAAATCTGCCATTAAGCGAAGATTACGACCCTTTGAAGGAGGAAAACCTTTCGTGTCCAGTTGATCTAGTGGTCTTGGGATGATTTATCATCTTGAAAGTAGATACGACACTTGTATGCCTTGGGAGCAAAGATTCTATTGTATGAAAGATAATCTTGATGTATTATCAATGTATTTTTTCTTTTGAATCAATAAAATTTTTACTTTTTGCTCATTTACTTTGCTCGCTATCTTTCTTCTTGATCTCTTGAAGAATCAGGAATGGACTGGCTTAGGTTGGAAAAAATCTATTTGGTGCAGCCGTACGCTAAGTGATCCCACTCGATTTTCTCCATAGGCCTTTTTCCAAAGAAGGAGAGAAAAGCTCTTAGCGGAGCTAAGCTTCCAGCGAAGCTAAAGATGGATTTTCAGCTAAGTTAGAAACAAGCTCTCAGCGGAACCATCGCAAAGTTTTCCGTGAAGCTAAAGATGATCTCTCAGTGGAGCTAAAGCTCAGCTTTTAGCGAAGTTAACCAAGCATCGCACGAAGTCAACATTGAACTCGCAGCGGAGCTAGCCCTCGATGAAGCTAAAGTGAAGCTTCTCGGAGAAGGCGCTTGGGCGCCGTTTCAAATTAAGCGCTCCTTTTGAGGAGGCGAAGGTAGACAATTTTATGTCTATAAAAGCCCGTGGGCTGAAAGAGAGAATCACCATTCTCTTAAAAATGTTTCAAATTTTTCAAAAGCAAATCTCTTTCTCCTTCTTCTTCCTCGTTCAGATTTTCAGAATTTCTTAGTTTTTCATGGTCCCCAAGCAACGAGCAGGCAAAGAGGCGGCGACCTCTGCTATGGAGGCGCCATCTCCTCCTCCGATCATCGAACGGCCCATAGCGGGTAAGGAATTTTCTCTTTTTCAGAGAATTTTGGTCTCTTTTTCAAGCTGACTCCTGGCTATTTCAGGGTGAATCCGGAGTGATTCATCATGACCCAGTGATCTTAGGGAGTCACACTCCCTTAATTTAATTCCACCAAATTTTTAGGGACTTAATTCCCCTTCAATTTCGCAATTTGGATTTTTAGAAACTGGCAGGTTTCTTTTCCAAATTTCTATGCGAAGCTAGCCCTTAGGGCTGTTCACGTTCTGTCAAGTGACAGGATGCGAAGCTAGCCCTGGAAGCATGGCTGAAAAGAGGACTTTAAAGTCCTTTGAATAAATTTAGGCACCAGTGTCTTTCCCACAAAGATAGCCCTTGGGGCTTTTTGCATTCTGTTCAGCAACAGAATGCGAAGTTAAACTTCCGGAGTGAAGTTAATCACTTAGTGATTTTCTGCACTCAGCCTTCGTGCAGAGTACAAAGCTAAGCTTTGGGGCAAAGCTAATACTAGGCTAGCTTCGCTCGGAGAGCAAAGCTATGCCTTAGAAATTTTCTTTTGCTTTTGCTTCTCTTTTCTTTGGCTAATGGACTAATATAGTTTCTTCTTTCTTTGCAGTGCACTATACTCCGGGATCCTTGAACAGCCTCTTTGGATCGGCCAGAGGACTGGATGGAAATGTTACCCTACAATTCCAGGGCAAGCTTCGTTGTTCAGTAAGCGGAGTACTCCTAACCGCGATGCCCTTATCTACACCGGGATCAGCGTATAATGAGGAGTATTCTGACTACTGCTCCTCAGAAGACTACGATCAGAAAATTCACTGAAGCCCACCTTCATGTTTGGAGACGCAACACCTGATACAGACAATCAGCTGCTAACCGAGGAAGGGCAGTGGATCTTTAATCTGAATGGCAAAAAGTACTACCTTCCATCCAGCAAGCATCATTTCCCTCTATCCTTCTTCCAATGCGTGACAAGGCCTAGGAGATGAAGTGACAAGTGACCCGGACCACTGACTCAGTTCATGTGGGTATATTGATAGCTGCGTCTCCTGGTTATACAAGGGCAGGTCCTCCTCATTGCATATTGGGTCTTCACCCCAGAAATGTTCTCCACGACATCCCGGTGGGGGAAAATCCAGCTATGGATCAGACCTTTGGAAATCAGTTCTTCAGAGTCCATGGAAACTACCTGACAACTAATTTTAGGACCCCAGGATGGATTCATCCTCCCAAGGCCTGGTGGGGGATTTGACCCTATATGTCCTAGTCTATTTTGAGGAGGATTTAAGAGGCTGAGGCTCTATGAGGTTGTCAGAGCACCTGCTATGGCATCCAGATGAGCGTAGCGAACTTCTATGCCATCTTCGAACTATATTGCGCAACTAAAGGGACTTTCTTCACCCCTGTGGGCGAATTGGGCATTGCTTTGCATGAGATATGGGAAGTCTCTGGTTTGCCAATGGGATCTCTCCCCTATGAAGAATACTTCCCATGTGAGGCGGAATTGGCGCTTTTGGAGAAGCAGAAGCCTGCCTTGTTCGAGACCTATTGCGAATTGATGTGCCATTTCTACATCTGCTCGAGCATGCATGGGAATCCTAAGGGAGCTTCGAGCAGTTCGAAGAGTTAGGAGAATTATTTGTTCCCCAACCTGAAGGATGCTCCTGAAGCGGCTCACCGCGGGGTTGCAGACGAGGATATCTTCCAAGGATGAAAGAGCATGCCCAGGTGATATTGTTCGGAAGAAGATGATGATATCTATGAGAAGGGTGATATTCTTAGAAACTTTCATCATCAGGCCCGTCAACCATTGTCCCGGAAATCACTTTTGGCCGATTTTTTATCGGTTTAGCTGAAGAGTGTAGGCTGTCTAAAAGTCACTAAAAGACAAGCCAATAAAAGCAGAGTCTCAAGTTCAAGGCGCGTTGGCTCGACACCCGCGTCTCAGCATCAAGGCGCGTTGGCGCGACACCCGCGTCTCAGCATCAAGGCGCGTTGGCTCGACACCCGCGTCTCAGCATCAAGGCGCGTTGGCCCGACACCCGCGTCTCAGCATCAAGGCGCGTTGGCCCGACACCCGCGTCTCAGCATCAAGGCGCGTGGGCTCGACACCCGCGTCTCAGCATCAAGGCGCGTGGGCTCGACACCCGCGTCTCAGCAATAAGGCGCGTGGGTCTAAACCCGCGCCTCAGTTGTAACCACCCAGATTACGGGGCCAGTCACCGCACAAGTAGCGGGAAGTGGCCCCTCATTGTGGAGCGTTTTCAAGGGGCACGTTCAACCCTGAGACCTCTATAAATAGCACCGTCGCTATGAAGAAGAGGTGGGATTTTTTTTTTTGTCGGATTTTGGTCGAGACAGGCGGATCCTAAAATCAGCAATCGGCAATCAGAGATCACAGAGAGAGAGAGAGAGAGACCGAGACAGGAGAGAGCTCAACTCTTCGTCAAGCTTGCTGCGTACGGGCTGCTCTTCGCCTACCTTCTCTTTGAGAGTTTTGGTAGACAGAGCTGTGTTACTCTTTCTACCAGCCAGAGAGAAGATCCCCGACGGTCCCGACGGTCATCCGATCAACGGAGAACAAGACTCACTCTCCACCGCCACACGAAGAACCCAGCCCTAACAAAGGGAGGATTCAAGACTCAACATCCTCCCTCCCTTGTAACTGGAAGGAAAAGTCTGGTTGTAATAGTTTTCATTTGATTCAAGGAAATCTTTACACCCATCACTATCTCTTCTTCTTTCCGGCGCATACAAGAGATGGCGACTCCGCTGGGACTACATTTGTCACTGAGGAGCAAATAGTGGCGCAAGATGACGTCCACCATAAGGGGAAGATGGTCGAATCGCTCGTTGTCGAGTTCGACCAGGCGAAGTACGAAGAGTTTCTCTCTTCCAGCTCCAAGAGCCTAAAGACCCGCGTCTGCCGCCGGGTCTCGACGGGGAATGGCCTCGAGGCCCGATCTGTGGCTTTCTCGAGCTCCCCTGCTGCCGACTGTGCCAAGCAAGGTACACGCGCCAACGCCTCTCAGAAGGCCCGCGTGGTCCCAGGCACGTCTGCCTTTGCGACCAACCGCGTCGCACAGAACACCCGCGTCAGCGTCTCTCAGGAGACCCGCGTGGTTAAAGTCCCTGATGTCCAGCATCAGGATGTCGTTGGTCTCTCTCCACCTCCTCGACGCAATCGAAACGCTGAGCGTCGGCAGAGGAGACGTACGCGTCAGCTGCAAGTTGGAACCGTTGGTTGTCCAACTGAGGCTGGATGCGACGTACAATCTCGCGCCTTGCCCGCGCCACGTCCAGTATGTGAAATCCGCGTTTGGCGCCCCAAACGCGAGATTCCTTCAGTTAGGTCCTCTGAGGACCAACTCACCAAACGCCAAGGTGAAGCCTCTGCGCCTCGTTAAGCACGAGAGGCACGCGCCCATAGGCGTGGGGCCCAACAGCCCATCCTCTCTCAAGTGTCTCTGCTCCGACTCACCAAACAGCAACGCGACAGGCGCGTTTTGTCTCAACAGAGACGCCAGACGTGCGCTGAACAGCTGCGACGCGAGAACCGCGCCCCTGAAGCCCGCGTCCATGCTGTACAGCATATGGATGCCTCCCATCTTCGACGTTGCGAGGCTAATCTTTTCAATCCCCCTCCCATGGATTTGTGGGATTATCTGACGAAGAAAAGAAGTGCCAATCAGGCCACTTCGTCGTGTTGCTGCCAACGGCTCATCCATATGCTCTCTGAGTGCCGTTGCGGATCAGGCGTACACCAGCAGTCTTTAGTCAGATAGCTGACCCTGATTCCTCCGTCAGCTAAAAGAAGACGCTCCCACAGAAGGAGAACCTTCTCTGACGTTGAGTACCCGGAGCTCACTGCGAATATGACAAGCAGGAGTAAGGGAAAATAACTTGCAGTCAGCTCAGACGAGTCCGAGTCTGACTCTGAACCGGAAGGGAGTATCGACACACTCGCACCCGGACTGGGGCCATTCCCCCAATTGACTATAATGCCTTGGCCCATGGCATTAAAGTGAATGATTCTCACTCCGCCGTAGCGGAATCAAGGGCTTCAAACTCTTCCGTCGAGAAGGAGACCTCCGCCTACATGACAGGCACTCCTGAGGAGACGGCTAAACGTTTGGAGCAGATCCAGAAGGCACAAATGGATATGATTCTTTCTCAGCAGGAATCTATCAACTCCCTCAAGCAGGCGATTGCACAGCTGCTCGAAGACAGGAGGAGGTCCCCTCCTAAAGTCAAAGGGCAAAGGGAGAAAGGGAGAAAGCTCATCTTCCGAACATTCTGGGGAGACGCGGCGATCTACTTCCGGCTCGTCCAAGTCCTTGTCGCAAGTAAAAGGCGACCAAGACCAGGGAAAGGCTCATGTTAAAAGAATGAGTCAACTGGAGCGACGCCTCGAGGCCCTTGCCAATCGCAAAGACCTCCAAGAAGTAGGAGTGGTCCGGAATGGGACTTGGTTCCGTACCCGCCCAAGTTCAAAGCTCTAACTCTCCAAGCCTTTGATGGAAAGGGGTCACCCAACCAGCACATCTACTACTTCAAATCCCAAACCGGAAATGTAGTAGATAATGACGCCATCCTGGCACGCCTGTTCATTGGCACCCTGAAAGGGTTGGCCTTTGAATGGTTTATGAAGCTCCCAGAAGGTTCTATCAAGAACTGGGGCGATTTGGAGAAGCTGTTCTTAACACGCTTCTTCGAGGATGACTCCGAAGTCACAATGCCAACCCTTTTGGCTACCAAACAGCGAAAAGGGGAGTCCGTCAAATCTTTCGTGGAAAGGTTTCGGAACATGGCACTCCGGTGTCCAAGCGGTATGACCCAGGCCACCCTGGTGGAAACATGCCGCCACAATCTCCAAACCTCACTCCTTGCTCAAATAGGAGTTGCTGAAAGCCGCACTTGGAAGCAATTAGTCCAACAAGGTGAACAGGCTGAGGAGATTGTCGCCCGCGTCAGAGCGGAGGAAGGTAAGCCTAGGCCGGAAAGATCGACAAGGCGTGCGCCAGACACATCCCTCCAAACAAAGCGGAAGGATAATTTGGCAACGGAGACCAAATCTCCCGCCAAACCTCAATCAGGCAAGGCGAGTGGCTCTTCAAGCCAGCCACGCGCCAACAAGCAATATTCCTTCAAGGAGGAACATGTCGATTCGCTCTTTAAACTACTCAACAAGAGCAACCGATTGAAGCTCCCTGAAGCTAGGCGCCCAGAGGAAGTCGGCAAGACCGACAATCCCAACTACTGCATGTATCACAGGATGTTGGGACACCCCACCAAAAGCTGCTACGTCTTCAAGGACATCCTTCAGGCTCTGATTGACGCGGAGGTGTTAAAGCTCCGACCAGAGCAGAAGAAGGTGACGGCTAATGTGACGTCGGTTCTCCAGTTCGGAAGACAACCTCCAACGCCTGCGGGGGTAACTCCTATTCCAAGAGGTGAGCTGAGAGTGGTCAACACAGACCCTCACCAGCAGCAAGAGAAAGGCTTGGTACCCGTCCCTACACCCCAAGGGGAAATTATGTGGGTCCACCCTGACCTTGTCAATGAACAGCAATGGACTACTGTGACCAACAGGAAATCCAAAGGCAAGGCAAAGGCCTCATCCTGCAATGTGGTGGGTGCCTCCTCTCGAGAAGCGGAGACTGATATCCCTTCACTGACCGACTCAGAGGAGGAAACGATAGTCTTGGCCGCAGAGCCCAACCAACCGATGGCGGGAACCCGTTCAGGACAGGTGTACTTGAAACAGTACGGCGAGACGGCGGTAGCCCCTCCACAACCAACTGCGGAGCCAGTCAGGCCCTCCACAAAGCCACCTGTGGAGAAGCAGAAGGAGACTCGATTTTCTCGAACCCTTCAAAAGGGCATCGCGGAAGGATCTACGGCACCTTACCGCTTTGATGTCCTGGCTCAGTTGGCCAACATTCCGGCACGCATTACCTTGTATGAACTTCTTAGACTATCAAAGTCGACCAGGGAAGCTCTGCAAGAAGCTCTGGCAAATGCTGAGGTCTTCATGACCCAGGTGCCGAAGGAGGAAGATGTAGAGGATTGCCTCCACACCTCCCAGAATGCCCCCTGCATCACCTTCACGGCAGATGATATGCAGGTGAAAGGGAAGCATGATCGACCCCTGTACTTCACAGGGTATATTGGATCGTCCGAGGTGAACCGCATCCAGGTAGATCCAGGGTCCGCGTTGAGCATCATACCTCGCCGGGTCATGCAACATCTCGGCATTACCCATCGTTTGAGCCCTACCCAGACGACTATCTATGGGTTCAATACCAACCAGACCCGTCCGATGGAGAAGATCAAGCTCAGGTGTCAGATTGGAAGCCTCAAGTCGGAAGTGACATGCTACATCATCGACGCCGACACTTCTTATAATCTATTGCTGGGACGACCGTGGATTCACCGCAACTCCATCGTTCCCTCCACTCTCCACCAAGTCATGAAGTACATTGACGGGAGTGGAAATGTGCAGACGTTGATCGCCGAAAGGTATCCGTTCAAAGGGGTCGAGAATTATTTCACCGACTCTTTGCTGTACCAAGATCCGGTGGAGACGGATGAAGCCCCACAACCAGAGGAGCCAGACTCTGGTAATGAGGCTGACACTGAGCCTGAGAAAGAAGAGTGCCTGTGGGAGTTAGAACCACTTGTAACGGGCACTAATAAGCCCGATGTCGATAATACCACCGATGATGTAGGCGGTTGGTATATTAATGAAGATTTAGATTTTGCGTATTTTTCTGTGTATGCTTCTGATTCAATACCGTCAGATACTAGCACTGATATAGATGACGATCTCTGGTCGGCAATGGGTGCCTTAACATCATTACATGTACCAATGAAATCGTCCTTCGAGACATACCAAGACAATGGTAATGCGCAAGAATCTATATTTATGGTTCCAGCAAGACGGAAAGGCCAAAAACCAATTCTTTTTGGGCGAATCTCGTCTGAACCAACGCCCCGCGAAGAATCGGAAGGCGAGGAAGAATCCCCTCAGTTCGATCATTACGAACCAAAAGCGCTCAAAATAATGAGATGCATGGGGTACGACCTGACCAACAAACCCGGGTTGAACTTCGGCAAAGGAAGGAGGACGTTGCTTCAATCCTTTGTGCCGAAAGGGAAGGCCCCCGATTATTATCATCAGACACGCCGGGGGTTGGGCTATGTATCAACTCCGGTCCCATCAGCCTCCGATTCTCAAGAATCGTCGAGCAACGATTACTCTTCAGACACATCATCTTGGGAGTCAGATGTCAGTGTCGGCAACATCTTCAAGGAACTTTCAGTGAACATGGTTTCGACAAGCCACCTGGAAGATGAAAATGAAGAAATGATCCAATCCGATACAGATCCTTGGAACAAACATTTAAATGCTCTTTGGGATACCCGCTTTGAACAGCGCGAGCCACCCACAGAAGACAAGGTTGTTCAGATCAACCTAGGAGATGAGGCTAACCCTAAGCCCATCTTCATAATTGACGGCCTGTCACCTTCGGAGAAGAAAGATCTAATATCTCTTGTACAAGAGTATATAGACGTCTTCGCCTGGAATTATGAGGACATGCCAGGACTTGATCCTCAAGTGGCCATGCACCGCCTCAACATCAATCCGGACGTAAAGCCTGTCAAACAACAGCAGCGATGGTTTCGCCCAGAAATAATGGAGGCAATTCAATCAGAAGTCAGAAAACTTATTGATTCTGGCTTCATCAGGGAAGAATAACATCCCGACTGGGTAGCCAACATTGTCCCAGTTGCCAAGAAGAACGGGAAGATCCGGATCTGCATCGACTTCCGTGATCTAAACGAGGCTTGTCCCAAAGACGAATTCCCATTGCCAATCACAGATGTCATGATTGACAATACTTGTGGATTCGAACGAATGTCCTTCATGGATGGATTCTCAGGATACAATCAAATCAAAATGTATCCTGACGATGAAAAGCACACCTCCTTCAGGACACCATTGGGGGTTTATTGCCATACCGTCATGCCCTTTGGACTGAAAAATGCAGGGGCAACATACCAAAGGGCCATGAACGCCATTTTCCATCAGCAAATACGCAAAACGGTGGAATGTTATGTTGATGACATCGCGGTAAAAAGCCGCACTAAAGGTGATCACATAGCGGACCTGAAGGTGGTCTTCGACATCATGCGGGCTCATCAATTGAAGATGAATCCCACAAAGTCCTTCCTGGGGGTGGCCAGTGGCAAATTCTTAGGATTTGTTGTAACATCCACCGGAATTCACTTGGACCCGGAAAAGGTTCGCGCTATCCAGGAGATGCAACCTCCGAGAAATCTCAAGGAACTCAGGGGATTGCAAGGACGATTGGCGTACATCCGTAGGTTCATCTCAAACCTCTCCGGAAGATGCCAACCCTTCACTAAGCTAATGAAGAAGGGTGTCTCGTTCATTTGGGACGACGCTTGCCAACAAGCGTTCGAGGAAATTAAACAATACCTCACCCAACCACCAGTCCTTGCAGCTCCGGTATCCGGAAAGCCTTTCCTGGTGTACGTCCGGACAATGGATCATTCTTTAGGAGCTCTACTAGCTCAGAATGATGATCGAGGACAAGAGCAAGCAATCTACTATCTGAGTAGAACAATGATCGGAGCCGAACATCGGTATAACCCGATCGAGAAGGAATGTTTGGCACTGGTGTTCGCTATCCAGAAAATGCGACACTATCTGGTAGGCCAAACTATAAACGTCATATCAAAAGTCAACCCCCTGAGGTTACTTATGACTAAACCTTCATCGTTAAATGGTCGACTGGCAAAATGGGCCATATTGCTCTCCCAATATGAGATGCGCTTTTTACCACAAAAGGCCATTAAGGGACAAGCAGTCGCGGATTTCCTAGCTGAGCACCCAGATCCGAGGGCAGCCAAAGTCTACGAGGATCTCCCAGATGAAGTTGCTGAAGTCTGCCTGACTCAGACATCGTTCGAAAGTCAAGTATGGCAACTTTTCTTCGACGGTGCATCAAGAACAAGACCGAAGGGACACGTAGTAGCAGGGGTAGGAGTAGTACTCGTATCCCCACAAAATTATGTGATTCCCCGAGCTGTCTCATTAACTGAGCCTTGTTCTAACAATGTGGCGGAGTACAACGCTCTTTTGATTGGGATGCAATTCGCCAATGAGATTGGCGTTAAAAATCTCGAGGCATATGGCGACTCCAAGCTCATCGTCAGCCAAGTTCGCGGGGAGTACGAAGTCAGACATGAAGACTTAGTACCCTATTACAACGCGACTATCCGCATGGCCAAGGGGTTTACAAGCTTCTACATCGACCATATACTGCGCAGGCAAAATGCGCACGCAGATGCACTCGCATCCCTGGCTGCCTCCTTAGCTCTTCCAGCTGGAGCAATGGAGAAGATATTCGTCTACAGTCACGACCTGTATTGCCCGACAAATGCTCTCGAGGACTATCAGGAGTCAACGGGAGGTCGTCACCGCGAAGAAGCATTTGAAGCATCAACCGGTCCAGAGCTTAGAGACTGGCGATTCCCCTACATTGATTTCGTCTTATACGGCATTCTGCCTGAAGACACCAGAGAGGCGGCTGCCATTAGAAGGAAAGCCCCCAAATTCTATTACAATGCGATTACGCGAACATTGTATCGTCGATCGCATGACGGGATCTTGCTCCGGTGCCTCTCACCAAAAGAGGCTCAAGAGGTATTGAAAGAAGCCCACGACGGCATGTGTGGAGCCCATCAACCTGGCCCAAAACTGGCACATCGACTCCAAAGATTGGGTTACTACTGGCCCAAGATGATTGCCGATGCCGTCACTTATGCCAAGAGATGTCACGCCTGCCAAGTGCACGGCGATTTCATCCATCAAGCACCAGGGTACCTCCACTCTACGGCCTCTACCTGGCCATTTGAAATGTGGGGCATGGACGTGGTTGGTCCTATCAGCCCACCATCATCAAAAGGACATCGGTTTATTTTGGCAATAACCGATTACTTCTCTAAGTGGGCTGAGGCCATTCCCTTGAAGGAAGTCAAGTCGTCGAACGTGATCAAGTTCGTGAAACACCACGTTATTTACCGTTTCGGTGTACCTCGGCGAATTGTCCATGACAATGGGCCTCAGTTCATCAGCCAGGCTTTTCAGAGATTCTGCGCTAAGTTCAGAATCCAGAGTGTGTCCTCAACGGCATACTATCCTGCCGCTAATGGCCTCGCAGAAGCTTTCAACAAGACTATTGGCAAGCTTCTCAAAAAGTTCGTCTCGAAAAGTCAACGAGACTGGGACGACAAGTTGGGTGAATGCTTATGGGCTTACCGCACAACTGTGCGAACCCCAACTAAAGCTACGCCATTTTCTTTGGTCTATGGGTGTGAAGCCGTGCTCCCACTAGAGATCCAAATTCCATCTCTACGCGTCGCCTTGACAGCGGAGATGACAACAGAGGAGAAGCATCGACAGCGACTCCAGGAACTGGAGGCCTTAGATGATAAACGTCTGCAGGCCCAACAGCAAATCGAGCTCTACCAAGCTCGAATTACCAGAGCCTTCAACAAGAAAGTTAAAGTGCGAACCTTCAGGAAAGGCGATCTTGTCTTAGCCGTCAGAAGACCCATGGTAATGACGCACAAGACAAAAGGAAAATTCCAACCCAAATGGGAAGGACCATTTGTAGTAGAGTCAGTCTACTCAAATGGGTCATATCGCCTCATAACCTTGAATGGCGATACACTCATGATGCCGATCAATGGCAGGTTCCTGAAGAAAAACTATCCTTAGATGGTATTCTCCCGCTGATCAAGTTAAAAGTACACCTCTGATCAAAGTAAGAAGAATTTCTTCATTATAACATCCGACGCCCCCGACGGCTAAGGATAGAAGAAAATGTTGGCTTCTAAGCCCAACATAAGTCTTCGACAACTCATCATGCTGAGGGGAATAGCATGGCTAGCCCAACTCAAACGGTAGTTGGTAAAGGCACCTCAAATCCGTTGACAGCTGAGGGTTTGCTAAAAATCCTGAGTGGACTTGGCTCCACTCCTTCCTCCAAAATCCCTTACCAATTCTCATATACAGAATGGTAGGTCTACAAAATACAACCATTACTAAGTTAACACTATACCTCTGGTAATGGAAACTTTTCAATATTCCTTGTCGAGTACAAATTTTGTTTGTCAACTCTACACGGAGTATCGAACTTTCAAATTTGCCAAGTTAACACTATACCTCTGGCACTTCAAATTTTCACTTGTCAATTCTCACCAATAGAATGACAGGCCCTCAAATTACTCTTATCATGAGTCAATCTTTGTCAAGTTAATACTACACCTCTGACAAATTACTGTTAAAGTTTAACACCACACCTCTAAACAGTAATCAGGTTTCTGTCAGGTTTAATATTACACCTCTGACAGTCACTTTTCTTCAGACTTTCACACCGAAGCTGAAATGGATGATGCTAAGTTAACATTACACCTCTAGCATCAAGTCATTGCTAAGTTCAACAATACACCTATGGCTATGACTTTCCCTCGGACTTCCTTATGCAAGCCGAGATGACCAACGCTAAGTTCAACATTACACCTCTAGCATTACCCTCACTGTCAAGTTAAACATTACACCTATGACAGTGACACTTCTGAGTTAAGTTAATATCACACCTCTGACTCACATCCTTGTCAAGTTAACATTACACTTCTGACAAGACCACTTTCAACCCGTTAAGTTAATATCACACCTCTGACGGTAACAAACTTTCCTAGATTCCCTACGAGTCTAGTCCCACTTGTTATTCTCTTCAACAGAATAACAAGTCTACCTAAAAAATATTGTTAGGTTAATACTACACCATCAACAGTGTTTCCATCAAATCCCCAGTTGAGCTCAATCAAGTTAATCCCAAACACTTGATAAAAGTTCACCCTCCCTGGGGGTACCAATTCTACTTGTCACTTTCTCTATAAAGTGGCAGGTCCATAAAAAATTTCATCTCTGTCAAGTTAATATTACACCTCTGACAGTATCATGAGAGTTCCTGAAATAGGATCTTTCTCCACAAAGTTTGACTTATTAAAATTACCATCATAATTTTGACAAAGTCAAAGACTCTTTGCTTCTATGCGTCTAACTGAAGACAAAAAGTTCAAGACAATGAAAGAGGCAAAAAGAGAAGTGTTACTTTTATTTATTTTCAGACATATGAAAGTGATACAAAAACGCTCTCTTATACAATAAGATTGAGTGTTACAGTTAAAACGCTCTCTTATACAATAAGATTGAGTGTTACAGTCAAAACGCTCTCTTACAATAAGATGGAGTGTTACAATTAAGGAGTACAAAGAAGTCCCTCTTTCTCTCAGAGGTTGCACTCACTCCTTGAAGCCGCATCTGATTCCAAGTACAGGATGGTGCATGATGTAAACATCGAAAGAGCCCTAGCTGACTAAGCTAAGAGCAATGGTGTTCTTGAGGTCCGGTGGCAGCAGAAAGTCCTGCAACCCTTCGTTCATGAGCATCTCTTTCCCCAGCAGGCCATCCAGCAGACATGGAAAGTCCTCGATGTCACTTCTGGAATGGGAGAGGAAGAGGATCCTATCTGCCGCCGTGTCCACCGTAACCTCCTCGCCGCCATACTTACCCTGACCATCTCTTGCCAGCAGGCATGATTGGTGCAGTGGATCTGAAGAGACCTTGGCGAGAGTCGAGTCCTCGTCAGGGACATAATATATTCCCTTGTGGACGACGATGACCATAATATATTCCCTTGTGGACGAACATCGAACAAGTTCGCCGTCCGATATATTCTCCCACGGACTTGGCGAACATGAAGAAGAATGACCAAGCCTACCTGCAAAAAAGCAAACAGGGAATCAGACAATTCAGAGCTTAGTACACTTCAACAGAAGAAAACTAAGTCACAGACGCGGCTATTTTCAAAGACCGCAGACGCGGGAATGATCCGCGCAGCGAGCCAGATTCCTGCGACAATAAAAACAGACGCGAACGAGACTGTGATACACACAGAATGCAAACGCGACTTAACTCCACATCCTCGTCTAAGATACAAGGTGCGCAGAGAATCAGACGCCGAAAATTGCCATCTCTATGTTGGAGGAACAGGAGTTGCAAGATCCGGGTCTGAAGCCTTCGACCCGAGTTGGAATTCATCCAAGTCAGTGGCCTTAAAACGCGAGCTTCATGAGTAAAGCCGCGGCCAAGTACCAAAGACTTCTGTACTCGCATCTAGAGAAATTCAAGTCGAGGGCGCAAATTCCAGAAGAGGAATGCGCCAACCACGACTTCACAAGAAGGTCCAGATGATATCTCTTTAGGGGTATACTAAAATTCAAACTTGGTTGGATCTAAAATATCATGGTAAGTGGGCATGGCAAACCCGCAGAAGCCTCTGTTAAGAGTTGAACTATCTGCGTTGAGACGCGGACGTAAAAAGTGCTCAAAGAGACGCTTCCTGCCATTGAAATCACTTGACAGTGGTAATCCATTAAAGAGACCAAACAGAAGCATGAAAGCTCTGTTGGCCCAAAGGCTTTCCACTCTAGTTTTGATGATGACTAACTCATGTAGTTATGTGTACTAATAATCTTGTGTTTTAGTCTCAGATCATTAATCAAGATATTAGGTTGTGTTTAGCTTCAACAAGATGATTTGGAATCTTGCACATGTTGATTCAAGAGCCCGCGCATCAAAGATGATATATTGCAATTGCTCGGTGAATCAAAGGAGTTTTTGGATCGAGTCAACTTGGAGATTGCGCTCTACAAGAAGACTTAGGTATCCATAGTTTTTAGTTTGGGTTTAGATCTTAATTGTAAAGATTAGTATAGTATGATAAGCTCAAGTTCACAACACACACGTTTTAGGTTTTGAATATTGGTTTTCGGTTTTAGGTTTAACCGATCTTGGTTTTCATGAATAGAGTTTATATCAAAACAAGCTTACATGGTTTAGTGTATATATGATTTGTTCTATATACATGCATGCTTCTATTGCTTAAACAAACTTAGTTTGATATTCTATTTCATATGTTTTATGTTTTGGTATTTTTATCAAAACATTATTTTGGACTTAATGACAAAAATCATGGTATCTATATGTTTCTTGTATATTGAATTTCTATTCATATACAATATACTTCAAAGTGTTTAAATATCATGTATTTTGTATTTGGATGAGTTTTAGACAATGTGTATTTTCTATTCAAAATACAAGTTTTCAGAAAATACGGTTTTTGGTTTTTGGCAAAATTTCTATGACACAAAATAGTCAAATATGTTTGAAATTTGTGTTAGGATTTTTAACACAAGTTTGTATTTCAATATAAAATGATAAAACTATTTTTGTGGAATTTTAGAGATTTTGTGGGATTTATTGGAAATTTTTTACCTCAGTTTTCTGACCCATTTATAGGCTGACAGGCCTGGTCGGTCGACCGAAGCGGTCGACCGCACCAAGGGCCGGTCGATCGGTTCGGTCGACCGACATGCACAGACCTGTGCACGTCTGCAGCCCTATGGGCCGGTCGACCGAACCGGTCGACCGACGGAGAGCTGTTTGCTCTCAGGAATTTTCGGTCGACCGGACCGGTCGACCGGCAGCTGTAACGTTCGAAAATTCGAACGTTGGGCGGTCGACCGGGCCGGTCGACCGGAAGGCTATTTCTGGCAATTTTCTGTCAATGGCTATTTTCTGATAATTGCCTATATAATACCCCATTTGTAAGAGTTTTTCTCTAAGAATTTTTGTGCGAATTTTTCACTCTCTCAGGTGTTTTTGCTGCAATCAAAAATAGGTTTTTGGATTCAAATTGAACAATACATTTGGTGTTTTTGTTAGGGTTTGGAAAATCAAAGAAAGGGTTTTTGGAAAGGATTTTGATTGAACTTCTCTATCTTTGTTTCAGTTTTTCCCAAGGATTTTTCTTTGTGATTTCTGATTTCCATTCCTTTGGTTTTCTCCACACTTGAGCAAAAATCTACTATCTATATCTAT
This sequence comes from Agave tequilana, assembly GCA_038442645.1. Lineage (NCBI taxonomy): Eukaryota > Viridiplantae > Streptophyta > Magnoliopsida > Asparagales > Asparagaceae > Agave > Agave tequilana. The sequence goes on along the minus strand of JAVJIF010033060.1, from coordinate 58,839 downwards.
AGGATATTTGTGTGGGAAGAAGAAGTTGTTTGTGGTTGTTGTTGTGACCACCAAGTTGTAACCCAATCTTTTCTTAGCTTTGTGCTTTGGGTTGTATCCCTTTAGTTGAGAGGTGATCCTTGTATTGGTTGGTGATTGGAGTTTGTTGTATTGGTTTGGAATTAGCCTCAAGGAGGAGGTTGTGATTGTTGGAGTTTGCCTCAAGGAGGAGGTTGTGATTGTTGGCTTGGATTTGTGCCTCAAGGAGGAGTTGTAAAGAGAGGAGTTGGGTACTCTTTGTAAAGGGTCCTAGGTGGACGAGCTAGTGAAAATCCTTTGTGTGTCGAAGGCGGGGATGTAGAGCTGGGTGCTCGAACCTCGATAACATATCCTTGTGTTTGCGCTTGATCCATTGGCTCTCTCTACTCTCTCTTTACTTTGTGCCTTGCATTTATTTACATTGCTCATACATATTTGCTTGGCTTGGTTGTGTGCATCACTCGTTGATAGCACTTGAGTGTAATTTGCATTAAGTTTTTAAATTCCGCATTAAGTTGACTAGATTAGCATTGTCACCTATTCACCCCCCCTCTAGGTGACTTTTCAATTGGTATCAGAACTAGCGCTCCTGATATTTAGGTTTAACCACCTAGGAGTGTGATCTTGGTTTGCTAATCTTCATTTACATTATCATTTGCACACATATTAGTTTGCACTCATGGCTAGCCCTCCTATGTTTGACCATTTTAGACTTGATGCTTGGAAGGTGGACATGACTAGGCATTTAAAAACTCTAGGTCATCTAGTTTATCAAGCCATCACTATAGAATCCCTCCCTAATAGTAGCAAGCATAAGAAGGCCAATGCATTAGCCCTTAGGACACTTCTAGCATCTCTAAATGAACATCTTTTACCTATTTTTGATCGCTATGATTCGGCTTTTGCAGTTTGGAGCATCTTGACTTCTCCCGAGCTTCCAAGGATTATCAACAACTTGAGGAGATCTAAAAGAGAAAAGTCCGGAGAGCAATGCCTCATGGTCCAAGGGAAGAACTCCCTTGAGGTACAATCGGATTCTCATATTGATGATACCTCTAGTTCCTATTGCCATGGTTGTTTTGAAGTTCAAACTTTAAATATGGAACTTGTTCAAAAGCTTGAGAATTTGTTAGAAGAACATGATTTGTTGAAAGATGATAATCTTGTTTTGAAAAATGAATTAAAGGATTTATGTTCTAATTTTGAATTGATTTTGCAAGAGAAAGAAGAGATCACTAGTGAACGTGACTCACTACAATCTCAACTTGAACTTGCACTTAAAGAGATTGAAGATTTGAAAAACAAAAATGATTTTGATGATGTTGTAGAACACAATGAGGTTTTGTCTTCTAGATTGGATCTTGTTTTTAAAGAAAATCTTACTTTGAAAAATCAAATTGATTCAATTACAAAAGAATTGGATTTGGTTTTGATCAAAAATAAATCTTTGCAAAATGATATTGATATTCATGTTTGCCATGCTAGTGTAGCTTCTACTTCTTGCACACCTATTGCATGCTCCACTTTGTCTTCTAGCATAGAAAATGATATAAATAATTTGAAGAAAAGTGTTGATTGTTTGGGCTCCACTTTGAGCCATTGTGCCATGAATCACACACGTTTGGAAACCTTGGTTCGCAAGAAACAAGTTCCAACCTTGCATGCACACCCATCTATGCATACACTTGCTTCTCATGATCACCATCATCATATGTATGCTCACGTGTACACATGTACACATTGTGGTCGAAAAGGCCACCTTGCTAGATTTTGTTATGATCTTTTACATGTTAAAAATTTAGCAACTAATTTTGTTTGGGTTAGAAAAGATGCTAACCCCCGTGGACCCACAAGAAAATGGGTACCAAGATCCACCTCTTTGATTTTTGATGTAGGTGGAAGCTCTCGCATCACGTGAGAGTGTTGGTGCCTTGAGGTGGATGCATTCTAAGCTAAAAGGAGAACCATTTGGATGCTTCACACTCAAGGGGATTAGGTGGAGATGACCACCATGTTTTGGAGAACTAGAGATGCACCTTCATTGGTTTTGGTATCATTCTCTAACTCCCATTTATTATTTACATGCTTTTTAGATCATTCACTTATAGCATGTTGTGTTTTGATGTTCATTAGACTTGAGATATACATGTTTAGTTACTTGAGCACCCATGTTTCATATGGATCTATATTTAGTGTTCACTTCTTGTTTAAGCTAACATGTATGCCCTAGATCTAATGCACATGCTTATGCATAATGATCATATGATGTTCATGATTCCATAATTTTTGTTTAGATGATTATATGGATGTTTGTGTGTGCATTTCATCATTGCACTTTATTCACTCTTTGTTCGATCAATTCTCATACAACAAGGTTGCATTGCGCACCTCTAAACCATTCAAGGGGAATCAGGAGGAAGGAGTTCAGAACCCTTCACGGGGTATACGGCTCTTAGTCTTGTTTTGAGAGATCGTTGCATCATACATCCATCTTAGTTTTAAAAGGTCATTAATACTTCATATTTTTGATTATTATGTTCATATTGATTTTTGACTCGTTTTATGCCTCATGATTTGATTACTTGCTTGAATGTTAGTTTTCTTTAAGACTAGGATTTATACTTGTACAACTAGTGAGCTACAAATAGACTTTTATATATTTGTGCTTGAACGCTCATTTGTAGTCATTTGATGTACTAGTATAGTCTAGTTTTGATGATTCATGCATTTGACTTGTATTCCTCATTTTTAATGTGTTTCTATGATCTTGTGGTTGACTTCATGTATATGTCTATCTTGTCCAAATTATCATTTATACATGTACATCCTTGAGCCACGTGCCTTCATGCATACTATTTGTGGACTCTTTTTGTTTGGGATATGTATGTATACTTTAGTTTGTACATGACATACATATGCCTTGAAGTTTAAGATCATTTGGATAAATTTCATGTTTCTATGTGATTTCCCATTTATGATGAAAATCTTGTTTTTAAGATGATTTTTCAATTAATATCATGGACTTCAATAAGTGATTTTTCAAATTTTCAATTGGTGATTTCACATCCTAGATGAACTTTCATGGATTTCATGATTCATTTATGTTTCATATCTTGATGATTCCATATTGAGCCCAATTGTCAATTTTCATGATGATATGTTTCTCACAACACTTGTACACTCACCCTATTAATGTTTTCTCATGATTTAGTTTTCATGAGTACAATTTGTGCTATCTAGATTTTGAGTGTTTTAGTGCCATGTGATTTGCATGTGTTTCATGAAAAATATTTTTGTTATTCCTTGCTTGAAGGATTTCGTACTAGTTAACAAATTTTCCATTTAACTAGTTGCGATATTCCTTTCCTTGGTAGTGATTTTCAAACGAACTATAATTTCAAATCTATTTTGAAAACCCCTACCATCGAAGGGTGGTTGGATGGGAGATCATGTTCATGTATGCTTTATAATGAAAATCATTTTTAAACTTGCACATGAATGGGTGGTAGTTGATATGAGTTATACACTTGACCTTACTTTTGTTATTTCAATTGGTATCATTGAGTTCTTTCAATTGGTATCAATATGACATATTTTTTGTATACTCATATGTGTTTGTTTTATATATGTATGCTTACACTTCATATAGTATCAATTTCAATGGTATCTATTTCTTACATACATATATAGATGATTTATTTGTGCTTTTTATATCCCTATATCTTAAAGCACAAATTTTGGCTATGTTAAGCTTGAGTTTTTCAATTGGTATCTTTATACAAGCTTTATCATAATTTTAAGATTGCTAAGCTTGAATTTCAATGAATATCATGTTTCAATTGATTTAATTTTCAATTGGTATCTTATTTCAAGCTTATGCATAAGTTTCTTTGGTATTTCATAAAGGGGAGAAAATTCGTATTTTTGTAATTCAATAAGTATTTGTTTTGCTTTCCACTCCCTAACTTTATGATGAAAAATGATTGGAAAATTTACATTGTTGTGTAATTGATATCAAGAAGCCATTTATGTTAAAAATTTCTTCTATTGGTATCTAGAGGCTATTTGTTTACTTAAATTGGTATCAATTTGTTTCATTGTCTATTGGTATCTAGTTTACATTGCATGTTTTCTTTTTGACATAAAATGATTATTCTTGTTTCAATGCCTTGTATAATTTGGTATTGGCATTCCTTAAATTATTGATAATTTGAAATTGGTATCATAATGCACTTCCTAGACACATATTTTAAATTGGTATCATAATGAGTTTTTATTATATGCATGATTTGATTTATGCATTAGTTTTATTGGTATTGTTTCAATTGAATATCAAGAAATTGTTTGCTTGTTTGGTATATCAAAAAGCTTTAGATATGTTTGATTTGTTTTTGGTATCAAGAGATTTAGCAATTTTATGTTTTATCCCTTCATTATGTTTGTTTTACCCTTTGTTGATGAGTGACAAAAGGGGGAGAGGAATTTGTAGTTTATATGCATGGTTGATTTATGCATATGTTTTTGTTTTGTTTTAGTATTGTTTTATTATCAAAAGTATGTTTTATTATGTGTTTGAGAACATTCATTGCATATCTTATATGTTTTATTGTTATGCATGAGTTAAGGGGGAGCTTCTTTGAAGCTTTACTTTAATCCATGCATATATAACTCCATGAGTTTTGTCATCATCAAAAAGGGGGAGATTGTTGGCCCAAAGGCTTTCCACTCTAGTTTTGATGATGACTAACTCATGTAGTTATGTGTACTAATAATCTTGTGTTTTAGTCTCAGATCATTAATCAAGATATTAGTTGGTGTTTAGCTTCAACAAGATGATTTGGAAGCTTGCACATGTTGATTCAAGAGCCCGCGCATCAAAGATGATATATTGCAATTGCTCGGTGAATCAAAGGAGTTTTGGATCGAGTCAACTTGGAGATTGCGCTCTACAAGAAGACTTAGGTATCCATAGTTTTTAGTTTGGGTTTAGATCTTAATTGTAAAGATTAGTATAGTATGATAAGCTCAAGTTCACAACACACACGTTTTATGTTTGAATATTGGTTTCGGTTTTAGGTTTAACCGATCTTGGTTTTCATGAATAGAGTTTATATCAAAACAAGCTTACATGGTTTAGTGTATATATGATTTGTTCTATATACATGCATGCTTCTATTGCTTAAACAAACTTAGTTTGATATTCTATTCCATATGTTTTATGTTTTGGTATTTTTATCAAAACATTATTTTGGACTTAATGACAAAAATCATGGTATCTATATGTTTCTTGTATATTGAATTTCTATTCATATACAATATACTTCAAAGTGTTTAAATATCATGTATTTTGTATTTGGATGAGTTTTAGACAATGTGTATTTTCTATTCAAAATACAAGTTTTCAGAAAATACGTTTTTTGGTTTTTGGCAAAATTTCTATGACACAAAAATAGTCAAATATGTTTGAAATTTGTGTTAGGATTTTTAACACAAGTTTGTATTTCAATATAAAATGATAAAACTATTTTTGTGGAATTTTAGAGATTTTGTGGGATTTATTGGAATATTTTTTACCTCAGTTTTCTGACCCATTTATAGGCTGACAGGCCTGGTCGGTCGACCGAAGCGGTCGACCGCACAAGGGCCGGTCGACCGGTTCGGTCGACCGACATGCACAGACCTGTGCACGTCTGCAGCCCTATGGGCCGGTCGACCGAACCGGTCGACCGACGGAGAGCTGTTTGCTCTCAGGAATTTTCGGTCGACCGGACCGGTCGACCGGCAGCTGTAACGTTCGAAAATTCGAACGTTGGGCGGTCGACCGGGCCGGTCGACCGGAAGGCTATTTCTGGCAATTTTCTGTCAACGGCTATTTTTGATAATTGCCTATAAATACCCCATTTGTAAGAGTTTTCTCTAAGAATTTTTGTGCGAATTTTTCCACTCTCTCAGGTGTTTTTGCTGCAATCAAAAATAGGTTTTTGGATTCAAATTGAACAATACATTTGGTGTTTTTGTTAGGGTTTGGAAAATCAAAGAAAGGGTTTTTGGGAAAGGATTTTGATTGAACTTCTCTATCTTTGTTTCAGTTTTTCCCAAGGATTTTTCTTTGTGATTTCTGATTTCCATTCCTTTGGTTTTCTCCACACTTGAGCAAAAATCTACTATCTATATCTATAGGATATTTGTGTGGGAAGAAGAAGTTGTTTGTGGTTGTTGTTGTGACCACCAAGTTGTAACCCAATCTTTTCTTAGCTTTGTGCTTTGGGTTGTATCCCTTTAGTTGAGAGGTGATCCTTGTATTGGTTGGTGATTGGGAGTTTGTTGTATTGGTTTGGAATTAGCCTCAAGGAGGAGGTTGTGATTGTTGGAGTTTGCCTCAAGGAGGAGGTTGTGATTGTTGGCTTGGATTTGTGCCTCAAGGAGGAGGTTGTAAAGAGAGGAGTTGGGTACTCTTTGTAAAGGGTCCTAGGTGGACGAGCTAGTGGAAATCCTTCGTGTGTCGAAGGCGGGGATGTAGAGCTGGGTGCTCGAACCTCGATAACATATCCTTGTGTTTGCGCTTGATCCATTGGCTCTCTCTCTACTCTCTCTTTACTTTGTGCCTTGCATTTATTTACATTGCTCATACATATTTGCTTGGCTTGGTTGTGTGCATCACTCGTTGATAGCACTTGAGTGTAATTTGCATTAAGTTTTTAAATTCCGCATTAAGTTGACTAGATTAGCATTGTCACCTATTCACCCCCCCTCTAGGTGACTTTTCAAGCTCTGGGTCATCTTAATCCACAGAGGCACTTCATCCATGGAGGCAAACCCCTGATAGGGTCCTTGAAGGGAGAAGGCAGAGTCCCTCAGAGTACTCGCTCTCAAACAGAGCACGGTCTAAGCAGCCGCTGTTAAAGAGAGGGGGTGAGTCCTATTTATAGGCAACCCCTGATAACGGTCATTAATGGTTCATTAATTAAAACCGCCGGCCTTAATGACCGCACGACCGTCAAAGCCCAATGGGAGGCTGACGCGTGGAACGTCGCTTTGGGAAGCGTCGCAGGCACTGATCTCAAACCGTCAGCGCCGGTTTTGCATTAAAGGGCATTAACGCCCAAGTCCAATGAAAAACTGACGCGTGGACAACTGCTCCGGGAAACAACGGATGACCCGGTTTCCCAATCGTCAGCAAAGACTTGACGTTCAATCGTCAGCGAAGACCTGACGGTCAAAGGTCTCATAAAATCTTTTAAGTCAGGCTGCATTAAACGCAGATGGGAAAGCCGCGTCTGGTTGTATTAAACGCAGATGGGAAAGCCGTGTCCAAGAATCCGCGTCCCCTTTCTCAAATTGGAAGGCGTTCACCCGCGTTTTAGAGGAGCGTCCACGTGACTCAAAGTCGCGTCCCTTCAGCAAACGGGGCCCTTTCTAAGGGAAAGCACTTAGTCCATTCTGAGATTAGTGGAAAATACACAAGGTTGCGTCCCTCGCATCCGCTCAAGTCGCGTCTTCATTGACAGGACAAATTCGCGTTACTCAAAGCCGCGTTTGTCCCCACGGATCAATGCCGCGTCTCATCAAAAAGGACTTAGTTTTATCTGAGTTCTTATGAACTGATGACCGCGTCTCCCTATGGATTGACGCTGCGTCTCATCAAAAGGACTTAGTTCCACCTGAGTCCCTATGAACCAATGCCGCGTCTCGTCAAAAGGGCTTAGTCCTGCCTAAGGTCCTATGGGTAGAACGCCGCGTTTCATTTAAAGAACTTAGTCTCACCTAAGTTCAGCATTCACAGTCAGTTAATCAAAGATTGTGATCAAAAGGTCGAATTCATCCACAGCAAGGCAGCAAAGGAGGTGGAATCAAAAAACTTCAAAGACTTTTATTATATCAAAAATGATAAAAGCTAATACAAAATACTCTTAGTGAACAGAGTGTCCTTTTCTAAAAAAAAAAGAGGCAAAAAAAAGAAAAGGTTACAAGTCCTGGTCCGCCAAAGAACGGATTTGTTCTCTAAGGCGATGTATCTTATGTTGGCGCGCCTTCTCAACCTCCATGAGAGCTCGGGCCCGCAGATCCGTTTCAGACAAAAATCCCTGCGCTTGCACTCGGAGGGATTCCAGCTCGGACGAACGAACAGAGAGGTCCGCTTCAGCTTGCGCCTTGGCAACCTCTAACTCCGTTAACCTCTTTTCAGAGGTAGCAAGCCTCTGTTCGTTGAAGACGATCATAGCCTCAGCTCTGGCTATAACAGCCCGAGAGTCAAGTATAGCCTGCTTTGCGGCCTGTATGATCGTCTCTGACTCCTCGGACTCAATCGCCAGCCTTTGGTGATCAGCCTGGACACGTTCAAGAAGGCGAGTGTTATCGGCTATCTTTTCCTCCACCTCTTTTCGCTCCTGCTCTTGAGCGACAAGGAGGCTATTCAGTGCTTCTTGGGCTTCATGAGATGAACCGGCATCATCCTCCAGGGATCGAAGCTCCCTCAGGTGCTGTCCCAGCTGATCCACCAGCAGCTGACTTGCCTGAGCTAGCGAAGGGCCTCCGGCCAATTTGATGTTCTCGACCTGGTTCTCGAGAAACATCTGGGCGAACTCAAGGGAGCTACCCCTAGTCAGGACGAAGTCGATGCATGTTCGCATCGAGCTAAGGAACTGCTGCACCGCCTGGCGTGTCAAAAGCTCCATGATATCATCATCCGAAGTGCTCCCCGATCCCCTTGTTGGCGCAAGAGTCGGGCTGACCACGGATACGGCAGGAACAAGAGCAGTCAATGGCACTTCTGGGGGTACCACCTCTACAGGAACCGCCACAGCTGACGACAGGGTAGTGAGCTCGGCCGCCTCAAAAACCTCAGCAGAGGCTTGAGCCGTATGGCCTTCTGGAGGGACACTGATCGCCAGACTCTCTACCTAGGCCCCCTCAGTTCTCTCTGCAAATTATCTCAACATTAGCCATAATGGTGAAGAGAGGAACAGTCAAGACATCAAAACTTCCTTACCAAGCTGGAGGTCCAGAAATGTCGAATCCTTGGGCGAACCCTGCAGAGTAGAAGCCTCCCTGGCTTCAGTGGTTGCCTCATCATCCCGCGGAGTGAAAGTCTCCCCGGTTTCAGTCGTTGCCTTCTCTGGAGGCATCGAACCCTGCAGAGTAGAAGCCTCCCTGGCTTCAGTGGTTGCCTCATCATCCCGCGGAGTGGAAGTCTCCCCGGTTTCAGTCGTTGCCTTCTCTGGAGGCATTGAACCCTGCAGAGTAGAAGCCTCCCTGGCTTCAATGGTAGCCTCATCATCCCGCGGAGTGGAAGTCTCCCCGGTTTCAGTTGTTGCCTTCTCTGGAGGCATCCCGGTGGCTAGAGTCTCGACTCCCTCCGGTTGGGTCAACTCTTGCACCATCTGCTCGATACGCGAGGAGGTTGCAGCCTCGGTGTCCTCAGCCAATCCTGCAACATAAAAGGAGAAGGTTAAGGCCTCCTCTTCAAAATGAAAAGGGAGATCAGGTCAGAAGGTGAAAAGAGTACCTTCAGCAGGAGCAACCGCTGGTGGTGACGTCGTCGCCAGCTCACACCCATGTATTTCCTCCTCCGAGATATGTGAGAATTTGCTCGGATCAGGAGGAGCAGGTTCGTCACCATAGTCGATCTCATCCTCAAAGTCGCTTTCCGTGTCGGATGAGGAAGACGACAGTTCAACGTAAGTGGCCTCGGTAGCCGGAGCCTTGCCTCTAAACACCCCAGTGGTAGGACTGGGGTCAACCATCCGAGGACTGGAAATGAAGACAGAGGGAGACCCAGGCTGTGGTGCCTCATCCCTCCTCTGAGCTGAGGAAGACTCGGGCTGAGCTGAGAGCCCCGGAATCTCAACATCGCCTCCGGTCATTATGTCGACCTCGAGCTCCTCGGTCTCGTCAGTGGCGGTGGGCCTGTCCGCAGGCTCCCTTCCTCTGCAATCCTGAGGCTCCTGCGGTGTAACCTGTGGGCATGGACTAAGGGAGTGTCATCCTTGTCCACCTCTTCCTCCCCCGGCTCCCCAACACCAGAAGGGATGTCCATGGATCGAGAAACTGCCGCCGTCAAGCCTCTCCGAACCTTCTTTGGGGCAGGCTCAGCAGTGGAAGTAGGGCCTTGATGACGCTTGCCCACCGCCTGTCGAGCCCTGGCTGGTCGCGGCTCGGCCCTAGTTGGTCGAGGCTCCGCACTTGTTGGTCGCGACTCCGCCCTAGTTGGCCGAGGCTCCGCACTTGTTGGTCGCGACTCCGCCCTTGTTGCTCGCGGCTCCTCCCTTGACCTTCTCCCGACCTCCCTCAGAGCCTTCAGATACAGCTCAACGCCTCGCTAGCGTTTCCCGGACCCCGACTTTGCTTCGAGATTTGCATTGATACTCTCAATGCATGAATACTCCGGAACAAAGTATGGTGTCTGGTTGACCTGGAAGTACCAGGTGCAGAAGCTGAAGCTCATACGGCATTTTGGCCCCTCGATAGGCAAGCGGAAAGTTGCTTCCGTCCCTCCGGCCACGCTGTAATACCAAGCCCGAGCACCTTCGAACAAATTCCCGTCGAAGGCGAGTTGGGCATTGGGATTGCCAACGTAGAGTTGATCATAGCCGAACTGACGGGCAAAACGACTCGGCATATACGGCTCGATCGTGCATGAAGTCCCTTGTCGGAAGAGCACATACCCAGGCCGAATATTGACCAACCACCAGAAGACTCCCGCGGACAGCTTCGTGAAGTCATCTGGGCCCGCAGAATCAATAAATAGATCCCCGAAAGATGCACCAGGGATCTCGGGGAAGCAGCGGTTCAGCTGGTAGTTCGTAGCATCTGAAATGCATTTCTGGACGTAATATATGTAAGAATTACGCCAGTCCGAACTCTCCAACCGCTGCACGAAAGGGACAAAACCCTCACTCTAGGGCACCGGCGTCATCAAGGAGGGACAGTGCATCACATACCAAGCCATCAGGTATGTGTATGGCAACTCGACCCGAGGGTTGGGGCGTTTCACCGTCGGCTTCCCCTCTGCATCAACGATCGGCTTCCCCTGGGAGTCGACAGCCTTTCCCGCCTCACAGAAGCTGTGGGTTAACGCCCGCAACCCGCTCTGAATGCCAGCCGCCATGGCCGGGAGAAGGGCTACGGGTCTACCATAGGCCAGGAGCACCGCCGGATACACTACATCGGCGACAATGACTTCGTGTGGCAGCGTGGGCACCACACAGCGCTTCAACCACAGCATCAAGAAGCCCGCCAACAGTGCTCGATCGGAGATAGGAATCCGGGCTTGATTATGAAAGCTTTCGAAAACCATATCAGGTTTGAAACCGTCCTCGTTCGAAACTGTGGTGTAGAAGCCTTCAGGAGCCTGGGTGATCCTGTCTTCAATTTCCTCGTCGGAGCTGGGAACCAGTCGGGTGACCGGATGGTCTTTCTTGTTGACACCGTTAAACAAGTAGCTGGCCCAAGACAGCTGCTTGACTCCTCCCGACCTCAAAGTGGTTAGCTGGCCGCAAATATGGAAGTGGCATAACACTTCCCAATAAGTCTCGTACATTTGAGGAGACCTTTTCTTCATAAGGTTGAGCTCCTCGGTGGATGGGATATATTCCTCATAAGGAGAATCCCCTGTTGCCAGCCCCGAGACCTCATGCAACTCGTGCAGGGCAAGGCCCATCTCTCCGACCGGGGTGAAGAATGTCCCCGTCAAAGGATTGTAACGCTCCAGGATCCCGAAGAAGTTCTGAGAACTCGGCTGGATTCCCCACTGCACGGCCCTGACTGCTGGATACAGCCCACATGCTCCAGCAGATCTCCAAGACTGGCAAGGATGAAGCTCACCATCCTGTACCACCAATACTTCTCAGTGGTATGGACCCACCCGGGCGCACGAAACTCGACCGGATAATCACCCTCTACTTGCATGAACGAGTTGAGGAAAGTAGTGCCGAGTTTTGGTATCTCCCCGACTGGGAGATCAGACTTGCGCGACCCGGGGAACAGGCCGAGAACCGCCCTACCATGACTGTCATGACGGTATACCTTCTGGGAGCCCAAGTCACCGAGGGTAACCTCAGGGACGTAGCGGGAAACGTCCCATTTCATCTTCCGCGGGACGGACATGTGCTGGAGGTAAGACAGCGGGAACATCCTCTCCATGACTGGAAGAAAGAATCTTCTATCTCCTATCTGACGGAGCCATCTATAATTTCCATCATACATGGAATAGCCGCCATCGCCAATACGATCTCCGAAGAAGAAGGCAGGCTTCTCTAGCTTGACGCGAGCATCCGTTTGGAATGTTGCATCAGTCATAAGCGCCCGAAGGGTTGTCCTGTCAACATCAGAAATCCTTTTCTTGCGCTCCTGCGACCGGTCAGCAGTCACAGGTACAGTCCTTTGCAGCACAAAGGTCAAATTACGGTCGGCACCACCTACATGTCCAAAATAGCGATTCTTGGCGAGTAGGGCAGTAGGGTGTGGCACTGCAAAAGAAAAAGGCACTTGATCAGACATCTTATCCGAAATAAGAAGAAAAAAATACCAAGTGTCTGCAGTTCAAACGCAGAAGAGATACTGGACGCAGGAATTATCAAGTCCGTGTCCAGACCTGCAAATTCGCGTCAAGGTGAAAGAAACGCAAGGATCAAATCCGCATTCTGCAAACCAAGACTTACAAAAATTTCTAATTCTAAGTGCTTGGACTCAGGTGCCAGATTCATCTAAATCGGCAGCTGATGGCACAGAACGCAAGGATCAAATCCGCGTTCTATAAACCAAGACCGCGCCCGAACCCTTCACAATTAGAAATATTGTAAGTGAAGGATCCGAAGTGCAGAGCCTACTGGCACCAGGACGTCAAACCCGCGCCTTGGTTATCAACTCAAAGACTGCGTCTGAGACCGCGTCTGAGAATCAAACCGGTTCATATCCTGTGTTAATGGTTCTCCTCCACAAAGATGTCTTTTAGGGTTCCTCAAACTTCCAGTAATGGTGAAGTTTAACCTAAATGGCATTTTACCTCGGAAAATAACGCCCTGCGCAGAGGAAGCGCCCCTCTGGGCCTCGGCGACGGTAGCCTTTGAGGACGATGCGGTTGGCTTGGTCTTGGGTGCCATCGCTAGTTCGAAAATCCAGTAATGGAGATGAACCGTTCAAAAATCCAGTAACGGAGTTGAATAGTTCAAGAGATGAATAGAGAAGGAAAATTCTCTTTCTTAATTCTCTAAGCAAGTGCGTTCGGAGAAGAAGAGATGTCTCTCCAACTGTTGCCTTTTATAGGCACAAGGATTCGCGAAGATACGCGGCGCGTGGCTCGATTAGTTCTGCAGCGAGTCATCGCTTGACGCGTGGAGCAAATTAATTTCTCTGCAGCGAAGATCGCGCACCGTAGCCCTGCAGCGAGTCATCGCTTGACACGTGGAGCGAATCATTTAATGAACCAGGAAGCCCGCGCGCCAAAAGGTGAAATCCCGCCGGTTCCCCAGGCCAACTGGCAGCGCAATCATGACCCGCGCGCCAAAAGGTGAAATCCTGCCGGTTCCCCAGGCCAGCTGGCAGCGTAATCATGACATGGCACGAATTCGCACCCGACGGCCACGTCTCTTCAATGGTCGTGCCCCGTCAGCACCACCATAAATGCACCCAGAAAGTCGCGTTGCGTTCAGAAAATCGCGTCTTTATTAGAGGTGCGTTTTTCCTAAGTCCGCGTCCGTCCAAGCGGGCCTAACATCGCGTCTGCCTTATGGAAGATCAGTCGCGTTTCCATTGCCAAAAGACGCACCCTATGGAAGTCGCGTCTTTAAAGCAGTACCATCTCTGCTTTTCAAAAAAAAGAACCAGCGTTCAGTCCCTGCTTCTGTAAATCAGTTCAAACAGTACACCGGCACGAGCAGGCGACCAACCACTCCTGGCTTAAAGCACCCCCTTGACGGACTTAAAAGCAATCGGGGAGGTTTAGACTGTGTATCTAGACACTCGACACGATCAACTCTGGTGGCTTCAAAGAGTTCAACAGTACACTCATGAAGACCAACTCCAGATAAGATCGAACCCGGAGCATTAACAGTCCAGCCATGAAGGTGAACTCAGCTAGAGTCCAAAGTATTTCGAAATCCGTTCCAGTTAACTGCGGAATATCGAAAACTTTGGAGGGGGTTCTGTAGGCTGTCTAAAAGTCACTAAAAGACAAGCCAATAAAAGCAGAGTCTCAAGCATCAAGGCTCGTTGGCTCGACACCCGCGTCTCAGCATCAAGGCGCGTTGGCTCGACACCCGCGTCTCAGCATCAAGGCGCGTTGGCTCGACACCCGCGTCTCAGCATCAAGGCACGTTGGCTCGACACCCGCGTCTCAGCATCAAGGCGCGTTGGCTCGACACCCGCGTCTCAGCATCAAGGCGCGTTGGCTCGACACCCGCGTCTCAGCATCAAGGCGCGTTGGCCCGACACCCGTGTCTCAGCATCAAGGCGCGTGGGCTTGACACCCGCGTCTCAGCATCAAGGCGCGTGGGCTCGACACCCGCTTCTCAGCAATAAGGCGCGTAGGTCTAAACCCGCGCCTCAGTTGTAACCACCCGGATTACGGGGCCAGTCACCGCACAAGTAGCGGGAAGTGGCCCCTCATTGTGGAGCGTTTTCAGGGGGCACGTTCACCCCTGAGACCTCTATAAATAGCCCCGTCGCTATGAAGAAGAGGTGGGATTTTTTTTTTGTCGGATTTTGGTCGAGACAGACGGATCCTAAAATCAGCAATCGGCAATCAGAGATCACAGAGAGAGAGAGAAAGACCGAGACAGGAGAGAGCTCAACTCTTCGTCAAGCTTGCTGCGTACGAGCTGCTCTTCGCCTACCTTCTCTTTGAGAGTTTTGGTAGACAAAGCTGTGTTACTCTTTCTACTAGCCAGAGAGAAGATCCCCCGACGGTCCCGACGGTCATCCGGTCAACGGAGAACAAGACTCACTCTCCACCGCCACACGAAGAACCCAGCCTTAAACAAAGGGAGGATTCAAGACTCAACATCCTCCCTCCCTTGTAACTGGAAGGAAAAGTCTGGTTGTAATAGTTTCATTTGATTCAAGGAAATCTTTACACCCATCACTATCTCTTCTTCTTTCGGCGCATACAAAGAGATGTGTGATGCCATCTCCTTCTGGCAACGTCGTCCTCCCCACTGTCTTATTGCTAGTCGTTCGTCTGGTACACGGTCGCTCTCTTGGACTTCTTCCGGCGATGGTGTACAATATTCAACGAGGTCTTCGTGCATTGACAGAGACTTTCTGCAGACCACCGACAACGAAGAGGAAAAAAGGGACGATCTTATCTCGCGATGGACCGAACCCCAGGATTGGATTTCCATACACTTACTTGATGGCATGGTTTGCTCTTCACTGTCCAGCTATTATTCAAGCTGGGGAAGAGCCTCCAGAGGATGTTCGGGCAGCGCATCTCCGTCGATTTAAGGGCTCCTCATGGTTGCGGACTTACGTGACTACGGTCCGTAAGTTGTTACGCCAGTACGACATGTATAGTCTCTTCCGGTGCTTCCTCCATCCGCAGTGCAGGTTATGGTGAGGAATTCAAAGATGTCAGGGACGGTAAAATGTCATTGAGCAGGGGAATCTTTGAATGGCTGGTAATCGGTCGCTAATATTACACATTCATTATCATATCTCATACTTATTATAGAATAAACTCTGCTTTTTCCTAATTATTGTTTAATTTATTTGTAGGCCCATTACTAAAGGAGAGGGAAGAGAAACGAGCCCAAAAGCCCATCAAATTCTGATTTAAATTAGAATTAATTCGAAGTCAGTAAATCAGGGCAGATCAGGTGGGTTCAGATCGGTTGAAAATCAGTTAAAATATATCTCTTCAAATCAATCCTAAAGCGAACGATCAAAGGCCATTTCGTCACAATTCAGAAGATAAAACTGAAAATCTAAAGTCAGATCCCGAAACCAGGCAGCTCCACCCCTCGGCTGTGGCCACTGGCCACAGCAAGGTTGCGAAAACGCGGCCTTTGCCGCGTTTTTACGGCTTTGTTAGGGAGTAAGAGGGAGCGTTTGCTCCCCCTATCTTCTTACGTCTATCCCCGTTGGGTTTTACCTATAAATACAGGGTTTTCCAAAGACCAGGGGCAACGATGATACAGAGATAGAATTTAGTCCACTATTTCATTTCTTTTAGAATAGGTTTTTATTTTTCTTTTTATGTAATTTTTAGTTTTCATTTATGTAATTCAGAAGAGATCATAGTTTCATAGGAAAATGAGAATGAAGCTTCTGCTGAGAGTGACACCAGTGTAAGTTGTTCTTCTTTTCTCTTATTGTTATGAAGTCAAATCTATAGTTACCTTTTTATGTACTTTGTTTTTGTGTTCTTCTTCTTTTCTTTTCTACTTCACTCATTCTTGTACCAATTGCTATCCAAGTGAGTCTTATAGCATCGAAGGAGCCTAGCCTTTGCGAATGCCACCGATAGCTCATGACGATGGATTTTAGTCTCAGTCTATATCATTTCATGCTTGTTTTGTCTTGATGATGTGATGTGAAAGAGATGAGAGTCAACTCTTATGGGCTATGAGCTGATTGCCTCCACTTCAAGGTAACATCGTCACCAAAGATTCAAGGTATGCTTTTGGTCAAAGGAGGTAAGTAATTATTTTTAATTTCTTTCTTTTAACTTTTAGTGTAAATTACCAACACCACAATCTTCCAAATCTCTTTCATTCTTTTTCAATTTCTTTGTACATATCACTTCTATTTTTTTTCACCTTCTCATTCTACCACTTTCTTTATAACTTGGCTTTAACTCCATTTTTCTCTTTTCTTTTTAAGAACTAAAAGAAGAATTTTAACCATTAATTGTAGCATAAAAGAGAACTTGCTAAACAAGCTTCCATCACTAGTCCCTCCTTGTAAATCACGACCCGCATAGCCACTTGCTATTGCGGTAGCATTGAGTACTTGTACTCTTTATTCTTAAGTTCTGAAATTCTGTATTTTGTGTGCAGGTAAAACCTCAATCAAATTTTGGCACCATTATCGGGGAGGGACGATAAGTTATTCTCTTTGTAGATTTATATTTTTGGTTAACTTTCTTCTTTGTTTTTGGTGTACAGATTTAACAAGGAATTTTTGCTGCAGTGGACATATAAGTGACCCTGGACTCTGCTCAAGAAAGCAGAGCCCAGAAACCCTCATATTTGCTACATTCCTATGGCAATCTGAGTGAACTACTAACTTGTATCTTCTGCAGGTTGGCTGCATTGCATAGTTTAATCTCTGTAGCATTTATTTTCTTGTTTGACTCACTATATATATATTTCTAACACAACAGTAAAAAGTTGAGTAAATGCTAAAAATGATTTAGACTTTGCATTTAGGCACGTGTCTATTTTATTACATTTCCTATTTACTATTGAAGAGTGCTGGGCCAAGGTATGTGTGCATAGCATTTAGTATTTTTTTCTATATACTTATACACTGCACTAAATTGATTTAAGGGCTTGTCTTATAAACAAGATAAGGTGGGGAGGTCATTACCCTCCCTTAGCCCACAAACAATCTCCTCACTCACTAACCCAAGCCTAATTAAAACTGAGTAGACGTTAGCCCTAGGGACATCTTGGACTCAAATAGGAGACTGAACTAAGGGGAAGTTGATTTGAATCTGATTCTTATCAAATCGGTGACTAAGGTTGGGGATTGAGGAGCGAAACCTCGAAGGCTGGTGGTTTGGCTTAATTAGGCCCGTCGCTTCTGCGCGAATACCTCCCACCAATCTTGCCCCTAGCTGGCCGATTAACTTGTGGTCAGATTAGCAATATACCCCCCGTGGACAGTCTAACCAGTTAGGAGTCGTCTAGGTCTAAGGTTTACCCTAACTTAGGTTAGATTTTTTTCTTTTTATTTGTTTGCTTATTTGTTTGTTTTTCTTTATTTGTGTTTGACATTTCTTGTGTGATATGGCTTATAATAACAATTTTTCTAATTTTAATGGTAATCCATTTTACACCCCAACCACTTTTTCGGATATTACCAACCCAGCATATCATAGCTTCCAACCTAGTGTGCCGGATTGGTCTTATCGAATTAATATAACTTATGCCCCAAATCTTATGACCATAATTTCTAAAAAATTTCAACTCTTCACAGAGTCAATGGGGATTCACCTACCCCGAGCCCAATTTTCAACTAACTTGTCCTCCTTATCTACCTTGTCCACAATATTTTCGAGATTCATACTCAGTTCCACTAGTTCAAAACAGAAAACCATCAATGTTAGAAATGAGTATGCGTGAGTCCAAGCAACAATCACAAAATCTGACGGACTCCCAATTTCATCACAAATTCCAAAATAAAACTTCATCTTTTCCAGTCCACTCGCAATAAAACGATGAACTAATCGACTATGAAAAATGCTTGAAGCCATAACTCAGGTCAAATCGCTCGTAATCATGCATAGATCTAATGGTCCAAACTCTCCATTCTCACCATTTAACCATTTCTGATGTCGCTAACCATTCTGTTAGAGCCGAAGAATCATGTTGTTTTGGAAAACAAAAATTCCATTTCAGCACCCCATTTGAACTTGCTCTAACTCTAAATTTTGAAAATGACATTGACAGTTTGGCAAGTTATCCCTTTCCTAAAATTGAACTTGAGAATGAATATGATCCTGAACTTCAACTGGGTGATTCAATTCTACTTCCTGATTCAATAATGACTCCGGTGTCTTCACCTGATTTCAATTTTTTTCCAAGTCAACATTGGATCTTGTGCTAGTTCATCATGAAATTGGATCGCCAATCTTTTATGATCATCATATGGAACTTGACCAATTTCATACTTTTGAAAGTCCCATTGACAAATTGGCAAGTTCTCATTTTTATGAAATTGAACTCAATGAGTAATGTGACCTAGATTCTCAAATTTGTCATCCAGTTCAAATTTCTGAATCAATATTGATTCCTATTTTGTTACCCGACTTGAGTAATATTTTAGAATCAGTTTTGATTCCCACACCTGTCATTCTTGAACCTGAATCACCAAATTAAGTCACATCCATTGTGAAGAAATGAATGTGGACTTGAGTTTTAACTTCTTGATTTGGACCCACTTCCTGAACCAATCTCGACTCCTGAATCTTTACTTGACTTAAGTCACTTTTCTGAGTCGGTATTAGTTCCCGTACTTCCTAAATCCAAGTCAATCATTTCATCTTTCCACACTCCATTTTGGGACAAGGGTGTTGATAAAATTGACTCCGAAATTAATTATGAAATTTAAAAATTAGATGGGGTAAAATATTTAATAAAAATCATTCATGTATACATCATTTTAGTGGGCTATATTAGAGAGGTTTCTGGTGGGTTCTTCCAAACTCCACAAAAATTCAATTGGGCCGCATTTTGCGGACCAATCAGACTACCACCGGAACCATCACCTTAAGGTAATATTTTCCTTCCCTTTCTTCTTTTTCATGCATCTATGCATTAATTCATACATTGAGGACAATGCATGAGATAGGTGTGGGGGGGTCTAACATAACTTAGGTTTTTCATTTTATAAAAAAAAGAAAAAATTAACATTTTCTTTAGTTTTAAGAACTTTTGAAAATAAAAATAATATTTTGATATATTTTTTGTAAGAAATTAAATCAATTTTAAGGAATAGGAAAATCAAAATTAGGATTTCTTATACTTGGTCAAAATAAGATTATTTATTTGATTTTTAGGTTTAGGAAGATAATTTGTCAAAGTAATTTAGTCTTGATCTTTATCTTGATGAAATATGCACAGTTCATACACTTACACACTTAGGGTTTAAAAACAAAGATTCTTACGTCTTAAAAAAAGAAAAAAAGAAAAAAAGAAAAAATATATCTCATCTAATTATTTATTAAGAAAGACTTGGTATTTATGCGAAAGATGATTAGATAAGTTTGAGAAAAATATATATATAAAAATCCTCTGATTAAGCTGGGTATTTGTGCCTAATAAAGCATAAGTATTCACGCCTAAAAGCGGTTCATATAATAAAATCCTTAGTTTGGAGGCCTTATTTGCTCGAGTCCTTAAGTCCTTCGGGTATTTTCTCACCCGGTGCCCTAAGACTATCCGGTTTGGGTATCACCGATTAGAGGTTTGTTACATGGGTAGATTAGAAAGCATAATAGAACTAAGAAATAATACCCAAAAAATAAATAAATAATAATAAATAAGGCATAAGCGTTAGAGTTAAAGAACCTTTAGTCAAAATTTCACGGTCACAGAGGTGCATATGACTTAGGGTAAAGTAATAAACTAGATGAGAAGTACAATTTGACTCCTTACTTTGATTAATAACAAATTTTTGAATAGAGACTAAGTTTAGGAATGAAAAATTCTATTTTCCTATAACTTATAGATTAGTTAGATCTTACAATAATATTTCAAATATTTTTTCAAAATGTGTTTTCAAAATACTAACATTTTTCTCTTTCTTTACGGATTTTGTAGGTGCAATACACTGAAAACCCTCACGAGATAAAACTCGTCCTCTAGGAGAAACCTAGAGGTTTAACGGCTTGTTGCACATGCTCAGTGCAATCGCGTAACCTACGAAAGTGGTCTAATAATTTTTTGTTTAATTGTTTTGCTCGAGGACGAGCAAAAGATAGGTATGGGGGTGTGATCGATCGCTAATATTGAACATTCATTATCATATTCTCATATTATTACAGAATAAAATTTATTTTTTTCTAATTATTGTTTAATTTATTTGCAGGCCCATTACTAAAGGAGAGGGAAGAGAAACGAGCCCAAAAGCCCATCAAATTCTGATTTAAACCAGAATTAGTTCGAAGTCAGTAAATCAGGGCAGATCAGGTCAGTTCTGATCGGTTGAAAAATAGTTAAAAACATATCTCTTCAAATCAATCGGTTAAAGCCAACGATCAATGGCCGTTTCGTCATAATTCTGGGGATAAAACTGAAAATCCAACTGAAGATAAAGTCAGATCCTGAAACTAGGCAACTCCACCCCTCGGCTATGGCCACCTGGCCACAGCAAGGTCGCGTTCCTTTGCCGCATTTTCGTGGCTTTGTTAGGGAGTTAGGGGAGAGTTTGCTCCCCCTATCTTCTTACATCTATCCATGTTGGTTTTTGCCTATAAATACAGGGTTTTTCAGTGACCAAGGGGAACGATGATGCAGAGATAGAATTTAGTCCACTTTTTCATTCCTTTTAGTATAGGTTTTTGTTTTTCTTTTTATGTAATTTTTAGTTTTCATTTATGTAATTCAAAGGAGATCAGAGTTTCATAGAAGAATGAGAATGAAGCTTGTGCTAAGAGTGATACCAGTGTAAGTTCTTCTTTTCTCTTAAGTGTTATGAAATCGAATCTATAGTTACCTTTTTATGTACTTTATTTTGTGTCTTCTTCTTCTTTTCTACTTCACTCATTCTTGTACCAATTGCTATTCAAGTGAGTCTTATAGCATTGAAAGAGCCTTGCCTTTGCGAGTGCCACCGATAGCTCATGACGATGGATTTTAGTCTCAGTCTGTATCATTTCATGCTTGTTTTGTCTTAATGATGTAATGTGGAAGAGACGAGAATCAACTCTTATGGGCTATGCACTGATTGCCTCCACTTCAAGGTAACATCGTCGCCAAAGATTCAAGGTAAGCTTTTGGTCAAAGGAGGTAAGTAATTATTTTTAATTTCTTTCATTTAACTTTTAGTGTAAATTACCAACACCACAATCTTCCAAAACTCTTTCATTTTTTTCAATTTCTTTGTACATATCACTTCTATTTTTTTCACCTTCTCATTCTACCACTTTCTTCCTAACTTAACTTTAACTCCATTTTTCTCTTTTCTTTTAATAACTAAAAGAAGAATTTTAACCATTAATTGTAGCATAAAAGAGAACTTGCTAAACAAGTTTCCATCGCTAGTCCCTCCTTGTGGATCACGACCCGCATAGCCACTTGCTATTGCGGTAGCATTGAGTACTTGCACTCTTTATTCTTAAGTTCTGAAATTCTGTATTTTATGTGGAGGTAAAACCTCAATCAACTAGTTAGCATCCGGCGTTCTCATCTGGTGTACATGAGCGGGGATACCTGCTATTTAGAGCCGTACGTCCCCAGCCGGCTTGCTCGTCAGTTCAGATATAATCAACTCTATGTTGGCAACCCGAACACTAACCTGGCCTTCATGGGATGCCTCATTGATGGTGCTCGCACCTAGCAGTTCTTCATTGCTGGCAGTACTGAGGCACGGCTGTGCATACCGTCGAGGACCCCAAACCTACTGATGACTTTGGGGTTCTGCCAATGGTACAGAAATTCAATCTCCGCGCCTACTGTATTTTCTATTAACTCCTTCGGCTTAAAGTGGATCTCCTAGTGACTGAAGCAGAAAGTTACTGAGAAGGTTGAGGGCAAACGAGTTCGGGTGCCAGGCATTCTGGAGTTTATTGCCACTGCCAACAGTAAGGCTTCGGACGCTGAAAGCCCTCGCTTTGAAGAAGTTGCTGGTGCTGAGGTTTCAGCAGATGCTCCTAGCGGGGTAGGCACGGCCCCTATGGAAGACGTGGAAGTGGATGACGTAAGGAAGAAGATCCTGACGTCCACTTCAAGCGGAAGTGGCAAGGTGGATCCCGCAGGAAGAGGGTAGTAAAGAAGCCTCGTCGCTACACTCCCACTGTTACTGCAGACGCTGAATCAGCCGTAGTCCCTCCTCCTCCTGTCCCATTAGTTATTAAACCAGCGACGTAGAAACAGACAACTGAGAAGGCTATTCCTGACTTGGGTAAGACCACTTCCACATCACACACACACACACACACACACACACACACACACACATACATACATACATACATACATACATACATACATACATACATATACATATATATACATATATATATATATATATATATATATATATATATATATATATATATATATACATATATATATATACATACATACATACATATATATATATACATACATACATACATATATATATATATATATATATATATACATATATATATATGTCTTCTCTTTTTTTTTATTTCCTCCTTTCATGCAGCTAACTTGTTCAATTTGTGATTCAGAAACCAAAGCCGCAGGAGAACAGGAGGGTTATTATGATCCTCTATTTACCTATAAGGAGGGCGACGAGGCTAGCTACTTCGTCATTTCTGAGGATTCCGAAGGTGACGCAGGTGATGTCAGCCCTTCAGATGCTAGGGCCTCCAAAGGGAGTCCAATGGCTTCAAACTCCATAGGATGGACTACGAAGCCCTCGGCAAGCAAAGGCAAGCTGGACATTCCTGTTACGGAAGCAGTCAGGATGGATGAAGTCCTTCCTGAGGTTGCTGCTGGAGCCTCTCCTACTACTGTCAAGATTTCTCCCATGGAGCTCGCTGGAATTAGTGTTGTTGCTGTCGCCGAGGCGGTTGGGACGATATCATCTCTTGGTAATACCTTAACCATTTGTAAGCAACCTTTCTTTGATATTATTATATCTTGGTTCAATAAAATACTTTTTGTAGGTGTTCCGTTGTTGGGTACATCAACTTTGAGGGAACCAACTAGTCTTCCTGTGGAATTTAGGTAAGAGACAAGTACTCCAGCTACCGTGGATATTGCGGAGTTAGACGTCTTGTATCGCAACCTGCCCTCTTATCAGCCTGAACTACTGGTGACTCTAGGATGGCCGAGGAGATGATGGCTGCAGAACCAATCGCACTCCCTGCTGAGCCGGTTGATGAAACGACGGTGGTTTCTCTAACGCCACCAGTCTTGGCAACTACTGGGCTGAGGATAATCACCAATCCTACCTCTCTAACGCTGATTATCGAGCCGGTTCTTCCTGAAGTAGTTACCAGTCCTACCTCTATCGTGGCTGGTGTACTAGTTTCGATGAAGAATCCTCCCCGATCACCGGTGAGCCCTCAGCTAGTGCTTCTGCCATTTCCTCCACCGTTATGACAGTGAAACCGGTAGAAGATTTGTCTTTTGGGACTACTCGCTCACTGATAGTAATTGAAGCCGAGAAAGAATTTATAGCTGAGATGGTTGACAACTTTTACAAGAGCCTAAAGCGATCTGTTGCTTTGGACTTGAAGGGTTCAACCACCTAATTTTCTACTCTAAAGGTGGTCCTCTCTCAAAATATCGAAAGCATTTGAGACTTCGGAGGGGATGACCGGGCTGCCGCATTGGAGCTTCTGGTGGAGAGGCTTGAGAAGGATGTGGGCGAGTGGTGTCACCTTAGCAGTTCAGACTTGGATTCCTCAGTTGATGAAGAGCTTGAACACCTCATCACTCAAATGCGTAAGGCTCACCTTGCAGCTCAGGAAGCGACCAAGGCAATATCTTCAGGTCTAAAATCCTTGAAAATAAGGAAAGCAGAAATTGGAGATGCCATTGACGCTTCCAATAATGCTCTTCTTGATGCTGAGAATAAGATTGAAAATGCTAAGGAGATGATCAAGAGGGTCAATCTTCTCCTATCCAAGGCTAAACCGGTGCGTCTTGAGGAGATCGCTCGGCTGGAGCAGCTCAAAGCCCAAAATGATGAAGTCCTGCAGCAGGAGTTAGCACAGAGGGCAACTTTGGCTGAAATTGAGGCTCGTCTGTCCAAGACGGTGAACTTTAATAAAGCTGAGTTAAGATCGCAGGCAGTTGTCAGAGTTGCTGAAGAGAGGAAGAACAAGCTGGTTGCCCTCAAAAAATGGATCAAGTCCTATGAAGCACCATCGTAGCTTGTAATCCATGTATTCCCCTTTTTTTATTGAATCAATAAAATAATTTTATTTGACTCTTTTACTGTCCCTGTTGTATTTCCTGCTTGTTTTATCTTCTGAGTTTACAACAGTATAACTAATCTATTCAGAGGTCGATGACATGATAGAATTAGTTATTTGATAAATTATCACCAATAAATTTGAGAAATGACTCGACTCAAATCATGTTGGGATAAGAATGGGAGAGAGTGAACTTGACGATCTTTACTTTTCAGAGGTAAATATTAACATAACAGATTAAAGATCATTGAATTTATGAATAGGTTATGATGAATTAGACGCCACAACCAGTAATAGTTTTTACTGAACTAAGACAAATGAAGTCTAGAATTTGCCAGATAAAGTGACAAACTAGACATGATTGGTCAAATTTGCCATTCAGAGGTGATGATCTAGACATGATGACAAAATGGAGGTGAACCCGATTTTAGGGACCCGTCCATTCAAAGGTGATAAACTGGATGATAGACTAAGACACACTAAACTTCAGATCCGTTGCCAGAGGTAGTCGTATTAACTTGGTAGCTAGTTCATAAGGAACTGTAGAGATACATTGAATCTGGACTCCTATTGGTTCAGAGGTGGTTGACTGGACATGATCGACTAAGGGGTCTCAAACTTACAATCCGCTGTTCAGAGGTTTAATGTTAACATGGCAGTAAGAACTTTCAGCCTTGATAGAGGAAAGGAGAACAAAGTTATGGACTCATCTGTTCAGAGGTGGTGAACTGGACATGATAGTTAGAGTACCGTAAAAGAGAGAGATCTAGGTATTCATCAGTTCAGAGGTAACATGGACATAACCGATTGGAAGTTGCTAGACTCTGAGCCCTGTCGTTTGGAGGTGGCAAACTAGACATAACGACAAAGGTATAGTCCCTACTGGACTGAAAGATGAGACTTGGTTACCTGTCAGTTCAGAGATAATATGGACAAAACCGATTGGAAAGCCCCAAGCTCAGCATTTCTTTGCCGTTCAGAGGTGTTAAACTGAATGTAACGATAAAAAGAAAGAATTCCCCAAGGGGGAGATCATAAACTACGTGGGAAAATTGATATCTCCTTTGGATTTTATTTGGAAGAAATTGTCAGACGTATATTGTTAACGTGACAACCAAGAAAGTCCATTAGGGATTCGGGAGGGAGATAATAGACTTTGAAGAGAGTCTACTAGAAAATTGCTGGGGAGTTAAGAAAATATGAATCCCATTAACGTGACAAAAAGAACTCTATGGGGATTCAGGAGGGGATTT
Organism: Agave tequilana; assembly: GCA_038442645.1. NCBI lineage: Eukaryota > Viridiplantae > Streptophyta > Magnoliopsida > Asparagales > Asparagaceae > Agave > Agave tequilana. Next base: position 32,769 of record JAVJIF010033060.1, on the reverse strand, counting down.
GTAAAGCAGCCTGTCAGAGGTGTTCAAACATAACAACAATTTGAATACACCTGTCATTCTATTAAGAAAATGATGTGTGGAATTTTGATCTGTTGGGGACATTGATTTTATCTGCGGGGAAATTATTTGAGTCTCACTGTCAGAGGTTTAGTGTTAACATGATAATGTTTGATTCGTGATTTATGTGGTCCTACCATTCTATGGACAGGAATAGGTAAGTGATTTTGGAGAGGAATCAAGTGGGATCAGGTCCCTTAGGATTTTTAGTAAACTTTTTGGCACGCCTTTACCAACTACCGTTTGAGTTGGGCTAGCCATGCTATTCCCCTCAGCATGATGAGTTGTCGAGGACTTATGTTAGGCTTAAGGGCCAACATTTTCCTCTATCCTTAGCCGTTGGAGGCGTTGGATCATTTTGTTACTTTAAATAATATAATGTACCTCCTGGGTTTTTACTCTGTAGATGAGCTGGGGATTAAAGGAGTGGCTACGAGTTCCGCGAGAACTTTATCTGAAGAGTAACCTTCCTTATGGACTCTCTGTCAATCCTTATCTTGTTTTCGTGTTGGAAAGATTATGTAGAAGGATGCGTCATGAACCTTCTTCAATGAGTTCGTCTTGACAAGTCATCAGCTAAACTCCTTTGATCTTTTATTCGATCGGTTACAGCGTTTTTGATATGAATGTGGAAACAGTGGAAAGGCTCTGCAAGAGGATGCGTCACGAACCTTCTTCAATGAGTTTGACTTAATAAGCCATCAGACAAACTCATTTGATCTTCCATTCGATTGTTCAGACCCTTTGGTCGTTGGGTCAAGCTTTGATCAATCGAGCAGGGAGGTATGCCACCACTGTATATAGAAAAGTCAGGCTAGATAGACCATCCTTCTGATTGTAAAGAAGAACGCTTGAAACTATTTCTTGGGCATGCTTGACTTCAAAATATGACCTATTCTTTTAAGTTAAAGATAGGTACATGTCTATATACTAGAAAAGAGAGACAAGGCTAAAAACAATTTGACGTCTTGCCTTTATCTTTTCTTCGATATTTACATCATGCATCATAATATCACCGATGTTCAATGGACTCGGCATTATTCGACCACAATGTGATTCACTGAATGAGGAAAGAAGCTTCTCTTTGGCTCTCTTCCAAACATTTAGAATCCCAAACTCTAATCCATCATTGTCATTGCTTCAATATTGACATCATGCATCACCATGTTCAATTGGTTCGACGTCAATCGACGGTGATGTGATCTGATGATAGGATAGCTTCTGATGAGTTCACAGGTGAACTAGAGAAGAGTGACAAGGATAAAACTGACATTCATAACCTTATTTCTTCTTCAATGTTACCAGTGTTCGATTAGCTCGACACTGGTCAACAGTAAGTTAGAGAAGAGTGACAAGGCTAAAATCAGAATTTATAACCTTATCTTTTCTTCAATGTAATCGATGTTTGATCAGCTCGACACCGATTGACGATGGATTAGAGAAGAGTGACAAGGCTAAAACAACTTGACATCTTGCCATTATCTTTTCTTTGATATTTACATCATGCATCATAATATCACCGATGTTCGATTGACTCGGCGTTATTCGACCAAAATGTGATTCACTGAATGAGGAAAGAAGCTTCTCTTGACTCTCTTCCAAACATTTTGAATCCCAAACTCTAATCCATCATGTCATTGCTTCAATGTTGACATCATACATCACGAATGTTCAATTGGTTCGACGTTGATCGACGGTGATATGATTTGATGATAGGATAACTTCTGATGAGTTCACAGGTGAACTAGAGAAGAGTGACAAGGCTAAAACTGACGTTCATAACCTTGTTTCTTCTTCGATGTTACCAGTGTTCGATTGGCTCAACACTGGTCAACAGTAAGTTAGAGAAGAGTGACAAGGCTAAAATCAAAATTTATAACCTTATCTTTTCTTCAATGTAACTAATGTTTGATCGGCTTGACACCGATTAATGATGGCTTAGAGAAGAGTGACAAGGCTAAAACCGAAATTTATAACCTTATCTTTTCTTCAATGTAACTGATGTTTGATGGGCTCGACACTGATTGACGGTGGATTAGAGAAGAGTGACAGGCTAAAATCAGAATTTATAACCTTATCTTCTCTTTAATGTAACCGGTGTTCGATCGGTCCGACAGCGATACGATCTGCAAAGAAAGAAGCTTTTCCTTAGCATTTTTCCCAAACATCTTGGATTTGACAGTTCTGATCAGAGGTATAATGTTAACCTGACCGTAAGAAGGATTCTATCAAGGATAATACTTCTTCAAGAATCTGCCATTGATCGGCATCATGAGCGTATCACTGTCTGGAGTTATAAGGCGATGTGCTCCATTTGAGTAGACTATTTCTATTACGAACGGTCCTTCCCATTTGGGCTGAAATTTGCCTTTAGTTTTGTGTGTCATGATCATGGGTCGTCTGACGGCTAAAATCAAATCTCCTTTTTGGAATACCCTTTGTTTAACTTTCTTATTGAAGGCTTTCGAGATTCGAGCTTAGTACAACTCAATGTGTTGTTGAGCTTGTAGTCGTTTCTCATCCAGGCTTCGAGTTCTTGAAGACGTAACCGATCATTATCTTCCTTAGTCATCTTGGATGCTAAGGCGACCCATAGTGATGGCATCTGGATTTCTAGCGGTATGATTGCTTCGCACCTGTATACCAGAGAAAAAGGCATATTGCCTGTCGCAGTTCGGACCGTAGTTCAGTAAGCCCAAAGACATTCACCGAGCTTCTCATTCCAGTCTCACTTGATAAAACGAATTTCTTGAGAAGCTTGATAATTATCTTGTTGAATGCTTCTGCTAAGACATTATCAACAGGATTATATACGGTCAATGCAACATTCTGAATCCAGTACTTAATCGTAGAACCGATAGAATACTTAGCTTGCAAATTGGGGACCATTATCATGAATAATTTGCTTCAGGATACCATCATATGAGCGACGATAGAGTGTCTTTATTATCGGATCATAGTAGAAACGGAGAGACCTTCGTCGAATAGAAGCCACTTCTTTAGGGTCGTCCGGCAATATGTCATGCAAAGCATAGTCAATGAGGCCAATCTCTCGGTTTGAAATCCGTTGAAGTTATATGGACCTCCTTAGCTTTCAACACATGTTTAGGACAAGCAATGTGTCAAGTAGCCATTGTAAGATGATACATTGTGTCGATCGGTAAGGCCAATGTAGTAGCTAGTGCAGCCAGAGCATCGACCTTAGTATATTGGGATCGGCACACATGACCGATGTAAAAGCCATCAAATAAATTAGCCATTTTGATGACCGCATGGTAATAGGGTACCAAATCTCCGTGGCGAACCTTGTATTTTCCTTTAACCTGATTAATAATCAGTTTTGAATCATCATAAGCTTCAAGGTAGCGTACCCCCATTCTATAGTCAAGCTGAAAGCCGATAAGTAGAGCATTATATTGCCACATTATTGGAACATGGCTCCGTCAATAAAAACGCCCTAGGAAGAGCATGGTTTTGTGGTGAGATAAGTACAACCCCTACACCAGCAATAGTCTTGCCTTTAGGGCATGTTCTTGATGCTCCATCAAAGAACATTTGCCATTCTTTATCCTCTGAAATCATATTAGATTCTAAAATCTCATCTGGAATATCTTCATGAAGCTTTGAACTTTTCAGAATCGAGTGAGCAGCTAGGAAGTCTGCAAGCGCCTGGCCTGCCTTCTAAGGGACAAAGAGCATATCATATTGGGACAAGAGGATGGCCTACTTAGCTAACCTTGAATTCAGTGATCCTGGCTTCGTCATGAGGAGACGCAGAGGATTAACTCTGGAAATGACATGTATGGTTGGCCAACCAAGTAATGTCGCGTCTTTTGAATAGCAAATACAAGAACTAAACATTCCTTCTCAATAAGATTATAGCGAAATTCAGCCCCAATCAGAGTCCTGCTCAGATAGTAAATGGCCTGTTCGTGGCTGTCATCGTTCTTTGGGCAAGCAGAGCACCAAGAGAATGGTCCATAGCTTTCACATACAGGATGAATGGTTTTCCTGAGGTGGGAGCCACTAAGACTAGAGGTTTTGTATGGTATTTTTTATATCTTCGAAAGCTTCTTGACAAGCTTTATCCCATACAAAAGAAACACCCCTTTTAATAAGCCTGGTGAATGGTTGACAGCGACCTGAGAGATTTGTGATGAATCTTCTGAGAGATAGGCCAACCCACCTTGCAGACCCCTAAGCTTTTTGAGATTCTGAGGTGGATGCATGCTCTGAATAGCTTTGACCTTGTATGGGTCAAGATGAATTCCTTTTGATGTAACAATAAATCCCAAGAACTTGCCACTTGAAACCCTCAAGAAGGATTTTGTTGGATTCATTTTCAGCTGATGAGCTCACATTATATCGAACATTGTTCTTAAGTCATGAAGGTGATCATTCTTATCACAACTTTTTACAACAATGTCGTCGATATAGCATTCTACTATCTTTCAGAGGTGATCGCGAAAAATCGTACTCATTGCACGTTGATAAGTTGCTCCCGCGTTCTTTAATCTGAAGAGCATCACAGTATAGCAGTATACCCCTAACGGTGTCTGGAATGAAGTATGCTTCTCATCCTCTAGGTACATCTTGATTTGATTGTACCCTGAGAAACCATCCATGAAAGACATTCTCTCAAAACCGCAAGTATTGTCAATCACGACGTCAATGATGGGCAATGGAAACTCATCTTTAGACAGGCTGCATTGAGATCATGATAATCAATACAGACCCAGATTTTTTCATTCTTTTTAAGAACGGGGTCTTGGCAACCCAATTCGGGTGTTGTTCTTCCGATATAAAGCCACATGCGATGAGTTTATGGACTTCAGCTTCAACGGCTCCCAAAATATCCGGCGAAATCGTCGATGTTGTTATTTCACTGGCTTGATGTCAGGCTTAATGTTCAGTAGATGCATGGCACTTGTGGATCAAGTCCGGGCATATCTTCGTAATTCCATACAAAGACATCGACATACTCTCGTACAAGTGTTATCAATTCTTCTCTCTCTGTAAGGGATAGACTCTCACTTATAGAAATGGGTTGGTGATCTTGATTACCCAAATTAACCTGAATCACTTTGTCTTCGGTAGGCGATTCGCGTTGTTTGAATCGCTTTTCCTACTGGCAGACTAGTTGTTGAGCCCATCGTTCAGCATCAAATGTTTCAATAGTCTCTCCATGCTCCAGTTGACTGATCGAAGTCATATTTATCGGAGAGATTCTTGAAAAGCATTCCAGTACTAACATCTGACTCTCACTCGAAGGAAGAGGCAGAGTGTGACGGGATCGGTTTGTTGTCTTCAGATTGAAATGATGTAGGAGATGGAGGTGTAACATATCCCAACCCCTTGTGTGTTTTATTATAGTAATTTGTCAGTTTTCCATTCGGCACGAAATTGTGAAAAAATCACGTCGTTCTTTTCTGAAATTCAGGCTACTCCCATGCTGCAGGTTGCATCCCATTTTTCTCATCATTTGTTGTACTGATCGGGCATAATGGAAAATTTGCAGGGGTTCCGAGTCTGAACTTGATTCTAAGACCGCAGACCTTCGCAATCAGGATCTACCGAATACTATCGGTGATTGACTCCTTTTGGATGGAGGGATAACGAAGACGGACCCTTCCACACACTCCACAGATGTACTTGTCATGCTTAGTTTGTGCAAAGGCATGTGTAGAGAGTTATTGACGACAGATTCAAGCAATTCGACACACGCAGGATAATCAAAGATAACTTTCTCATTAATCACCCATTTATCATTATCCTCAAAGGGATTATTACATTGACGATTATTGAAACATGCTACAATTGGTTCACCGGCCAAAGTAGCTGGCGTGTCTCCTTCAGACTCTGAATCTGCCTCGTTGCCGCTGTCGTCGTCATCAGACAACAGCTATTTTGATATCTTCCTTGTATAAGAGAGCATCAGTAAAGTAATTTTTTACCCCTTTGAACGGTAACTTTTCAGCGAACACCGTTCATATCGTTGCATCATCTCCTACATACTTGAAGCATTGGTGCATAGTAGAAGGAATGATCCAGTTAGCATGGATCCAAGGTCGTCCTAGCAATAAGTTATATGATGTGTCAGCGTCAATGATGTAACACGTTCCTTTTGATTTTAGGTCTCTGATTCGACAACGGAGTCGATTCTTTCTGAGTGGGTGACTACTCCCTGCATTAAAACTGTATATCGTAGTAGTCATTGCAGACAGCCGATAAAGCGGTATGCCAAGGAAGTAGAGGAGCCTTTTGGGAATAATGCTGAGTGCGGACCCTGGATCAACCTGTATCCTTTTGATGCACGTCGAGCCAATGTATCCAGTATAGTACAAAGGTCGACCATGTTTATTATCCTTGAGGAGCATGTCCTCAGTTGTGAAGGTGATAGCGGGCACCTTCGACTGTACATGATAACATTTAGAACACAAGGGTTGAGTGTCATCTTTAGGGGTTTATGGCATATGTGTTAGAAATGATTCTGAATTAGCAGTGCTTCTCTTGTCTCTTTGAGAGGCGAAGCAACTCATGTATGGTGATACGAGCTGGGATATTAGCCAGCTGGGCCAATATGTTAAAGCGGAAAGGAATGTTAAGTCCCGGGCCTGAAGGTTTCTTCAAAACACGGTCAAACCAGACTTCTTTCTACTTCTCTTTCCCTGAAGTCAGAACTGGAGCTGGAACGGGTACTTCTACTGACGTCGTTTGCTGTTGTGTCTCGTCAGTAGTTTTGTCATACTGTTTCAAGTACGATTTTCCTGACTGAGTAACTGTTGGCGGGGTGCATCAGCCTGCACTGTGAAAGCATGCCTCTCACTTTCGGAATCACTAAGAGAAGCTATTGTCACATTATCATCATCCGACAAAATAGAAACAACGTTGCAGGATCTCCCCTTTGACTTGGATTCCTTTGAATCCCATTGTTCGTCTTGGGCGAGGTCTGGGTGCACCCACATGATTTCCCCTATTTTTAGTGTCAAGGAAACAAGACCTTTAGTCTCTTGCTGTTTAGCTGAAAGATGATTTATCTCCAGCCGTGCTTTAGGGATCAGAAAGGATCCCTTAGGGGCTGTAATCTTTGGCATAGTGCCGAATTCGAGAGCCACAATGTTTACAGTGACTTTCTTCTATTCTGATTTCAAAGTCAGAACCCCAGCATCGACCAAAGCCTGAATTTTGTCCTTGAGGACAAAACACTTGTTAGTAGGATGATGAACCATCCTATGAAAAAGACAGTAATTGGGATCATTTGTGCGTCCCACTTAGTTAGGGGGGTGTCGAGCCTCTGACAGCTTCAATTTGTTCCCTTTCTGGAGTAGATAGAATATTGTGACCACCTGCTCATCTTTGAAGGAGTATTATTTCGGCGAAAACTTAAACTCCTGATTATTGACGCCGCTCTTCTTGGTCTTCGAAGGAACATCTCCTGACAACTCAACGGACATAGTCTCTTTTCCTTTGGCTTGGGAAGACTGTGCCATGTCACCGCTTCCTTTATTATTCATACCCCATTTTCCTTTAGGGGTAGATGGTTCAAACTTTTTAGCCGACTTTTTAGTTAGTTCAGCTTATTTAACTAATTCCTTCTAGGTATGCGCTTTGACAGCTCCCATACGAATCTCCACTTGTTCTAGGAAGTTATGCCTACATGTCTGCAACAACATAGGCAACCCTGCTGGACACATTAGAGATAAGTTTCTAAGCTATTCGATGTAATCACGGACGGATTCTCCTTTTTTCTGCACAGTGGAGAGAAGTTTATCCATGGTCATCTCAGTGTCATCCTCATAAAAACGAGAGAGGAACCGAGTTTCTAGATTAATCCAGGAACTAATGGAGCCTGGTGGAAGGCTTCTGAACCAGTCGAAGGCCTTTGAGAGTACCAATAAACAATCTGGCCATAATAGCATCATTATCTATGACATTACTAGTCTGAGACCGAAAGTAGTAGATATGCTGATTTTGTAAGTTTTTACCATCATACGTATGTAACGTAGGTGGTTTAAACTTTGGAGGATATGGCACTGAGTCTTACTCGAGTAGATAAGGACGAGTCGTGCCTGCCTTCTTCAATTTATCCCTCTGAGCTAGGGATGCGATCTGAGCTTGGATGCCTTTAAGAACTTCAGCATCGATGGAAGAGCTTTCCATTGACTTCTTAGCCTTAGGCTGCTCATCATCATTATGCTCTTCCTCATTATGATTGTGAAAAGTCACCTAGAGGGGGGTGTGAATAGGTGATGTGGCTAATCTATGAACTAAATGCGGAATTTAAAAACTTAATACAAATTACACTCAAGTGTGATCAACAAATGATGCACACACAACCAAGCCAAGCAAGTATGAATGCACAATATAAATAATTGCAAGGCACAAAAGTAAAGAGAGAGATAGAGAGAGTCAATGGATCAAGCGCAAACAATAAGATGTGTTTCGAGGTTCGAGCACCCAGCTCTACATCCCCGCCTTCGACACACGAAGGATTTCTAATCCACTAGCATGTCCACAAAGAACTCTCACAAGGAGTACCCAACTCCTCTCTTTACAAACACAACCTCCTCCTTGAGGCACTCCTCCAATCCAACAAACAATCACCTCACAACTTGAGGGATTAGTACCAAGCTTACACAAAACACCTCACAACCCAAGTTGCACAACCTCCTCAACACAATGAGGGAAATGGCACAAAGCAAGAATTGGGTTTACAACTTAGTGGTTTCAAACAACAACCACAAAACAATCTCTTTTTCCCACACAAAATCCTATAGAGAAGATAGTAGATTTTAGCTCAAGTGTGGAGAAAACCAAGGGATTTGAAAATCAGAATCACAAAGAAAAATCCTTGGGAAATCAATAGAAATCAAGATGGTGAAGTTCAATCAAAAGCTTTTCCCCAAAAAAACCTCTTCATTGATTTTCCAAACCCTAGCAAAAACACCAAAAAGATTGTTCAATTCAAGTTCAAAAACTTCTTTTAATTGCAGCAAAAACACCAGAGAGTATGGAAAAATTCGCACAAAAAATCTTTTAGAAAAACTCTTGCAAATGAGGTATTTATAGGCAAATCTGGAAACTAGCCGTTGGCTGTAATTTTTGCCAGAAATACCCTGACGGTCGACCGCCCGGTCGACCGCACAACGGTCAATTTTTGAACCGTTGGCGCAAGCGGTCGACCGCCCGGTCGACCCAAACAAACAGAGAGCAAACCTGCTGTCAGTCGGTCGACCGTCCGGTCGACCGGCCAAGGCTGTAGCCAGCGTGCACGTATCTGTGCACGTCTGTCAACCGCCCGGTCGACTGGCTACTTGGTGCGGTCGACCGTACGGTCGACCGACCAAGCCTGGCAGGCAAAAAAAAACAGGTCAGAAAAATAGGGGAAATAAATATCCAATAAATTCTTGTAAATTACTAAAAATCCCCAAAAATAGTTTTGTCAAATTGCATTGATATATAAACATGTGATAAAGGTTTTGACTCAAATATCAAGCAATTAAAACTTATTTTTATGTCTTTTCATTTTAACCAAAAACCAAACCTTGTATTTTCTAAAACTTGGATTCTTGAATAGAAAATACATTTTGTCTAAAACTCATCCAAATACAAAAACATGATATTTAACCATTTTGAAACATGATGCATATGGATAGAAATCCAATATACATGAAGCATATACATATCATAGTTTTTGTCCTTAATTCCAAAATTAAGTATTGTTAAAACCTAAAACTCATGAAATAGGTATATCAAAGAAAGTTTGTCTAAGAGTTGAAGCATGCATGTATATAGAACAAATCTAACATACATTAAACCATGTAAACTTGTTTTGATATAATATCTATTCATGCAAACCAAGATCGGTTAAACCAAAACCGAAAACCAAAACATGATACGTGTGTGTTGTGAACTTGAGCTTATCATACTATTCTAATCTTTACAATTAGGATCTAAGCCCAAAACTAAACTATGGTACCGATGTCTTCTTGTAGAGTGCAAGCTCCAAGTCGGCTTGATCCAAAGCTAGATTCACCGAGCACGACTCCAATGAGTGCTAGATATCGCCTTTGATGCTTAGGCTCTTGAATCACCATGTGAATGCCTCCAAACCATCTTGTTGAAGCTTTCACCAACTAATATCTTGATTAATGATCTGTAACTAAAATCACAAGATTATTAGTACATATAACTACATGAGTTAATCATCATCAAAACTAGAGTGGAAGGCCTTTGGGCCAACAATCTCCCCCTTTTTAATGATGACAAAACTCATGGAGTTATATATGCATGGATTAAAGTAAAGCTTCAAAGAAGCTCCCCCTTAACTCATGCATAACAATAAAACATATAAGATATGCAATGAATGTTCTTAAACATGTTTATATGTGTTTAAAACAATATCAAAACATGCTCTTGATACCAATAACACAATACTAATAAAATAAAACATTATCAAAACATGCTCTTGCTCTTGATACCAAAATTGAAAATTAAAACAAGACATTACTAAAACATGTTCTTGCTCTTGATACCAATAACCAATCATATTGAAACCAGCATATTATTACTAATGAAAACCTAATGAAAACCAACCAAAACATATGCATAAATCAACCATGCATATAAACCATAAATTCTTCTCCCCCTTTTTGTCAATCATCAACAAAGGGGTAAAAACAAACATAATGAAAATAAATACTTCTCCCCCTAAATGTTCAAAACAAAGAAGTAATAAATTATTCCAAGGGGTAAAACCAAAGTCAATATGATATCAATTGAAAATAACAAACTTTGAGAAATGTTAAATCCTATTTGAAATAAAACAAGGTATTGAAACAAAATAACATTTTATATCAAAATGAAAAACATGTAATGTAAACTTGATACCAATAGATAATAAATAGCATCTTGATATCAAAAGAAGATATTTTTCATTATAAGCATATGATACCAATTACTTTGATATCATAAAGTTAGGGAGTGGGAAACAAAAACAATGGTAGACCAAATACCAATTGAAATATAAAATACGAGTTTTCTCCCCCTTTATGAAATACCAAAAGAAAATATGCATAGGCTTGAAATAAGATACCAATTGAAAAATTAAATCAATTGAAACATGATATTTATTAAAAATTCAAGCTTAGCAATCTTGAAATTATGATAAAGCTTGTATATGGATACCAATTGAAAAACTCAAGCTTAACATAACCAAAATTTGTGCTTCAAGATATAGGGATATAATAAGCACAAATAAATCATCTATATATGTATGTAAGAAATAGATACCAATAGAAATTGATACTATATGAAGTGTAAGCATACATATATAAAACAAAACATATATGAGTATATAAAAGGATGTCAAGATTGATACCAATTGAAAGAATTCAATGATACCAATTGAAACAACAATAAGATCAAGTGTATGACTCATATCAACTACCACCCATTTCATGATCAAGTTAAAAGGATTTTTATTGTAAAGCATGCAAGAACATGATCTCCCATCCAACCGCCCTTAGATGGTAGGGGTTTTCAAAAGATAGATTTGAAAATATAGTTTGTTTGAAAATCACTACCAAAATGAAGAACACGAACTAGTTATGGATAAAAATGAAAACTAGTACGAAATATTTCAAGATGAACTAAAAGGATTTTTCATGAAACATGAAAATCACATGATCACCAAACACTCAAAAATCTATATAGCACAATTTATACTCATGAAAACTAAGTCATGAGAAAACATCAAATAGGGTGAGTGTACAAGTGTTGTGAGAAACATATCATCATGAAAATGGACAATCAAGCTCAATATAGAAATCATCAAATATGAGATATAAGTGAAACATGAAATTAATTGAAATCATCATAAATCATGAGAATCACTATCAAACATGGAAATCATCATAATGATTTAAACTTCAAGGCATATGTATGTCATGTACAAACTAAGGTATACATACATATCCCAAACATGAAGAGTCCACAAAATAATATGCATGAAGGCACGTGGCTCAAGGATGTATATGTATAGATGATAGTTTGGACAAGATGTACATATACATGAAGTTAAAACAAAACATGTAAAATAGTGAATACAAGTCAAATGCAAGACTCATTAAAACTAGACTATACTAGTACATCAAGTGAATACAAATGAGCGTTCAAGCACAAACATATATAAAGGTCTATTTGTAGCTCACTCGTTGTACAAGTATAAATTCTAGTCTTAATGAAAATTATCATTCAAGCAAGTAGTCAAAACATGAAGCATAAAACGGGAATCATAATCCAACATGATAAACATAATAATCAAAACACGAATTATTAAAACAAAATGTCATAGTCAACCATATGATTAGCATGACAAGACATGTGCATTAGATCTATGATTAACATGATAGCTAAACATAAAGAGAACACAAAATATGGGTCCATACTAAACATGGGTGTCTCAACCATTAATCATGTAAAGCATAAGTCTAATAAACATGACAAATATCATACTAATCAAAACATGAGTCATCCAAAACATCATAAACATCCATATGATCATTATGTATATGCATGTACATTAGATCTAGGGCATACATGATAGTACTAAATAAGGTGAGAACACAAAGATAAGATCCATATAAAGCATGAGTGCTCAAGTAACTGAACATGTATAACACTAATCTAACTAACATAGCATAAGCATAATGAACAATGAAACAAAACAAGCTATGAATAGATGAACATGTAAAAGCATGCAAATAAAAATGGGAGATAGAGAATGATACCAAAACCGATGAAGGTGCATCTCTAGTTCTCCAAACCAAGGTGGTCCTCCCACCAAATCTCCTTGAGAGTGAAGCATCCAAATGGTTCTCCTTTTAGCTTAGAATGCATCCACCTCAAGGCACCAACACTCTCACGTTATGCGAGAGCCTCCACCTACATCAAACATCAAAGAGGTGGATCTTGGTACCCATTTCCTTGTGGGTCCACGGGGGTTAGTATCTCTCCTAACCCAAACAAGATTAGTAGCTAAATTTTCAATATGTAATCTATCATAGCAAAATCTAGCAAGGTGGCCTTTTCGACCACAATGTGTACAAGTGTACACATGAGCATACATGTTATGATTGTGTCCGTGATGAGCATGTGTATACCGTGATGGGTGTGCATGCATAGTTGGAGCTTGTTTCTTGTGAATCAAGTTTTCCAAACGTGAATGATTCATGGCACAATGGCTCAAAGTGGAGCCCAAACTATCAACACTTTTCTTCAAATTATTTATATCATTTTCAATGCTAGAAGATAAAGTGGAGCATGCAATAGGTGTACTAGAACAAGAAGCTACACTAGCATGACAAACATGAATATCAATCTCATTTTGTAAAGATTTATTTTTAATCAAAACCAAATCCAATTCTTTTGTAATTGAATCAATTTCATTTTTCAAAGAAAGATTTTCTTTAAAAACAAGATCCAATCTAGAAGACAAAAACTTCATTGTGTTCTACAACATCATCACAATCATTTTTGTTTTTCAAAACTTCAATTTCTTTTAAAGCAATTTCAAGTTGAGATTCAAGTGAGTCACGTTCACTAATAATCTCTTCTTTCTCTTGCAAAACCGATTCAAAAGTTGAACATAAATCCTTTAATTCTTCTTTTAAGTCAAAATGTTTCTTTTTCAAAATCTCATATTTTTCCATAAAATTTTCAAGTTTCGAAGCAAGGTCAACATTCAAATTTTGAACTTCAAAACAACCATGGCAATATGAACTAGAGCTATCATCTATTTGAGAGTCCGATTGTACCTCATGGGAGTCATTCCCATATGCCATAAAACAAGGCTCTTCGGATACATCTCTCATAGATCTCCTCATATTGTTAATGATCCTTGGAAGCTCCGGAGATGTCAAGACGCTCCAAACTGCAAAAGCCGAATCAAAACTATCAAAAACAAGTAAAAGATTATTATCAAAAGATGCTCTAAGTGTTTTAAGTGCAAGTGCATTGGCCTTCTTATGCTTGCTACTATTAGGGAGGGTTTCTATAGTGATGGCTTGATAAACTAGATGACCTAGAGTTTTTAAATGCCTAGTCATGTCCACCTTCCAAGCATCAAGTCTAAAATGGTCAAACATAGGAGGGCTAGCCATGAGCGCAAACTAATATGTGTGCAAATGATAATGCAAATGAAGATTAGCAAACCAAGATCTTAACTCCTAGGTGGTTAAACCTAAATATCAGGAGCACTAGCTCTGATACCAATTGAAAAGTCACCTAGAGGGGGGGGTGAATAGGTGATGTGGCTAATCTATGAACTAAATGCGGAATTTAAAAACTTAATACAAATTACACTCAAGTGTGATCAACAAATGATGCACACACAACCAAGCCAAGCAAGTATGAATGCACAATATAAATAATTGCAAGGCACAAAGTAAAGAGAGAGATAGAGAGAGAGTCAATGGATCAAGCGCAAACAACAAGATGTGTTTCGAGGTTCGAGCACCCAGCTCTACATCCCCGCCTTCGACACACGAAGGATTTCTAATCCACTAGCAAGTCTACAAAGAACTCTCACAAGGAGTACCCAACTCCTCTCTTTACAAACACAACCTCCTCCTTGAGGCACTCCTCCAATCCAACAAACAATCACCTCACAACTTGAGGGATTAGCACCAAGCTTACACAAAACACCTCACAACCCAAGTTGCACAACCTCCTCAACACAATGAGGGAAATGGCACAAAGCAAGAATTGGGTTTACAACTTAGTGGTTTCAAACAACAACCACAAAACAATCTCTTTTTCCCACACAAAATCCTATAGAGAAGATAGTAGATTTTAGCTCAAGTGTGGAGAAAACCAAGGGATTTGAAAATCAGAATCACAAAGAAAAATCCTTGGGAAATCAATAGAAATCAAGATGGTGAAGTTCAATCAAAAGCTTTTCCCAAAAAAAACCTCTTCTTTGATTTTTCAAACCCTAGCAAAAACACCAAAAAGATTGTTCAATTCAAGTTCAAAAACTTCTTTTAATTGCAGCAAAAACACCAGAGAGTATGGAAAAATTCGCACAAAAAATCTTTTAGAAAAACTCTTGCAAATGAGGTATTTATAGGCAAATCTGGAAACTAGCCGTTGGCTGTAATTTTTGCCAGAAATACCCTGACGGTCGACCGCCCCGGTCGACCGCACAACGGTCAATTTTTGAACCGTTGGCGCAAGCGGTCGACCACCCGGTCGACCCAAACAAACAGAGAGCAAACCTGCTGTCAGTCGGTCGACCGTCCGGTCGACCGGCCAAGGCTGTAGCCAGCGTGCACGTATCTGTGCACGTCTGTCGACCGCCCGGTCGACTGGCTACTTGGTGCGGTCGACCGTACGGTCGACCGACCAAGCCTGGCAGGCAAAAAAAAAACAGGTCAGAAAAATAGGGGAAATAAATATCCAATAAATTCTTGTAAATTACTAAAAATCCCCAAAAATAGTTTTGTCAAAGTGCATTGATATATAAACATGTGATAAAGGTTTTGACTCAAATATCAAGCAATTAAAACTTATTTTTATGTCTTTTCATTTTAACCAAAAACCAAACCTTGTATTTTCTAAAACTTGGATTCTTGAATAGAAAATACATTTTGTCTAAAACTCATCCAAATACAAAAACATGATATTTAACCATTTTGAAACATGATGCATATGGATAGAAATCCAATATACATGAAGCATATACATATCATAGTTTTTGTCCTTAATTCCAAAATTAAGTATTGTTAAAACCTAAAACTCATGAAATAGGTATATCAAAGAAAGTTTGTCTAAGAGTTGAAGCATGCATGTATATAGAACAAATCTAACATACATTAAACCATGTAAACTTGTTTTGATATAATATCTATTCATGCAAACCAAGATCGGTTAAACCAAAAACCGAAAACCAAAACATGATACGTGTGTGTTGTGAACTTGAGCTTATCATACTATTCTAATCTTTACAATTAGGATCTAAGCCCAAAACTAAACTATGGTACCGATGTCTTCTTGTAGAGCGCAATCTCCAAGTCGGCTTGATCCAAAGCTAGATTCACCGAGCACGACTCCAATGAGTGCTAGATATCGCCTTTGATGCTTAGGCTCTTGAATCACCATGTGAATGCTTCCAAACCATCTTGTTGAAGCTTTCACCAACTAATATCTTGATTAATGATCTGTAACTAAAATCACAAGATTATTAGTACATATAACTACATGAGTTAATCATCATCAAAACTAGAGTGGAAGGCCTTTGGGCCAACAGATTGCTCCCGACATCATTATTATTTGGTTGGTGAGGAGCTGGGCGAGCATTTGTTGGATATTGTCCAAGGCTTCTTGCTGGGCCTTGGAGGTTTGCTCTTGAGCTTCCATCCATCGGCGGAGGTCATCATTGCCGTTATCGGCCATATGCAATGACATTCCACCTGTTCGCACCGAGCTGACCGTTGCTAAAGAGGCATACCCACTAGCTTCTCCTTTATCATCTGACCATTGGAATAAACCTTTCAATGGTTTTGGTGATATTACTCTGGTCGAAGAGGATGACTACTCATAGTTGTAGGGTATTGCCACCCTAGATCTGGTGCTTCAGAACACACCTTCCTTTCCTACCAAGACTTGGCCTAAGCCAGGGCTATAGTCCGAGTCCAGAGAACTGTATGAAGGGGAATTAGCACCACGCGACCCTTGTCTGCCCCTAAGTGGTTCACGTCCCCTTCCTATCGTGCTGACGGATGCAGAGGGTAGATCTGATAGATTTTATGGTTCGTACTTTTTTGTGATGCTTGACAGGAGCTCACACTAATAGTCATTAAAAACTAACAGTTGGACTAGAAGAGTGATGGACACTGGTCCTGGTCGGCAATGGACTGAAAGGACCGTCACCAACTGATATCCCACTTGTTCACAACAAGAGGGAGAAGTATGGAGTAGCTCTAACTTCCTCTTGTTAGTTAGAAACTCTCGTAGATCAGTGTTAACCAATCTTAAACGAGGTTATTCAGGCCGAAGACCTCTAGCCTTGAGGCTTCTGCTTTTAGGTGATTTGAAAATCACTCCATCAGTTGTATTAACTTCGCTTGGCAAAGTTAGATGTGTAGCTCCGCCGTGAGGCGCGAACTTAGCACTGGAAGATTTTAGGAGCGAAGTGATAGTGACTTCGCTTTTAGCACGCTGTGGTACTTTGTTCTCGGCCTTGTAGCGAAGGTGGCTAGCACTGGTGAGTGCTTCAGTTCCAACCTTGCGGCTGAGAACTTTGCTAGTACCTTTAGGTACTGGCGCTGTGTTAGCTACGCCATTAGTAACTTTGCTGTGAGAGCGAGGTTGACACTAGGGGTCACCGCTCCCATATAAGGCGAAGGCAGAGACGCCAGCTTAGCTTCGCGGCTAATAGCCTTGGCCATGCTGCCAAACTAGATAGGCATTTTGCCTTTATCTTCGCGTGATAGGTGAAGTTGTGCTGGAACTTCACACGGAGCTTTCTGCTTCGCCCTCCACACCTGCTTGGAAAGTGAAGTTTTAGGTTCACAGGGAACATGTCTAACCTCACGTGAGGCACTTTTAGCCTCGGTTGAGGCTGAGAGAAGGTGGGACGATGTTCGCCCAGTTGCTTACCCGGTTAAGGCTGGTTTCCATTCTGTAGCCACTGACGCCTTGGCCATGAAAACTTTCCTATGTTTCCGCATGTGGAGCACTGGACTACCCCCAGAGAGTAGTTCTTCACAATTTTCTTGGTCAAAATGAATGACCAAGTTTTTGACGACGAGGGGCTCAGGACTCTGACTGTTGCATTGCGATATGATCCCCTTGTTGCAGAAGAAGACCTTTCTCCCCAGCGGAGTTACCATCTATTTTCCATCGAAGATATCGCTATTCATGGGAAAATGTTCAAAAAGGGGTAGAGAAGCGAAATTATAAGTAATCAAAAGAAGAATTACAAGTAGATCTCCTCTGAGATTTCTGGGGAAGTATGCCGTTAGGAATCTAATCAGCACGTGATCACTTTATCCCTTTGACGATGCAATCGATCAGATGATCAAGCTGTCTCCTAATAGGATTCCCTTCTCGCTTGGTTCAGGAAACCGAATATTTGGAGGCAAGAGAATAAGAGAACACTCTCTAGAGGAATCTCTGATTGAATCTCTTTCAGAAAATCTTCTCTCTAAAGCCCATTAGCCCTTTAGTTCCTCTCTGTTCGTGCGCGTCCCTCTCCGTCTGTGTCCCGCTCTCTGTTCAGCAAGGGACTATTTATAGCCAAAATGGGATGTAACCGCCCCCTGAATTCAGCAAGGTAGAATCAGTCTCTAGCTTTGCGCAAGGCTGCAATTGACCTTGCAGTGAAGCTGCTTGCGAGCTTCCAGCGAAGCTAGAGGGCTCGTGCGAATGCCTCTCTGCCGTTTGGTGGCTTAATTGTCTCCACTTAATGTGGGACGAAGTGGGCGACTGTAACCGCCCACTTAAAGTGGCATTAATCCAACTAAATTAGTGGGGTTCACCCATTAATCCTCCATATGAAATGGTCAATTGATGACCTGGTAAAGCTCGCTGTGGAGCTAAGTCATGCGAAGTTAAGCTTCAGCTGAAAACTTTAGCGAAGTTACCTTCATAGTTCCCCGCGAAGGCAGGCTTAGCTTATAGTAGAACTAAGCCCCTTTTCCTTCCAGCGAAGGTAGGGATAAAGCTTCTAGCGCGAAGCTAATGATCAGCCTCATAGCTCATAGTGGAGCTACCAAGAAAGTTTTGGACGAAGCTATAAGTTAGCTCTTTGTGGAGTTATGAAGATCTTCAAGGCGAAGCTAGACAGACTTGGCCATTCAGGCGAGATTATTCCCTTGGGCTAATGAAAGGCTAAGTGTTGAGCTAACTTAGCATCTTTAGGACCGCTTGGGTCTTTTCAAAGACAACTTTGGCTTACGTCTGCTTCACTGGATCACTAAAGCCCAAGTCACTGCCTTGTGCCCCTGGTCGACAGCCTATCTCCTACTTATCTTTTGTAAATGTCGATAAGTTAAACGTCGTTCAGACCGGTTGAAGATAAATGTGAGAGTTCTGTCTTTTAGAGTGTCAACACCTCCCACTCAGGAAGTGCTCTAACTGCAAGGGGACGTTCCTCCGACACCTCTGCTTCCACGTTGAAAGCTCATGGATCGCACTTACACCCTCCTTGGGAGCCTCGTGGCCAATGATTTCCCCAAGCACCATAATCCGCAAGCTCAGAGAGCCCAACCTGCATCCTTCTCTACATGGAGCTGTCTAACACTTGAGCCGGGCTAGGGCACATTACCGACAGCAGATCCAACATCTCCTCCTCGTTGTACTCATCAAAGCCAATCCTGCTCTTCTTTTATAAAAAGAAAACAAGTATTAAAGAGCTACTTATCGAGGAAAAACTAATCTATTCGGGAGCTATCTCTTCCAAAAGGAGAGATCTCAAGGGTTCCTCTTGACGGGGACCACTCGCCCTGAAATCTTGGCCTCTCAATAGCCACGGCCAACATACTAGTGTTAAACTTAACAGTAATATGTCAGAGGTGTAATGTTAATATGACAAGAGTTAATTTGCAATATGAGCAATTTTGAGGACTTGTCTAACTATTGACGAGAATTGACAAGTGAAGTTTGGAATGTCAGAGGTGTAGTGTTAACTTGACAAGAATTAGTTTACGATATAAGTAATTTTGAAGACTTGTCATTGTATGGACGAGAATTGACAAGTGGAAGTTCGTACTCGCTGAGGAGTATTGAAACTTTTTCACTATTAGAGGTGTGATGTTAACATAGCAGTGATTGAGTTTGTGGATTTACCACTCCATGAGAGGGAATTAGTAGGGGACTTTGGTGGAAAAAAGAATGAATTGTCAGAGGTGTAATATTTAACATGACAAATATTGATTTTCTAGGGGCATGAGAGGTTTGTCGTTGGAGATGTAATGTTTAACATAACAACAGAGAGATTTTGAGTAGGTTTTGTTGTCAGAGGTTTAATATTAACTTGACTGACTCTACTGGAGATCGAGACAAAATGGCTTGTCAGAGGTTTACTGTTCATGTGACAAGTCTCTGCTCATTTCATCGGAGAAATAGATAGGTATTTTTGTGATCCTACCATTCTGTGGGCTAGAATTGGTAAGAGATTTTGGAGAGGAGGACGGGATCAATTCCCTAAGGATTTTTATCAAATCCTTAGCTATCAATGAATTTGGTATGTCTTTACCAACTACCATTTCAGTTAGGCTAGCCGCAATTTCCCTCAGCATGATGAGTTGTCAAGGACCTATGTTGGACTTAAAAGCCAACATTTTCCCTTATCCTTAGCCGTCAGAGGCATCGGATGTTCATAGATAAACTGGAGAAGAGTAACAATGCTAAAATTGAAGTTTCACAGTTTGCTTTTTCTTCAATGTTTACATCATACATCATGATGTAACCAGTGTTCGATCGGGTCGACCCTGATCGACTGTAATGTGATCTGTTGAAGAAAGAAATTTTCTTTGGCGCCCTTCCGAACATCTTGAATCTGGATGCTTTGATCAGAGGTGTAATGTTAACCTGATCATAGGAAGAGTCTTGTCAAGCTTCAATGTTTACATCATGCATCATGATGTAACCAGAGTTTGATCGGCTCGACACTGATCGACTGTGATATGATCTGTTGAAGAAAGAAAGAAGCTTTTCTTTGGCGCTCTTTCAAACATCTTGGATCTAGAAGTTTTGATCAAAGGTGTAATGTTAACTTGATCATAGGAAGAATCCTGTCAAACTTTGATGTTTACATCATGCATCATGATGTAACCAGCATTCAATCAGCCCGACATTGATCGATCGTGGCGTGATCTGTTGAAGAAAGAAAGAAGCTTTTCTTTGGCTCTCTTCCAAACATCTTTGATCTGAAAGTTTTGATCAGAGGTGTAATATTAAACTGATCATAGGAAGAATCTTGTCAAGGATAGTACTTCTTCAAGAATCTTTCATTGATCGACATCATGAGTGTATCACCATCTGGGGTTATAAGGCGGTATTCTCTGACCGACTCCACTACAAATGGTCCTTCCCATTTGGGTTAGAATTTTGCTTTGGTCTTATGCATCATCACCATGAGTCTTCAGACAGCTAAGACAAGGTCATTTTTCTTGAAAATCCACTCCTTGACTTTCTTGTTGAAGGCTTTAGAAATTTGAGCTTGATAGAGCTTGATTTTTTGTTAAGCTTGCAGGCGTTTATTGTCCAAAGTTTTCAGCTCCTGGAGTCGCAGTCGATGCGTCATCTTCTTTGTCAAGGCGACGCGTAGAGATGGGATCTGGATCTCTAGTGGAAGTATGACTTCACACTCGTACCCCAAAGAGAACGGTGTAGCCTTCGTCGGGTTTCTTATTGTCGTACGATAAGCCCATAAGCATTCACCTAACTTATTATCCCAGTCGCGTTGACTCTTTCAGACGAATTTCTTGAGAAGTTTCCCAATGGTCTTATTGAAAGCTTCTATAAGGTTGTTAACAGCTGGATAGTATGGCGTCAAGGACACACTCTGGATCCTGAACTTGTCGCAGAACCTCTGAAAAGCGTGGCTGACGAACTGAGGCCTAATATCATGGACAATCTATTGTGGCACGCCAAAGCGGTAGACCATGTGATGTTTAACGAACTTGATAACGTCAGATGTCTTTACCTCCGTCAATGGAATAGCTTCAGCCCATTTAGAGAAGTAATTGGTTATGACGAGGATAAACCTATGTCCTTTGGATGAAGGTGGGATGATAGGGCCAACCATGTCTATTCCCAACATTTCAAACGGCCAGGAAAAAGTTGTAAGGCAAAGATGTCCTGGTGCCTGGTGAATAAAGTCACCATGGATCTAACAAGCGTGGCATCGCTTAGCATAAGTGATGGCGTCAGAAATCATCTTCGGCCAATAATATTCAAGTCTTCATAGTCGATCTCCAAGTTTTGGACCAGGTTGGTGAGCTCCACACATACCGCCATGAGCCTCTTTGAGTATTTTCTGTGCCTCTTTATGTGACAGGCAGCGGAGGAGGATTCCATCATGCGATCGGCGATAAGTGCTCTTGTGACTGCATTGTAAAAGAATGTAGAGGCTTTCCTTCTAATGACAGCCGCCTCTTTAGGGTCATCAAGCAGAATATCGTACAATGCGTAATCAATGTACGGGAATCACCAATCCCTGAGCTCTGGTCCTGTTGATGTCTCTAGAGCTTCTTTGACTTGAAGGTCTTGTTGGCTTTTGGTTGTCTTCAAAAGCGACTTTGTAAACGAGTACTTTCCCTGCGGCTCCGGCTGGAAGAGCCAAGGAGGCAGCAAGAGATGCCAGTGCATCTGCATGTGCATTTTCCTGGAGAGATATATGATCGATGTAGAAGTTTCTGAACCTCTCTGCCATGTGGATAGTTGCATTATGATAGGGTACGAAGTCTTCATTTCTGACTTCGTACTTCCCGCAAACCTCGTTACGATGAGCTTTGAGTCACCGTAAACTTTGAGATTTTTAAAGCCAATCTCATCGGCGATACACATCCCAATCAAGAAAGTGTTGTATTCCGCTACATTGTTGGAACACAAGTCAGTTAATAAGAATGTGCAAGGGATTACGTAATTCTGTCGGGAGACAAGTACTACCCCAACTCCTGCTATGATATTTCCTTGCGAGCCCGTTCTCAATGGCCGTCAAAGAAGAGTTGCCATACCTGTCCTTCGAAAGATGTCTGGGCCAAGCAAATTTCAGCAAGCTCATCTGGGAGATCTTCATAAAGTTTGGTCACCCTTGGGTCTGGATGCTCAGCCAAGAAATCTACCACCGCCTGCCCTTCACGGCTTTTCGTGGTGGGAATTGCATTTGATATTGGGAGAGCAATATGGCCTATTTTGGCAATTGACCATTTAGTGATGGCTTAGTCATAGGTGAATACTGACGCCATGCATTTTTTTCGATCGGGTTGTACCAATGTTCGACTCTGATTATAGTTCTACTTAGATAGTAGATTGCATGTGTTTTTTATTATGTTTGCAAAGGGGAAAAACTTACAATAAAAGGTTTGAGGAGCTAAATTACAAGTATTCTTAAAAAGATTACAAGTAGATCTCCTCAGAGATTCTGGAGAAGTGTGCCGATAGGAGTCTGGTCAGCGCGTGACCACTTTGTCCCTTTGACGATGCGAGCGATGAGATTCCCTTCTCGCCTGGTTCGGGGAATCAGAGAATAGAAGGTTGGTAGAACCCTCTTGCTGCTTCTCAAAATCGCCTTCAATTAGGAATTCCTTCTCGCCTGGTTCCGGAGATTCCTTGAGAAGAAGGACGACGTTAGGGTATCAACACCCTGGATAGAGAAAGCAATTCTCTAAAAGGTCTCTGAATTCGAGATCGTACGGTGCGTTATGAAGAAGCCTATGCTTGTGGAGTCCTCTCTCTTGCCTTGTGCGTCCGTATGTGTGCCTCTCCTTGTACCCCTGGTGAGCTATTTATAGGAGAGCAAGGGTATAATCGTCTCTTGAAAGTATGAAAACAGATTGAATTAAATCTGTTTAAATCTGGAAAGTAGCCTTGCTGCGAGGCTAGGATCAACTTCTGCG
Organism: Agave tequilana; assembly: GCA_038442645.1. NCBI lineage: Eukaryota > Viridiplantae > Streptophyta > Magnoliopsida > Asparagales > Asparagaceae > Agave > Agave tequilana. Next base: position 9,085 of record JAVJIF010033060.1, on the reverse strand, counting down.
AAGTTAGAATTGGCAGGTCGGTTGATCTTCTTGATCCTTTCCATATCATAGGAGGATTTTCCTGATCTTCTTACTCGTTTTAGGAGAGTCAAGAGATTATGGCAATCAACTGCCAAATTTGATCTCTGATTTGATCTTAATTGGATTTGATCTGATTGGATCCGATCTCATCCGGAGATTTGATTGGTCAAAGGTTGACCATAGCAGACCAATGGCGGAGCTGCCCGCATTGAGCTCGTAGCGGAGCTAGAGGCTGCTTCTGGCGAAGTCCGAAAGAAACCCTTTGGCGGAGCTGGAAGTCTTCCGTGGCGAAGTTGCGAGTTAGCTTCCTGGCGAGGCTTTGGATGGTTTTGAGGCGAAGTCGAGTGATATTAGCCTCTCAAGCGAGGCTATCCCTTTGGGCTCAAGTAATGCTAAGTGCTAGCATTTTAGACCTGCTAAGGTCTGTTTAGAAACAATCTGGGTTCACTGTCTGCTGCTGGATCAGTGGAGTCCAAGTCCCTCGGAGATGGGTGAAAACTGGTCTTCAGCTTGTCTGTCACTTGTCTTTTGTAAATGTCAACAAGTTTAGACATTGTTCGGACCAATGAAGATCTTGTCTTTTTTAAGTGTCAACAAGGCCCCCTTCAAAGTTTTCAGAAGTCAGCAATGGCTCAGACTTTGAAATACTTTGAACTGCTTTGATCGGTGGTGTGTGGAGTATGAACGTCGCCATTATGGTTGAGTTCAGCTTCGCTTTAAATCCTGCTTTGGGATGTAGATTCGCCGAGGATCATGTAGACTCGCGTCTGGGTAGCTTCGCAGCTAGATAAGTTCGCTCTGGAACATCTGTCGCTTTCCCAAGGCCAACAGTTGTGGGCCGGTTACGAGGAGGATTACTCCTTTCTTTGCGCTGATCGAGGGAGATATTCTCCCCTTGCACGTTTCCAAGGGAGGATATTCCCTTTCTTCAAGGCGCCATAAGTGCCTTTATGAGGGAGATGTTTCTCCCTTTGCACGGTTCCAAGGAAAGTTGTCCCTGTTCTCAAGGCGCAGTAAATGCTTTAAATGCGCTCGTGCTTCCACGCTTGAGGCGGCAGCGCTCAGGCCATGGGGCCTATAAATAGGACACTTGAGGTCCTCTGAAGAGAAGTGATCTGCTCTTCTTCTTCTCTTCTTTTGATTTGAGAGATACTCAGATCTCTGAATTAGTGGGAATGCCCACTCTGGTCATTATCCAGCCAAGGACCGGTAAGTCTTGATCATTCAACGACTTCACCGATTTTAGGGAATTCATCTCCCTTAATTTAGCTTTAGCGGCTGCTTCAGGGATTAGCTTCCCTTGTTCTCCACTTAACTGATCTGCGGAGAAGGATTTTGACATAGCTTCCCAGCGAAGCTATCATTCTGACTTGATCACAGAAAGATCATTGCATGTTAAGTCCGCTGCACAGGCAGAACTTGGGACCTGGTATCTTCAAGGTTGAGCCAGTCTTACCATATAGGCGAGGCTAAGACTGTATCCCATAGGATCAGTCTGGCTTAGCCATATAGGCGAGGTTAGGACTTGGCGTTTGCTGAGCTAGCCCATCATCACTGTGCAAGCGAGGCTTATCCTCTGCTCCAATCGAAATCGGATTGCTTCGCCCCAAAGAATTCGGCTTTAGTGCTTTTGCAGTATCTTTTGTGTTTAACTGCTAATCTGTTTCAGTTTGGATTGCAGTGAGCTATGTTCGCCAATCTTGTGTCTTGATGAAAGAGACCGAAAAGTTGCCTTATGCTTCCCCAGTTGAAGCTTTACTTTTAAGCAGGAGGAACAACTTGGGGCAGCCGATGTGTGTCCCAGAGGCTATTGGCAGCCTCTTATCCGAGATGATTCGTTCTGAGGTGAGGCTGGTGGCCGCTTATCCGAGATGATCCACTTCGGGGAGGCGGATGTCACACCTGTTAGATCACTGACATCACTGCCAATTCCCATTATAGGTGATCTATCGTGTTGGCGGTGATAAGTTCATTGCCAACTTTCAACTTTGGTGATCCAGTTTCCTGGTGGCAAAATGTACCATTTTTGTGGAGAATTATGGCCGTGTCCTCGTGGCACAACTGGTTACGGCCTTGTGCAAGAGGAAAGCCTTCGTGTCCAGTTGGTCTGGTTTTGGAAGCAGATAAAATCACTTGTATGCCTTTTGCGCAAATGATCTTGCTGAGCAACTGAATCTGTTGTATGAAACACAACCTTGATGTAATTCCAATGTACCTTTGCTCTTAAATCAATGAAAGTTTATCTTCTGCTCATCTGATTTTTGCCTGCCTTCATTGAGAATTTGGCCATGGCGGGGCTAAACTTTGTGCAGAGTTAAGGACAGGGTCCTTTTTGAATGAGCTTCGCACGATGCTGGTATATCGGCGAACTATGCCCATAGTGGGCTAAGGCCACCTCTTTGGCGAAGTTCTTGATGAACTTGTGCGAAGTCCGCACCTTGATTCATTGGTGAAGTTAAGCCTTAGCGGCTGAATCAGCGCTTCTCGGGAAGGCGCTTCAGGCGGCGTTTCAAATTAATTTGAAACGACAGCCTGTACTATTTTCGAGGCGTTGTTTCAGGCGCTGATTGGCCTATAAAAGCCCAATCGGGCTGAGAGAGAGTCATCACTTCTCTTTGAATTTTCCAGAGCATTTGACTCTTCTTCTTCTTCCTTCTTCTTCAAGAATTCAAGAACTTCCACAGTTCTTCAATGGCGCCCAAGAGACGAGCGGGAAAAGAGATCGCAACCTCTGCAGCGGAGGGTCCTTCTCCTCCTCCGGTCATCGAACGACCAATCGCCGGTAGGGAACTTTCCCTTTCGATTAGAGACTGTCGTCTCTCCTTTAAGGCTGACTTCTGGCTGTCCTTGGATAAATCCAACATGAGAACAATCATGGTCTCATGATTTTAGGGAGTCCAATTCCCTGATTTTACTTTGATTTCTTGATCGGGAATCCAAGAACTGAAGAGTTCTTCAAGCTTCCAAGCGAAGTTAACCTTTAGGCGGTTCACATCCTGTTGAATGACAGGATGCGAAGCTATCCTTTGAAATTTGACAGAAAAGGACCGTAATGCCCTTCTGACGAAGTTATCCTTCGAGGTTTTGTCACATCCTGTTGTTCGAAGCTAAGCTTCCAAAGCGAAGCTAACACTTGGATGTTTTCCTTGCATCCTGTCCTCGTGTAGGATGCGGAGTTACACTACAGCTGCGAAGCTAAGCTTCGGGACGAAGCTATCGTTTAGGCCAATCCTTGCTCACAGGCGAGGCTATGCCTTGTCAAATTTTGCGTTCTGATTTAGCCCTCTTTCGGCTGATGAACTAATCATAGTTTCTCTTTGTTCTTGCAGTACACTATACTCCTGGTCCTTCAAAACAACCTGTTCGGGATGACCATGGGATCGGATGGCAATATCAGCTTGCAGTTTCAAGGGCAGGCTTCTCTGTTCAGTGAGCGGAGTTCTCTCGTCAGAGATACGCTTATTCATGGTGGTGATCAATATACCACGAGGAGTATCCTGACCACGGCTCCCTTGAAGACATTGACCGTCGAATTTATAGGAAGCCCGATTTCATGTTCGGGGATGCCGCACCAGACCCTGACCACCAATTATATGCAGGGGAGGGCAGTGGATTTTCCAGTTGGATGGCGAGAGGTTCTACCTTCCGTCCAACAAGCGCCATTTTTCTTTGTCTTCCTTCCAGTGCGTGACGCAGGCTCGGAAGATGTCGTGGGAAGTGAGCCGGAGTACTAACTCTGTTCACATAGGAAAATTGATGCTTCAATCTCCTGGTTATGCAAGAGCGGGGCCTCCTCATTGCATAATGGGCCTACATCCTGGGAATGTGTCGCGGGACATCCCAGTGGGAGAAAATCCTGCAGTGGCGTTGACCTTTGGCAGCCAATTCTTCAAGGTTAATGGGAACTACCCGGCCACTGATTTCAGGGCTCCAGGCTGGATTCACCCTCCGAAGGCATGGTGGGTGGATTTCACTACCTACATCCTTGCTCATTTCGAGGAGGATTTGGAGAGGCTGAATCTCTACGAGGCCGTCAGGGCGACCTACCACGGTATTGAGATGAACGTGGCGTGCTTTTACGCCATTTTTGAATTGTATTGCCCAGCTTCGGGGACTTTCTTCACCCCTGTCGGTGAGTTGGGTATGGCCTTGCATGAGATGTAGGAAGTCTCTGCTCTGCCTTTTGGGTCTCTTCCCTATGAAGAATACTTTCCATGCGAGGCAGAGTTGGCTCTTCTGGAGAAGCAGGAGCCTGCCTTGTTCGAGACCTACCGGAAGTTAATGTGCCACTTGTACATTTGCTCCAGTATGCAAGGGGGCGGTAAGGGAACCTCCTGTAGCTTAAAGAGCTGGGGAGATTATTTGTTCCCAGATATGAAGAACACTCCTGAAGCAGCACATTGCGGAGTTACTGATGAAGACATCTTTGACCGGATGCAAAAGCACTCCCAAGGGGATCTAGTTGTAAAGGAAGACGATGGTCCCTTAGGGCAGGGTGATGTTCTTCGAAGCTTCCATCATCAGGCTCGCAGGCCGATGTCCCGGAAGGCACTTTTGGCTGGTTTCTTGACAGTCTGGCTGAAGAGGTGCGTGGTGCCGTCTTCTTCGGGTGACATCGTTCATCCGAATGTTTTGCTGCCCACTGTCCGTTTGGTTCATGGTCGTCCTCTGGGACTTCTCTCGGCCATGGTGTGCTGTATCCAGAGAGGCCTTCGTGCATTGACGGAGGCTTTTTGCAGGCCACCAACGACGAAGCGTGAAAAGGGGACCATTTCGCCTCGCGACGGACCTAACCCCAGAATAGGTCTGCCGTATACTTACTTGATGGCGGGTTCGCCTTGCATTGTCCTTCTCTAATCGAAGCTGGAGAGGATCCCCCGAAAGATGTTCGAATGGCGCTCCTCCGCCGATTCGAAAGATGCTCATGGCAGAAGACTTACGTGGCTGAGGCCCGTAAATTAGTAGGTCGCTATGACGTCTATAGTCTCTTCCGCTGTTTTTTCCGTATTCGGGGTGCAGGCTATGGGGAAGAGTTTAAAGATGGGGAGGGCATTCGTCCCTGAGCCGGGGAATTTTTGAGTGGCTGGTCAGCATCCGGCCTTCACATTTGTTGTACAGAAGCGGGGATACCTGCTACCTGGAGCCTTATGTTCCAAGTCGGTTTGCCCGTCAGTTTGGGTATGACCAACTGTACGTGGGCAACCCGAATCTCAATTTGGCTATCATAGGGAGCCTCATTGATGGAGCCCGTGCCTGGCGATTTTTCATTGCGGGCTGTACCGAGGCGCGGCTGCGTACGCCGTTAAAGAATCCCAATCTTCTGATGACCCTGTGCTTCTGTCAGTGGTATTCCACTTCCAACTCCACACCTCTCGAATTCAAGGTGAACAGTTCTGGTGTGAAGTTAATTTCTCAGCGGCTGAGGCAGAAGGCTTCTGAGAAAAGGGAAGGCAAAAGGGTTCGCACCCCAGATATAGAGGAGTTCGTTGCTGTGGAAGACAGCGAGGCCTCAGATGCCGAGAGTCCTCGCTTCAAGGTGGGAGCGGGGGCTGAGACTCCTGCAACTGGCTCTGGTGTGATGGGGACGGCTCCCCGTCATTATGTAGAAGAAGTGGAGGAAGAGGATTCTGAAGTCCACTTCAAAAGAAAGCGGGCAGGTAGCTCTCGTAGGAAATCGTTGGCGAAGAAGCCCCGCCGTCAAGCTCCTACGATTGTCGTAGAGGGTCATCCCTCTGTAACGATTCCTCCTGCTGCCCCATTAGCAGCTGAACTGTTGGTTGCTGAGCCGACTAGCGGTGAATTCGCTCCGGGTCTGGGTAAGATTAACCCCGTCCATATATTACGCCTTTTTGTGTGTTCCCACTGACTTATTATCAATTCTGATGCAGGAGCTGAGGCGGCTGGAGAGCAAGGGGAATATTATGATCCCTATTTACTTATGGAACTGAAGCTGATTCTTTTGCCCGTCCGGAAGAGTCCGGAGGTGATGCGGCCGACATTGGTCCCTCGGGCGCTGGGACTTCTAAAGGAAGTCCTGTGGCATCGAGCTCCATTGGGTGGTCCACAGGAGATTCGGCAAGCGAAAGCGGGCCAGCTATTCGTGCTGATTCTGCCAAAAATTTCCCGATGGAGCCCTGGAGACTGATGTGGCTGACGAGATGTTTGAGGCGACATCATCCTTTGGTATTGTCCTAACCTCTTGGCTTCTTTTGCATGTAGTGTCCCGACTAACCGCAGTCTTGTTACAGGTGTTCGACCTCAAGATGCATCGGCTTTAAGAGAGCCGGGAGATCTCCCCGAAGGGTCAAGGGGTGACGCGAGCGCTTCGACCGCGGCTGATGCTGCTGTGCTGGATGCGCTGTACGGCGACCTGCCTTCTTATCGGCCCAAGTCAGCCGAAGGACAGAGGTTGAAGGGGGAGCAGTTCCGGAGGTGTCCCCACTCCCAGCTATATTAACGAGTGAGGTGCCGACAACTTTGCCGAGTGCGGAGCTGAGGGTGATTACAAGCCCTACTTCCCCAACTCTGGTAGTTGAGCCTGCTGTTCAGGAGATGGTTGTCAGCCCTACCTCAACGGTGGTTAGCGCACTGATTTCCATGAAGACTCCGCAGAGATCACTGACAATTTGCCCTGCTGTTGATGTTCCTATCGCTCCTTCCACAACAGTGACGACCAGGCCGGTAGATTTCTCTGAGGTTACCTCTCTACCAGAAGTGGCTGAAGTTGAGAACGACTATATAGGTGACCTCGTCGATAACTTTTATAAAGGCTTAGGGCGGACTATTGACCTGGTTTTAAAGGGCTCAACTATGCCGTTTTCAAAGTTAAAGGTGGTCCTCTCCCGTGGCATCGAAAATATTCGGGATTTCAAGGGGTATCACCAGGCTACTGCTTTGGAACTCCTGGTGGATGAATTTGAGAAGGATGTAGAGGAATGGCGCTGTCTCCGCTGTTCAGACCTGGAGTCTTTAGTTGATGAGCGGTTTGCACGTCTTGTCGCTCAAAAGCACGAGGCCCAGCTTGCCGCTCAAGAGGCTGCTAAGGCTATCTCTTCTGACTTGAAATCCTTAGAAACAAGGCAGGAAGAGGTCGGAAGTGCGATTGACGCCTCCACCAGTGCTCTTCTTGACGCTGAAGACAAGATTGGGAAGGCTGAGGAAATGATCAGGAAAGCAAATCTTATTTTATCCAAGGCTAAACTGGTGCGTCTTGAAGAAACTGCGCGGCTTGAGCAGCTTAAGGCTCAAGATGAAGAGCTCCACAGCAGGGACTGTCACAGAGGGCAACTTTGGCGGAGGTTGAAGCTCGTCTGACCCAGGCAATGGATTTCAATGAGGCCGAGCTGAGGTTGCAAGCGCTTGCCCAGGCTGCTGATGACAGGAGGATGAGGCTGGACTCGCTTGGAGAGCGGCTCAGATCTTACAGTGTGCGCCTGTAGCTCCTTGTACTTTATCCTTTTGGAGTGAATGAAAATTTTTTCTTCTTTTGTCGAATCTCCAATCTTGTTCTTCTTTCTGAATTGCGGTTCCAAATTGTATTGCAATTTCTTGAGAACATAGTTCTTGTTGGGTTGGATAATGAGACTTGGCTATCTGTCAGTTCAGAGGTCGCGATGACATAACTGGTTGAGACGCCACCAAGCCCAAAATTTGTCCTTGTCGGATCGGAAGATGAGACCTGTCTTTTGTAAATGTCAACAGGGCTCGGAATTGAGACTTAGCTGTCTGCTGGTTCAGAGGTTGCAATGTCATAACCGATTGAGACGCCGCCAAGCTTCAGAATTTGGTGATACTTGTCTTTTGTAAATGTCAACAAGTATCGAGACCTGTCTTTTGTAAATGTCAACAGGGCAGAATTGAGACTTAGCTGTCTGCTGGTTTAGAGGTCGCAATGACATAACCGAATGAGACGCCACCAAGCTTAAGGTTGGTGATACCCGTCTTTTGTAAATGTCAACGAGTATCGAGACCTGTCTTTTGTAAATGTCACAGGGCTCGGGATTGAGACTTGTCTTTTGTAAATGTCAACAAGCTCAAAATTGAGACTTGGCTGTCTGCTGGTTTAGAGGTCGCAATGACATAATCGTTTGAGACGCCACCAAGCTTCAAAAGGTGGTGATACCCGTCTTTTGTAAATGTCAACGAGTATCGAGGCCTGTCTTTTGTAAATGTCAACAGGGCTCGGGATTGAGACTTGTCTTTTGTAAATGTCAACAAGCTCAAAATCGAGACTTGGCTGTCTGCTGGTTCAGAGGTCGCAATGACATAACCGTTTGAGACGCCACCAAGCTCAAGGTTGGTGATACTTGTCTTTGTAAATATCAACAAGTATCGAGACCTGTCTTTTGTAAATGTCAACAGGGCTCAAGTTGAGACTTGTCTTTTGTAAATGTCAACAAGCTCAAAATTGAGACTTGGCTGTCTGCTGGTTCAGAGGTCGCAATGACATAACCGATTGAGACGCCACCAAGCTCAAGGTTGGTGATACTTGTCTTTTATAAATGTCAACAAGTATCGAGACCTGTCTTTTGTAAATGTCAACAGGGCTCGGAGTTGAGACTTAGCTGTCTGCTGGTTCAGAGGTCGCAATGACATAACCGATTGAGACGCCACCAAGCTTTTAAATTTGTGATACCCGTCTTTTGTAAATGTCAACGAGTATCGAGGCCTGTTTTGTAAATGTCAACAGGGCTCAGAGTTGAGACTTGGTTGTCTGCTGGTTCAGAGGTCGCAATGACATAACCGTTTGAGACGCCACCAAGCTCAAAGTTGGTGATACTTGTCTTTTGTAAATGTCAACAAGTATCGAGACCTGTCTTTTGTAAACGTCAACAGGGATCGGAATTGAGACTTAGCTGTCTGCTGGTTCAGAGGTCGCAATGACATAACCGATTGAGACGCCACCAAGCTCAAGGTTTGAATTTGGGAAAAGGTCTCGTTTTATGGAGAAGAAACGAGGGAATCACTGTCATAGGTTTAATGTTAACGTAACAGCGAAAAGTATATGTGGTCTTACCATTCTATGGATGAGAATTGGTAGGTGACTTTGGAGGTCTCGTTCTCA